>OX369293.1:8070858-8386215 GCA_947284805.1 Coleophora flavipennella | reverse complement strand
CCATTAAAATATCGGTAGCCCTATCCGATACACACTGTACATGTTTTTTAATTTTCAGATTATGGATCTAATTTCCACCACAATCACGATTTCGATTTTTTTGTCGTGCAATTTATCCTTTAAATTAACCACGTACCTATTAAACTGCGGGGATTTATTTTAAAATGTTTTTTATATATTTTTTTATTAAAAAATAGAACTACTGCTGGCGGGCAGGCAGTCTTCCTCTCTCGCATTCATTGCAAGTGAGCGGGAGAAGCTGTAGTGAGTGATTTTAGTAAAAACTTGGCTTATGTACCTTTTTAACCTAAAATGTACCTTTTTCGCGTTGGATTTGTACCTTTTGGGAACTCAGTTGCGGCAACACTGTACATTACAGAAAAAAGCAAGATCAGCAGATTTGCGGGTATTTACGAAATTTACCTATCCGGTTTTTGAGGGTTTCTGTATTTTTCTGAATTCAATTTCGCGTTTTTTTTGTAGATAGGTCTTACGTTGCTAATTTAAACAATTTACGAAGCTTTAAGACTTAAATGAAACGTAGTGATTACATGCTCAGTGGACTCAAAGACGAACACTGGCTTATACAAAATGCGGTGAGTTGTTTGTTTTTGTATGTTTCACCTTCCATTTAAACGCTAATTTCTCCTAGTTATGGCAAGCTAGTTATCGTGGAGATCCTTGGGGGAGGCCTATGTCCAGCAGTGGACTTCCTTCGGCTGATATGATGATGATGATGGCAAGCTGGAATAGAACTGGTATAAAATGGGTAGGAACCTTGTTACATTGAGCTACAGTTTCTATAATATCTATAGAGACGCAATATACATATACTACTCAATACAAATGGGCCACCTAAGGTAAAAAATATACAGAGGTGGTCTAGACGGCCACGATTATTTTTTTTAATTAAGAAAAGTAAGTAAACTACGAAGTACAGTCATTAGGTTAAATCTCGCCACAAATGACTCGAAGATCACAACATTCGGTAGACTGCTGGAGGAGGAGCATGATATTTGTATGGAAAATTTGCCAATTTACCATGTGCTCTCTTCTGAGCAGTCTACTGAGTTCCCGAGGATCAGCAGAATATTGAGATCTTCAAGACATTTGTAGCCAGAGATCTAAATTAATGACTGCACTTCATAGTTTCCTTGATTATAAAAAAATATTATCATGGCTCCTTGGACCACCTCTCTGTATGAAAATATACTGTGAAAAGATGGCCCTTATTTTATTTTGAGTAGTTGGAATTTCCTTCTGGATTAAAGAATCTGTAGATGGGCTGCCATACAAAAAATCTCTTGAGTAAAATAAAAAAGTTTTTTGTATGGCAGCCCTTTCAGGTGCACTCCGAGTTTGCCTTGAGCAGTGATTTGTTAGCTGTATAACTGCCACCAACCAACATACTCGGGTGGAGTGAGATAGCCAGTTAGATTACCGTCTTACAAGGCATTAGCCCTCAAGGACCAGCAAGTAATAAATATATATAATAAATCTATGCCCCATATTATATTACCCCAGGATAGACCGTCAGCTTTTCATCACCCTTAACAATAGAAAGAAATATTACCAACATGCAGTCTATACAAATTAATAATTTTCGAAAAACCTAAAAGCTTTTTGGTACAAGCTTTTATTTGAAGTGTTTTTATGCTCAAAAAGCCAAATGCTCAAATTAATATAAAAAATACACTGTTTCAAATTCAAAAAAGGTGAGCACAGTATTGTATTTCATATGATTCCACCTCCAAAGTTCATGATCAGATCAACTTCAAAATAACAAAAACAGGATGTAACGTCACAGGAATACGGCTTCATTCCAAATTTCAGCTTCATTAAACCCCTGGAGGTAGCTCTAAAATCGATTGCAAGATTTGAACTAAAGAAACACACATACATACATACTAACATTGCAAGTAAATAAAATACTTTTTATAATTAAAAAAGAAGCAGAATGTAAACAAGCCATTTACAAAAATTCATAGTTTTATTGGAATAAGTGTTATAAAGAAAATGTAAATTATATGTAAAAAATATTGAAAAACCTAAAAAAACTATATATAATTGCTACCCAGCAATAATGTATTATAATATTTCTTCTGTTGCTTTCTTCTTGTTAACCGACTTCAAAAAAAGTAGGTTTCTCAATTATTATGTTGTGATGCAATAAAGAATATTGTATTGTAAAGTGCTAATTTGTTTACATTCAGTTTTTTTATTGTTATGGACTGTGAGTACTTATCAGGAATAGGAAATTATAGGTACAGAGTGTTTTTCCTATGTATGGTCGAAGGGTACAGCGAAACCAGTATTATTTGGTATAAAACAACTTTATTTAAAACAACAAATACAAAGATAAGTACATTCATAACTTTATCAATAACTGTTTACAGTAAAAATTGTATCACTTACAGCGCCCAAAAATGCGAGAGGAAAAGACACAAATTTAACGGCTGTTACATATGCAAGAAGAAGACATGCAGTGACACTCCACCCCAAGTCATATTCCGGATAAATCCGGCTTATTCAGGAGCTGTCACCAGGAGTGTAACGAAAATACTTGATTACATCAGAGATTTCATTATAATTGAGGTCTACCGTTGCATGCCATTGCTGGGAGACGAGCAAGAGAAGGCACCTAATTGGGACGTTCATATTGTGCGTTATGCCATAATTTTTACTAAAAAGTACAAAAACTAAGAACTGACTAACTTCATTGTGTCATATTGTTATTCTATGATTGCATTCAGGGTAACAGGTTGAAACATGGATGCTTAAGAAGGCGAATAACATGAGAATACAGAACAACTTCCCCCAAGTAATCTACAAAATTTAGGGCTCATACAAATCAAGGCTATGAGACACAAGCATCGAGGGTGTGTCTATTATAAATATTGGTAAAAGATTTTTTTAATCAGATTAGTAGTTTTCGAGATTACCTCTTACATGCAAACCTACATACTTACAAACTACCTCTTTATAATATTATAGTTAGATACACAAATATTTCACATAACCTTACTGAAAATTGTTCAGCTGCTACTTCTTATTCACCTCCTAAAATGCATCTATTAGTCATCCTAAGATACCAGTTAGGTTGTAAGCATTCACATGTTTCAAGGCAGGCCCTGCTTTACAGACTTTTAATTTGCCAATTCCAATAAAATAGTTCTCTTAAACTGTTCCCATTTTATATCAGCAAATGTTTTGATTAGCACTTTTATCACAAAGTACCTAATATACTTGATAATGGTGTCAATTCGGCGTAACAAGATTTAACTTATTTGACAGGATTAAACTAAATTTACACTTTCTGTCTTTTTCTGTCCTGTCAGGACTAAAATAAATTAAATTGTGTTACACCGAATCCTAGACAAGCGCCCAGACAAGACTTTTACTGATAAATAAGAATCTGCACAGTATTTTTAATTTTATTACATTATTTTCTATAACATTTAGTTTGTAAGCCTAGTTTGACATTACAATTTATATTGCTTTAACGTGCACTTATGAAACATTTCTGAAGTGTCAATTTTTAAGTATTTTACATTTCGTAAGTATGTTACATTTTGTAAAAGTAAATCTGATGTTTATTTAAAATGTGTTGGATAGTGGCTAAGATAGACTTTATTCCAGTTGACTATTATAATGTAGATACCTAGATTTTATTCCAGTTGCTAATATTAGGTAGATACCTAAAGACGTTATTTCATAGATACCTATAGACTTTATTCCAGATGCTAATTATAGTGTTGATGCCTACATACACCAAAAATGTTATCTATTTAGTTTTAAGTAGTTCAACATACAAAGTATGTATTTGGTTATTTATTATTAGGTCTAAACACAAGTCAAAACTGTGCCATTACATTGTAATTAAGTGATTTATGGCTGTTCTTTGCATAAAACAGGTAAGATATATTAGTGTAGACACCAAAAGACGTTATTCCAGTTGCTAGTTATAAATACCTTCAAACATAGATACAAAAAAATTGTTATCCTATTTTAGTTTTAAGTATTTCAAAACTGAAAAGGCTGAGTACAAAGTAGGTATTTGGTTATATACTATTTAAGGCCTGCGCATATGAGGTACTGTGTCCGGGGTACTTTTTTGTCCATCGATATAGATCTCTTATAAATTGTATCGAATAACGCACACAAAAGACATGGTACTTTTAGTCCATTCGATACAATTTATAAGAGATCTATATCAATGGACAAAAAAAAGTACCCGGAGGGAGGACTGTACTTCCTCTGTGCAGTCCTCAAGTCTAAACATAAGTCAAAACTGTGGCATTACATTGTAATTTTAAGTGATTTATGGCTGTTCTATGCATTAAACAGGTAAGATATATTAGTGTAGACACCAAAAGATGCTATTCCAGTTGCTAATTATACTGTAGATACATAGGTATTACTTTATTCCAGTTGCTGATTATAATGTAGATACATAGGTATCTATACTTTATTCCAGTTGCTAATTATAATGAGATACATGGGTATCTATACTTTATTCCAGTTGTTAATTATAATGTAGATACATAGGTATTTATACTTTATTCCAGTTGCTAAATATTATGTAGATACATAGGTATCTATACTTTATTCCAGTTGCTAATTATAATGTAGATACATAGGTATCTATACTTTATTCCAGTTGCTAATTATAAATACCTACAAACATATATACACTATACAATATACACCTGAAAAGGCTGAGTACAAAGAATGTTTTTGGTTATATACTATTAGGTCTAAACATAAGTCAAAACTGTGCCATTACATTGTAATTTTAAGTGATTTATAGATGTGCTTTGCATTAAACAGGTAAGATAGATGAATAGGTGTGATTCTCTCTAAATCATTTTTAAACAAAATTATATCAAAACACTAAGTATTTAATATCCCGTCCATTGTATCTTTAACTTTGTCATACTTCAGTGCTAATACATTTATCAATTTCTATA
The DNA here is from genome assembly GCA_947284805.1 of Coleophora flavipennella. Taxonomy (NCBI): domain Eukaryota; kingdom Metazoa; phylum Arthropoda; class Insecta; order Lepidoptera; family Coleophoridae; genus Coleophora; species Coleophora flavipennella. The sequence goes on along the minus strand of OX369293.1, from coordinate 8,381,245 downwards.
TATTGGCAATCTAATTTACCTAATTCAGGGTTTTTTATAATATTTATCAGCTTCTAGTGTCTCACTTAGTGCATTTTAAGGTTGTAAGTTGTATAGAAAATATATTTTATATCCACATTCCAAAGTATAACTAAATAAAACTAAGAAAATATTGGTATGTTTCATTCCAGATCTATTTTTAATACTATAGTTGAATTACATTACTGGAACTAACTTTATGACTAAATGAATTTGGCAAATGTTCCCAAAATATTTTGTTTTGAGGGTAGATTCATAATGCAAGCAATTTTATTTCATTATTGGTGAACTTTATCTGACGAATGTAAGATGCAACACAAAAATAAAAATAGGCAACTATAAGAATTGAAAACATTTAAGTTATTGTTTAAGACGCCTTACCGAAACTCATTTTCCATACAAATTGATGACAACAATTTCTTGTTCTTCTTCTCTTGCTTATGTGTATAGATTTTCATTAGAATCGGCTCATCCATTTTCAAGAAATTATGTTTAATTTGTATGCAAAACAAGTTTCAGTAAGGCCCCTTAAATTTCACAAGATTCCTAAAACTATATGTACAATATTTATTGTCACATACATATGCATTGATATTCAATTCTTTCGCAGTAAATTTAACCTATTGCTTATCGATATAACAAATCAGTGTTTTTTTAATGGAAGTTAATTTTAAATCATTGAAGAGCACCTAGATCCTACAGGGTGAAATTAAAATCGGCCAAATTAAACTGAGCATCTACTCATCAAACTGGAAAACTTTTCCCGAGGAACCCATACAATCGGAGTAAAAAAAGACTTCTCATACAGTAAGAAATAGATTAGTGGATTGATTCGATTATGTATGTCACCGGAAAATAACAAGAATCGTGAGTTGATCAATATTCGAGGTAATTGATAAACCGTCGGGAAAATCCTAAACGGCAGTTGAAATGTCTTCTTTAACGCAATACATTTTAGGTAATTGATCAACATACGCTGTCTGGCGGTAAGTTTATAAACGAACGATTTTGCACCCGTAAAATCATACACGAATGAACCACTTTACGTTAAACTGACACCCGCAACATAATACATTGGTCGATTTGATTGGTGGCAAGCATAATATGGTAAAGTGTTTATTCATAGAGTTAACAATCACCTAGACGATATAATGTAAATTATTACCAATCAAAATTGACAATGCTAGTTTTACCACTGAAACTAAATAAAAACACGCACGGACGGGATCGGTTTGTTTACTTAGTAGACCGGTAAAGACGGCGGCCGGCTGGCGGGGAGCGGGGTAAAAGCTAGTGAGACATTCAACAAATCAGCCTACACCTCGCGTTACGCCGTAAATTGATCAATCAATGTCAAATAATACATTTCAATAATACATACATTTTAGGATTTTCCGACGGTTTATCAATTACCTCAAGTATTGATCAACTCACGATTTTTGTTATTTTCCGGTGACATGTAAATACTGTGGCGATGTCATTGAAATTTGCCATTTCATGAAATGGTCGGGTGGATAATGGCGAGATCATAAAAATTTGAGTTGAGGGAGCGAAGCGGGCGATAATAGGTACCTAGGTCCGTTTCGCATGTTATGGCCGGCCAATTCTATGATATTGCTATGACATACACGTAAAAGAACTACATTCATTGTCACGCGATAAAAAGTGTCCGCCTTTTCACTCACGAACATGTATTTTTACCGTTTTCCCTTTCTGTATAACATAGCTGTATATTATTTTTATAGCATGTTGTCCGCAAAGTTTTTGAAGTTGTCTACTAAACCGGGATCTGGTCCTTGTATGTCTGATCGAAGGCTGATGGCCAACTGTGTACTGTGTAGAGTTTAAAAACTTTTATTGTTCCGATTGAATAAGTTCCTTGGAGAAAGTTGTTCAGTAACTCGAGACCATGAACTGAACAACTTCAACAACAAAACGAAGAAGGTAACAAGAAAATCTTAACTTAGTTTAAATTTTGGCCAATTTCGCCCTGTTTATAGCGTTGTCCTAATATAAGCCACCAACGAGATCACTACAAGGTCGCACGAACGCGCGCTTGCGATCAAACTCGCTTATGAAGAAAGGTGCGTATTGACCAGAGGCAACCTCGGAGCACACCCCGAACACTTCATACAACTACAACGGGCGAAAAATTACATTTCCAAAAACAAATGACGGAACAAACAAAATCACGGCGAAATCCTTTACTTTCGAGAACGAAACTAGCACCAGTCTGGGCGACGATAGGGTGAAGTCGGAATCCAGAGAGCGGCGGGGTATCCATACTGTATATTATATACACTTTGCTCGGACTGAGCAGCCTCGCCACGCATGGTTCGCGTCGATCGGACTAAGTGCGTCCGCATTTGAGCTAATGCAGAGATAGAGGCACCGAGGCACCCTGTCTCAGCCCGAGGCAGCCCCGGTCTGTACGCACCCGAACAGTAGTCATACCTAACTGACACGCGCAAATGTACAGCGCGATCTTCGCATCTCTTATTCGCGCAGTCAACGTGTTTATACAACTAAGGTTCCAGAGACACGGACTGCAAGCCAGCTGCAAATTTGCAGTTTGGATGCAGTTCTCACAGTAATTCGCGCTTGACTGCACCCAAACCGCGTATTTGCAGCTGGAGTGCAGTCCGTGGGTCTAATGTTCTACAAATTGCATTTGAATGTTTATATAAATTGTACCACGTCTTTTATAACACAACAGATGTTACAAAATCATTGATTTATATTATGGTCCTCACCAACAACAAAATCCATAAAGCTCTTGTAAAAAAAATTGTACCTTCAGGTATTCGTACGAGTCGCATAACAATATCTAATCTAATCAATTTAGTTAAAAAATAAAACCCGACTGCTTAGGATGTATCCTATGTCACTAATGACACCTCACACTCCAAGACTAATCAAGTCGTGTATAATGTGTGCCAGCAAAGATGAGACTTGAAACACCACGTAAAACATTAAAAAAGGCAAAGTAGAAAGTGTACTAAATAGTTATTATTATTATTTCACAATTTATTGCACACAGAAATAGGGACAAACAAACATTATACTAGATAAGAACATACAAAAGGTACAGCTTATTTCTATTAGAAATTTCTTCCAGCACACCTAGGCCAGAGAAATTACAAAAAAATGGCAGAAGATGTGTTATAAGTTATCCATAATATACAGGGTTTTAACAAAGGTATGCACTTTTTTTACTGGAGTTTGTACTCATAAAACTGAACAACTTTCCCCAAGAAACCTATGGTCAATTCGCATTTTTTTTTTAAATAAAATATTAAATTGCGCGGAATACGGCAGATTGCGGCCGTTGCGGGCCCCCACGGTCATTGAACTTTAGCCTTTGACTGTCAAGTTCGTAAACCTGGGAGTTGTTATGAGCAGTTTGATAATTTAATTACGAATTGACCATGGCATTCTTGGGGAAAGTTGTTCAGTTTCATGAGTACAAGCTCCAGTTAAAAAAGGGCATTTAGACACTATTATAAATCCATAATCCTTTGCTTCTTTTGACATAAAAGCGTACACGTCGTAAATCATCTTTGGACTTTGTCTTTTTAATGCTTTACGTGGTGTTTTAAGTGTCATCTTTAGTGGCACGCACTATACGCTCCAGGCTTAGCCAAAGAAACATACATATAATAAATACACCCCAAAAACATCTTCTTCGGCGGTCGGGTAAAAAGAAATAGTACCTTCAGGTATTCGCGAGAATTGCACGACAAAAAAATTACTATTATTATTTTGAACAATATTAATATCTAATTATTTTAAAATAATGGTACTACACATGGATGTTTTTTTATTCGCTATGGCGGCAAATGGCAGATGAGAGGTACTCATGGAACGTGAAGTCGGAGCAAGAAAAAATCAAGAACATTTGCAAATCGATTGGTCAATTATTGACTACTAGCTTTTGCCCTCGGCTTCGCTATTTTTATAACTGGAGGTGTGTGGTACGCGAGCCAGTATGGAGATGAGTTTTCTAGGAAATATTCAAGATTCCAGGAAATATGTCGGGCTATGCTAAGTCTTTGTCACTATCCACCACGACAGCTAACTCTGCAAAAATCACGTCAAATCTTTGCGACGTGCGCGAGTGTGGAAATGAGTTTTTTCCAGATCCCCCGGGAACTAAGCGTGTTGATCTATGCATATTAATTAGTCTCTATGTCACCATCTCTATTCCCACCCTCTAAGCTATATCTATGCAAAAAATCACGTCAAATCGTTGCGACGTGCGCGAGTGTGGAAATGAGTTTTTTCCAGATCCCCCGGGAACTAAGCGTGTTGATCTATGCATATTAATTAGTCTCTATGTCACCATCTCTATTCCCACACTGTAAGCTATATCTATGCAAAAAATCACGTCAAATCGTTGCGACGTGCGCGAGTGTGGAAATGAGTTTTTTCCAGATCCCCCGGGAACTAAGCGTGTCGATCTATGCATATTAATTAGTCTCTATGTCACCATCTCTATTCCCACCCTCTAAGCTATATCTATGCAAAAAATCACGTCAATCCGTCATCGCTTCGCTGCGACGGACGAAAGAAATCAACAAAAAAAAAAGAGTGTTTCTGCAGTCCCTCCAGAAACTGTGCCGGAACATGCAATTTTTGCGGGATATTCTCTGTCAAAATTGTTTTTTTTTTCGATTGTATTGTTATTATTTCTTTTGGGACAGTTGCTCTGTCTCATAAGTTGAATCTACCCTCTGCTGCCTTCGCGGAATAAAAAGTCACCTCTACAAGCTGCATACAAGGAAGACTCCCTTGTATAGTCGCCATCAGATATATCGTAGCAGGGGAGGTGTTCCAATATTTCTGAGCAGTGTTGAATTTCAATAAATTATATACACTAGGAGTTTCTATCAATATCTGAACATCTAATTTGTCATAAATATTTGAGCGGCCAGTTTTTAAAAAAATCCTACACACCATGAGCTAAAAATGTAGCTTACTTTCCACGCAACTACTGAACCGATTTTATTGAAATTTGGAATAGTGCTAAAGTAAAGGATGGAGAATAATATAAGATACAAACTTTCTTTCCCAAAAAAAAAACACTTTCCCAAAAAAATCTTCTAGAAAAAAATCTAAATTCCACGCTTGCAAAAAGGGTCAAAAAAAGCTTCAAAAAAGTCATTAAAACTATATTTAATATTTATTGCTCGTTGTGTGTTAAGAATGTATTGAAAAATCAGCTGCTCAGATGTTTATGACGTCCATGTTCAGATATTAATAGCAACTCCTTGTGTACACAATTTATTGAAATTCAACACTGCTAAGAAATATTTGTACACCTCGCCCGCTACGATATATCTGATGGCGACTGTACAACCGACACAATCCCCAAAATCTAGCTAGCCCCGTCAACAAATTTGCTCTCCCCGCTAAACGTACACCCGGAATGCTGTATTATATGCGTAGCTGCGTATATACCGCACTTAACGCAGCTAATATATGGCTTACCGAGCACCAGCTGACTGAGGAAGCCTCCCGCAAAAGCGTCGCCGGCGCCGTTCGTGTCGATGATCTGTTCCCTCGCCAGCTTTTCGACGGGTATAAGGTCTACTTTGGTCCCTGTGACGAGTATCACGGGGTCACAGCCCTGGGTAATGACGACCACGCGTGGTTTCTTCGTATTGAGCTTGGGCATGGCGGCTATTTTTAGAGCGATCTCTTTCAAATCCTTGGTTTTCATGTCAAAAGCTTCAGCGAAGGCTTCAGCTTCCTGCAAAATGCAAGGATTCCATTAATTAGATAATCTAACGTAAAGGGCCGTTCTGTGATGACCGCCAAGACACGACACTATAAATTTCTCGAGTGGCGACCACGCACTAGAAAACGTGGCGTAGGCACTCGTTGGACCGACGAACTGGCAAAGGTCACGGAAAGCAGCTGGATGCGAGCAGCGCGGGACTGGAAGTAGTGGATATACTTAAGCCCTTTGTCCAACAGTGGACGTCTTTCGACAGTTAAGATGATGAAATAATGATAATTTGAAAAAGTGACTGGTACATAACTGCACACCTCTTTATCTGGTGATTTTACATATAATACTAAACTACTTTTGTTATACAACTTTTCTGAAAACGAAAAAATAATTACTTCATTACTGAACAGGCATCTTCATATTTTTGCTAATATAAGTCACCATAGCAGCCGAAAGACGTCCACTGCTGGATTAAGGACTCCCCCAAGGATTTCCACGACGACTGGACCTGCGCTGCCCGCATCTAGCGGCCTCCCGCGACCTTCACCAAGTCATCGGTCCACCGTGTGGGAGATCCGCCCACGTTACATCTTTCAGAGCGCGGTAGCGTAAATTTACCGCCCCATCGGCTATCTGCTTTACGAGCTACCCACTGCAACTTAAGTTAAGCAATTCTGAGAGCTATGTCCGTTACGTTGTCCTACGGATCTCCACAATTAGCTTAGCTAGTAAAAGTAGTAGCGACTCGAGAAATTAACCTCCCCATCGGTCATCTGATTTACGAGCTACTCACTGCAACTTAAGTTTAGCAATTCTGAGAGCTATGTCCGTTATGTTGTCCTACGGAAGTCCACAATTAACTTAGCTAGTAAAAGTAGTAGCGACTCGAGAAATTAACCGCCCCATCGGTCATATGATTTACGAGCTACTCACTGCAACTTAAGTTTAACAATTCTGAGAGCTATGTCCGTTATGTTGTCCTACGGATGTCCACAATTAACTTAGCTAGTAAAAGTACAGCGACTCGAGAAATAAATCATCGGCCATCTGATTTACGAGCTACCCACTGCAACTTAAGTTTAGCAATTCTGAGAGCTATGTCCGTTATGTTGTCCTACGGATCTCCACAATTAGCTTAGCTAGTAAAAGTAGTAGCGACTCGAGAAATTAACCGCCCCATCGGTCATCTGATTTACGAGCTACTCACTGCAACTTAAGTTTAGCAATTCTGAGAGCTATGTCCGTTATGTTGTCCTACGGAAGTCCACAATTAACTTAGCTAGTAAAAGTAGTAGCGACTCGAGAAATAAATCATCGGCCATCTGATTTACGAGCTACCCACTGCACTTAAGTTTAGCAATTCTGAGAGCTATGTCCGTTATGTTGTCCTACGGATGTCCACAATTAACTTAGCTAGTAAAAGTACAGCGACTCGAGAAATAAATCATCGGCCATCTGATTTACGAGCTACCCACTGCACTTAAGTTTAGCAATTCTGAGAGCTATGTCCGTTATGTTGTCCTACGGATCTCCACAATTAGCTTAGCTAGTAAAAGTAGTAGCGACTCGAGAAATTAACCGCCCCATCGGTCATATGATTTACGAGCTACTCACTGCAACTTAAGTTTAACAATTCTGAGAGCTATGTCCGTTATGTTGTCCTACGGATGTCCACAATTAACTTAGCTAGTAAAAGTACAGCGACTCGAGAAATTAACTATCGGCCATCTGATTTACGAGCTACTTACTGCAAATTAAGTTTAGCAATTCTGAGAGCTATGTCCGTTATGTTGTCCTACGGATCTCCACAATTAGCTTAGCTAGTAAAAGTAATAGCGACTCGAAAAATTAACCGCCCCATCGGCCATCTGATTTACGAGCTATCCACTGCAACTTAAGTTTAGCAATTCTGAGAGCTATGTCCGTTTATTGTCCTACGGATCTCCTCAATTAGCTTAGCTAGTAAAAGTAGTAGCGACTCGAGAAATTACCGCCCCATCGGCCATCTGTTTTACGAGCTACCCACTGCCACTTAAGCAATTCTGAGAGCTATGTCCGTTATCTTGTCCTACGGATCTCCTCAATTAGCTTAGCTAGTAAAAGTTATCGATAAGTATACATACAGGTGTAACATGACTGGTGTAGTATAGTAAGAGTCCGGACTCACGGACTGCATTCCAGCTCCAAATTCGCAGTTCGGATGCAGTTAAGCGCAACTTTACTAAGATAACTGCATCCAAACTGTGAATTTGTAGCTGGAATGCAGACCGTGTCTCTGGACCCTAACCGTTGACTAGGGCTTATACTCCTCATGCTGAACAACTTCCCCTTAGGAACCCACAGTCAGTTCTCAAAGAAGTTAAGTGTATACGTACACTTTAAGTGCTAAAAATTGGTCAACCCATTGATCGTTTTGTACAATAGAATCAAAATTATTTAGGATATTTCCACGATACATGGTAATAAAAAAGAATGAGAAATTAAAAAGTTTTACTGCAATTCGACCGTGGCGTGGGTTTATTGTGGAAATTTGGTTCAGTTTGACAGTAGAAGTCCCAGTTAACGGGTTCTGCACCAATTTTGTTACATCCCTATACATATAAACATTATCATATATGTCAACAAAATATTAATCGCATAGAAAATTTAAAGTATTGTTTGTTATAAACATTACCATCGATCGACATATAAATGTCAACAAAATATAAATCGACTAGAATAGGGATTAGTATTATTTGTTAAAGACATTACCATCGACATATAAGTGTCAACCAAAATATAAATCGACTAGAATAGCGATTAGTAATGTCAACAAAAATATAAATCGACTAGAATAGCGATTAGTATTATTTGTTAAAGACAATACCATCGACATATAAGTTTCAACCAAAATATAAATCGACTAGAATAGCGATTAGTATTATTTGTTAAAGACACTACCATCTACATATAAATGTCAACCAAAATACAATCTACTAAAATAGCGATTAGTATTATTTGTTATACACATTACCATCGATATATAAATGTCAACAAAATATAAATTGACTAGAATATCGATTAGTATTATTGGTAGACAGAGTTTAGAATTTGAATAATTGAACAAACATTGCTAAGTGCAAAATCAATGTTAATCGATTATTTTCATTAGACTCTGATACATTCATTGATAACTATTGAGTTAGTAGTTTATTCAATGGACACAGTTTTTCCAATATTAATTTAAGGTCATGAATGCAAAAGTTACTTGTTATTGTCTGTAACGGATGAATAAACCGACTTTATAAGGATTCCTCGTAGGGACAACGTAGACCTAAAAACAAAGGACTACACTTACTGCTTCGTTCCCAAACAGCACGTCGATATACGGCATGATCTTGGCGAGTTGTTCCTTATAGAACTGCGACACGAACGGCGCGCTCAGGTTCATAATAAACGTGTGGCCGTGCTTGTGCGCGTGGTCCGCCAGATGCAGGATCGCCTCGGGCGAGACGGCCACGAAGAAACCCTGGAAACAAGATAGTGACAAGAATTAAAGCTCCTCCATCCCTAAAATTAGCAACTCGATTCACGATGTTTCAAACATCGAAGGAAATAGCTTGGAAATAAAGTTCTTGTCAGCTCGTACTGCAACGTGGCTGTTATGTCTATCGCTGCGGACGAATCTTGTGAAAATTGGGGTTTTTAACCCTTACATTAATTACAAACGCGAAAGTTTGCATGTATGGATGTTTGTAACTTTCACGCCACGACAGATAATGGATTACCTTTGTTAATAAAGGCTACTTTTTCCACGTTCGCGAACCGTGCGGCTCATCATCAAGACAGTCATAGAAATTATGTGCACGCGAGAGAAGCCGCTGGCAAAAACTAGTTCATTATAAATAAAATAAGAAGAATTTCCAAAAAGTAAGAAAACAAAATTATTTTATATTGTTTTGTTAAGAAGTTCATAAATTAGCATAATATGTCATAGGCCTCCCCCAAGGTTTTCCACAACGACGTGTTTGCGCTACCCACATCCATCGGCTTCCCGCGACCATTACCAGGTCTTCGGTCTACCGATTGGGAGGCCTGCCTACGCTACGTTTTCCGGTGCGCGGTCGCCACTCGGGAACTTTACTGCCCCAACGGCCATCTGTTCTACGAGCTCTATGTGCCTCGCCCACTGATACTTAAGTTTAGCAATTCTGAGAGCTATGTCGGTTACTTTGGTTCTTCTACGGATCTCCAAGTTTCTGATTGATCACGCAGAGAAACTCCGAGCATAGCACGCTCTATTGCCCTTTGGGTGACCTTGAGCACGTAGTAAGCGACCATGTCTCAGTTCCGCATGTCATCACTGGCAACACACACTGGTCGAAGACCTTGGTCTTAAGACACTGCGGTATTTGGGACGTGAAGATATTGCGAAGCTTTCCGAGCGCTGCCCAGCCGAGTTGGATTCGACGATTGATCTCTTTCTTGAAGTTGACCTATCTAACTGGACTGTTTGTCCCAGGTACACATATTCGGCAACAACTTTGAGAGTAGAACCTCCAATCTTCAGAGGAGAAGATGCGACACGGACGTTTGACATAATTTTCGTCTTGCACATGTTCATTAAAGATCTACCTACTTGTTGAGAGGCTCTACTGAGGCCATCGAGCATTGTGCCTATTTCGTCCATAGTCTCTTATTATAATATGTTTATAGTATGTTTTTATTTATAATATGTGTTGTGTCTGTAGGAGATCACGTCGAGTTGACCACTGTAGGAACGGTGTGTTCCTACTCTTCGAGAACAAAGGGAGATATCTCCGCCAGTCGAGGTGGTATGCATGGGGTCCGGCCGTGGACCAATCGTCGATGATTGGTATCTGTATATATACTCAGCGCTGAAGAAATTTTAATAGCGCGTTCTAGGTATCGTATTGTACTTTGTAAACTGATATAAATAAATAATGGTATACTATTGTAAGGCCACACGGGCGAAGAATATAAAGCTCATAGAAAGGACGGCTGTTGGTGCAGTAAGTTCTCGAGTGGCGACCGCGCACCAGTTTGTGTCGATAGAGCCTTTTTTACAAGTTTATTGCATGTTTAATTTATGAACAGCTGTATTTAAGATTTAAGAGTATATTTAATCGTTAGCGTTTAATTAATTGGTGCACGGATGCACAATAGACTAAAGTAAGTCTACTGTGACGGATGATATTGATGTACTACTATTATTACTTTACAGCGACGGAGAGAGGAGCGGGCTAAGTTGTGAAATTATTAGTTGTAGTAAAGTAAAACAGTTGTATTCTGTGTAGCGAAATGTACTGCTAAATATTTTTATTTGCGCTTTGTAAGCACTTAGCGATTGCACTGTGTAAGGCTCGCCAGTCGTTCCCGGCCAGCGCCTCGCTGTAGACCTAAGTACAACCTCCTCTCTAAAATCATTCATTTTAATTTTAATAAATTCGGACTTTTGTGAACTGCAAACTTAATCAGTAATCACTTTTCATCTTCTCCACGCAACCTTCATCTATCGTACAACCGTACATAGCCACCCCATAACATTTTTATTTTATTTACTACGCGACGACTATTAGATCTAAACACCTATATAGATAGATAGATAGATAGATAAGCGTTTATTTAGGATTTCACCCAGCACACACAATACATTTTTAAACAGTTACAGTACAAATTAACAATTTGGTATACAATTTAGTTACAAATAAAAGAATTGATACGAAATCAAAGTGGAAAAAAAACAATACAAATACCTCCTCAATAACATCAAAAAATAAAGATATTGGTGTGCGCTGCCGCAATCCTAAACTAATGGGCCATGTCTCAATGCGTTACATTGCCAAGGAGGCAAAGCATTGGTTTTCAGACACCACCCGTAATGACGTTCGATAACGTAAACAGAACGATCAAATAAGTACAACTAAAGAAAAATATAAGAGAAAAAAACATGGTAAAAAACAAACATGTTCCTGCCTACCTTGTGGTGAATTTCAAAATAATAAAAAAGTAAATAAAATATGTTTGATATTGTTGCGATTGAGAAAATAATACTATAAGAATAATAGGTGTTAAGTCACGTAATGGAGCGTATTAAAAATAAAAATAAAATAAATCAGGTAAAAATCGAATAGAATAAAAAAATAAAAAAAATATCAATACCAATACGAAGAAAAGGACAGCTCCGTTATTTAAACGTGTCTCCAAAAGCACAACCTTCAAATGTTTTTTAAAAGTTATCCTTGAATGGGCGTCATCTCTTAAAGGAGGAGGTAGATTATTCCAGCATTTAGTCGCTGCGTAACGGAAACTGCCTTTAAATGCTACAGTTTTATGTTTGTGATAGGTGAGGGGAGGGCGTGTTGATCTAACATTATATTTATCTTTGAATGAAGAGAATTTTAATTTAGAAAAAAGGTATTCGGGACTTTGGAAGTTGAATACGTTAAACATAAGACACGCAAGATGCAGCTGCCTCCGAGAGTCCATATTTAACATACGAGCTTTATTAAGAAATGGAGTGACATGACTTCGAGGTGGTATGTTAAAACAGAACCTACAGCATGCGTTTTGCGCACGTTGTATTAAACGTTGTGTCCTATGCAACAGCCGAGGCCCGTAAACAAGGTCACCGTAGTTAAGCCTGGATAAAACTAATGCCTCACACAATGTAATGCGGGTTTGTTCACTTAGCAGATTCCTGACTTTATACAGCACTTTTAAACGGTAAAAGCAATTACTGACCAGATTTGTGATATGTTTCTCAAAACGCAGCCCGCCATCAAAGACAACACCCAAATTTTTGGCTTCCTCCACTCTTTCAATGCTTTGACCTAATATTCTAACTACAGGGTTAAAGCTCAGAATTTGGGCAATTTGGTTGCGAGATCCAAGAACCATATATTTTGATTTGGAAGGGTTGAGTACCAAAGCGTTTTTATTAGACCAGCTCGCAATTGCATCAAGATCATCAGCCATTTTAGAGAACGCATAAGACACGTTGTTAGGTTCCACAGAAATATAAAGTTGGACGTCATCAGCGTAGCAATGATAATTGCAATTACTTATAACGCGGACAAGATCGGCACTGTAGATAGAGAATAGAAGTGGGCCAAATATGGATCCTTGAGGAACTCCACGGGTAACTGCTCTCGGATCAGAAATAAGGCAAGTTCCGCTGTCATTCAACAGCTTGACAGATTGAAGCCGTCCATCTAAATAGCTGCCAAACCATTTCACAGATACGTGGTCCAAACCATAGAAGGCTAACTTAGATAAAAGAAGAGGAACACTAATGCTATCGAAAGCGCGTGAAAAATCAAGCAGCGTTAAGAGAGTGCCACGTCCGACATCCTCTTCTGCCAGAACATTATCTGTTACATCCAAAAGAGCAGTGACAGTGCCACGACCCTTCCGGAAACCAGACTGCAGATGGGGGAGTATATGTAAGGATTCAACGTATTTACTTAATTGCTTGCAAACCGCTTTTTCGAGCAATTTGGATAAGAACGGTAATATGCTGATTGGCCTTAGGTCCTTAAGTTCCGATGGGTCTTTAACCTTCGGTAAAGGGGTTACAAGTGCCGATTTCCACTGCTTAGGAACGACTCCTAGAAGAAGAGAACTATTTATGATGTGTGTGATCACCGAAAGAGTACGTGGTAGAGTGAGCAGAATCATGTCCCTACTTATACCATCATTTCCAACAGCGTTTAACTTAACAGATAACATAAATGTATATATATCATTCTCACAAATTGGTTCAAATTCAAATATTGAGTCACCATAGCGATCGAATTCAAATCTAGTCAAATCTGATATTGGGATTTCATCAGTACCGGGGACATTCAAAAAATGGTCATTAATGATATTAGGATCACAAAAACAGTCTGGAAGGCATTCACTCTTACCAGGGTCAGTGTATATCTTTTCTTTTACATTCTTCCAAAAAGTTTTGCTGTTCTTACTTTGTGAATTAACTAAGTGATCAAAATAGGCACGTTTTTCAAAGTAAATGCTGGACTCCACAAATTTTTTAAGTTCTTTGTAATGCTTTTTATGCTGCTCTGATTTAGTTTGGCGATAAGTCTCGTGAGCCTCATTGCGCAAATCCATCATTAATTTTACGTTGTCGGTTATCCAAGGAAGTGAATTATTATGTTTTATTTGAGTTGATCTTAAAGGGGCATGTTTATCAAAAAGGGACAGAATAAGGAAATTGAATCTCTCGACCATGAGGTCAACGTCAGATAACTGAGTCACGGATTCCCAGTCAAAGCAATTGACGTCCTCGTTGAAGCTATCAAAATTAATGCTTTTAATTGGACGATACACTATTGTCTTTGGCGGTATTTTAATTTTCTTTAATAAAAACGTTACATTAATCATTGAATGGCCAAGCTTACCTGTAATATTAGTGACTGACACATCACGTACTCGTGCATTTGTGCAGACTACATCGATAAGAGATTGACCATCCGCCCTAAAATGTGTTGCCTCGGTTACAAATTGTGTGAGGTCCATGTATTGTAAAAATTGGTTTAATTTGATAGCTTTTGCACTAGAAGGTTCCAACAGATCCATGTTAAAGTCCCCCAAAAGAATTACGTAATCACAATAAGAAAAAACGGAGATCGTGCTAGTCAATTCATCAAGGAAAGTGTCGACGTTTATCCAATCAGGTCTATACGCAGTACCTATAAGAATATTATAACCATTTTGCCGTGTAGTTAGCCACATTTGCTCAATATTCTCTGCTGGGTTCGGGGGTTTAAGGTACCGCACACGTATGTCACGCTTGACATAAAATGCAACGCCTCCGCCGCGACCGGCGCGCATGTGCATTGGGCGCGCGGTCATGCGCAGTCGGTAGCCGGGCACTGCCGGCGCGCACGCCTCCTGCCCTTCCGGCAACCATGACTCATTAATCGCAACAATATCGGGACAAAAGCGATTCATAGCAACCAGAAAATCATTGTGTCCTGTGTTCAAAGAACCTGCATTATAAAGGCCCAGTTTCAAAAGTTTTGTTTTGGGAGCCATTTAAAAGTATATAAAACAGATCAATACATGTACCAGGTGAGTGCAGTGTTGCATTATACTATATTTATGGAATTTGGAAAACATATTATATGAAAGTGTGAAATAGTATAACCCAATAGGGTAATAATAGTAAGCCGTATTTATTCGTGTCATTAATTTACGTATGTTTGTTATTTCAGTGATGTAGTCCGCCGCACTTGCGCATCTAGATATTACCACCACTACTGCAGCACACGCACACCAATAAAACTTTAACAATACGTATGGAATCAAACAAACTACCAAAACAAGAGAGAATGAACGATTACCAGAACACAATATACAAATTTTACAATCAATTTTAGTACTACGGCATGCAAATACAGAAAAAAGTTTCAGATTGTTTAGTTGAGAGCGAACTCCATTGAAGTTACGAATATTGTTTTGCTGGTTTATGAAGTACACGATTAAATACACAAACAAGGTAATTATTTCTAATAAACAACTTATACGTATAGTTTTTTTAACTTTAACAAAGAGACTTAAACTTCTAATTTTTAATTTCAGTGGCCCGAACGCCGCTGGGTCCAAAAACCCGAGCTAGGTCGGCTTCCGAGCGCAGACGGTGACGCGGGCTATCCACACCATGGTGCTGGCGCGCGTAGACCCTGCCGTCCCTCGTCCAAACAAACCGCCAGTTGAGACGTCCGCCGATTTCTCGAGCACGACGAAACAAAAGCCTGTTTTCACGTGTGAGCCGCTCGTTGAAGTAGAACCGGCGCGGGGGCCCAGGCAGGTCGGTGCCCTCGGTGGTGGCGCCCTGGCGCACGCGTGCCGCCTGCAGCAGCCGGTCGCGCAGTGCGCGCCGCGCCAGCCGCACCACGATGAGGCGCGGCCGCGGCTGCGGCGAGTGCGTGCCTACTTGCGGCTCGGTCTGGCGGCCCACTCTCATAGCGCTCACGATATCCTGCTCTCCCAAGGTAACACCCAGCTTGTTCGCCAAAGTCATCACCACATGTGGCAAACCTTCGCCATTTTGCTCAGGGACGCAGGATATTTCAACATCGTTGCATAGAAGCTCCTGATCACGCTCATTCAAATCAGCTTTTAATTGTGCAATTGTCTCCATCAGACGATCATCAGCTCGTGCTGCTACAGATCCCTCGCTGGTGCGACTTTCAAGACTGTCCAAGCGCGCAGCCAGCTGATCGATACGAGCTTCACAAGAGTCGACCCTCGCCTCGAGCCTGGACATGGTAGCAGTAAAGACTTCCATCTGCCGCCGCGTGGCTCTCATCTCATCCCGAAACTGACGGAACTCCATAGTAAGGGTTTGTAGGTCTGCAGTTGTCAGTAAATGATCCACTACGACGGACGTATCCAACGTCGAGTCCTCGACGGTCTGGTCCTGTGGGCTCGCCGCAGCTCCCCCGCGGCGTACATTCACGCCGTCTGCAGCAGCAGCGCACCGCACCGGAGTGTTGTCAGATTTGGGCTGTTTGCCAGTACAGAGCACACATTTCCACGCGAGTCTGTGCGTTGTCGTCATCTTGTCCATATAGTGACTTTTTGTGACATTGGCACACATGAGGTCATATCTTTGCTCACAGGCACAGCAACGAAGGTAATGCCTATCTTCGATTACTTCTAGGCATCCAGCGCAGGATAGCTTGTCGTTAGGCATGGTGGAGCACAGAGATTGAAAAAAAGAAAAAAAAAACAAAGTTCCGAGGTTTGAACCCGTTGCCAATGACAGAACGCCGTATGTCGTCAGTAGCCGTACCGCTACGCCAGATGAGCTTGTCAGCTGGTGTTGAATAACGGGTCCGTTATGACCAGTAGACTGAGAGACTGTAGGTACTAGTGACCGTCGACGACTGACAATGAGTCACCACTCACCACCAACACAATGGACACTTTGAACTGGCACTCGTCAGTAACGGCAATTTCCACTTTTGTTTTTAACTTTTTACTTCATATAATCAATATTAATTTAAATTTAGAAGTTCAAATAAACGGTCAGACGATTAGCTTTAAGGCAATATAAATTATTATGTGAAACAGTTGTTTTTTTTAACTAAAAATATTTTAAATCACGGAGCTAACACAAAACACGTCCTTTCTGATTACGTCTCGTGACGTCTATATATACATAACATAAAGGGCCAAAACATATTATTTTCTACTTTATAGAGGTGTTGCCGGTGGTTTTTAAATTTTTAATTTAAGTTTCCTTTCATACTTTTTAAACTTTACGTATCCCAAACACGATCCCTCTGCTGTAAGTTGGTATGGAGTGAGGTAGCCTGCAGATACCAGGAGATGCAGCAGCATCAGGTCAAGGTTACCGTGTTCCATCTAAAACCTATTCATTGAGACTATTCCAAGTAGCCCAAATACGATGCCTCTGCTGTGAGTTGGTGAGGAGTTGGGTATCCTGCAAATTCTAGGAGATGCTGCAGCATCAGGCAAGGTTACAATTGTTTTGCAATATTATTACAGTAACAAGGCACCAAATTTAGAATCGATCAGACTGGTATAAGTTGCCCACATCCCTTCATCACCTAGATAAGAACTATTTACTTTTTATTGTCTTACAGTAATAGAGGCCAAAAAAACAAAAAATAATGTGTGTGTGGCTGTCCTGGCTCTAGCTACTGATCGGATTTAGAGCAGTTTTTTTTCCTATCGTGATTTTTTTGGGACGCCTGCCACCATTGTTAAAAATCACTTATTACTTTTTCTCAAAAATGATTGTAACGATTTTAATTAAACTTTGTATTTTACTACAGCTTAATACGCCTGTTACTGACTGTTTTATACTGTAATGTTTATTATTCCAGGAAAAATCGCAACACAAATCCAGGGCCGTTGCTATTTTTTCTCAAAAATGGCTCTAACGATCCGGATGAAGCTTTGTGGATAACGAAAACTTAATAAGGCCTACTACACGATAGTTTCTTTCCTACTACTTAATCATGTTTTAATATTTTTTTTATTATTTACAATTGGTAAGCCCTTGGCATCATCTCACCTGATGATAAGTGACGATGATGCCGAAGCTGGAAGCGGGCTTACCAAGATTCCACACCGCAATGGAGAACTGCCTATCTTATGTTCAAGCCGGAACACATTAATGTTGTTAACACTAATGTTTGGCGGCAAGACTTAGATAAGATGGTGGTAGCTAGCCAGGCGTGCTTAGAAAATGCCCTGCCACCATCAAACCGAGTCTTACAAGATGACCCCACCGGGAATCGAAACCGCGACCTCCTGGTGTGAAGCGAATGGACTAACCATTACGCCACGGAGGCGTGTTAAAAACACAGAATGCTGTGACACTTACGGATGCATAGAATAGTTTGGCCTTCTCGATGCTCTTCTTGCAGTCTTCTTCGTTTAAGTGGTCTGCTGTGAACTTCTGTGCGGCTGCCAAGTTGGCACAGAGCGAGCGGTGTGTGTTGGTGACCAGGACCGCACAGGTGCCAGTGGGAGCGTCTTTCGTGACTTGGTAATGGACGTTGACGCCTTCTGCACTGTGACGGAAGCAGATAATAATAATTACTCGTATGTACTTTCTCGCTCTTACGGTGAAGGAAAACATCGTGAGGAAACCTGCACACATCTGCGAAGAAACTCGAAGGTTGTGTGTGAAGTTGACCAACCGGCACTGGGCCCGCGTGGTCGACTAAGGGCCGATCGCCCTAATTCAGGGTAGGCTCAAGCCCTTCTGTGGGGACGTCTATATGAGCTGATGTGATGTGATGTGATGTACTTTCTTAAAGAACAGATATTACTGGGGCTACTCAGCTTGCATTGGCACATGCCAAATGATAAATACCATCATTATCATCATCATCCGCTGAAAGACGTCCACTGCTGGACAAAGGCGTCCCCCAAAGATTGCCACAACGACCAGTCCTGCGCTGCCTGCATCCAGCGGCTTCGCGCGACCTTCACCAGGTTGTCGGTCCACTGAGCGGAAAACCTTCCTACGCTACGTCTTCCGGTGCGCGGTCGCCACTCGAATACATTACTGCCCCTACGGCCATGTGCCCCGTAAACTGCCAACTAAGTTTAGCGATTCTATAACATAAAATATATGTACGCTGTTGGACATAGATCTCCTCCGAGTTGGGGGAGGGGGGAAAAGGATCCTCAACCTGTGAAAGGAGCTCCCTCTCGAGGTTATACCACGTGTTCGTGCATCTACTATCTCTATACTTACCTTTTGTTCTTAAATTAGGGAAGAGACTGGTTACCCACAACACAGAGAATCCTAGTGTGGGGACCAGGGATACTTACTGTGCTTTAGCTATAAGTCTCTTTTTGGTGCAATAAAATATTTTTAATTTTTTTTTTAATACTGAGGACGCACCGCATGAAATATGAAAATATTTTAACCAGTCAGGAATCCATATAATAAAACAAAGCCAGGTTAATTACAACTTTTATAACTCAAGAACGGCTGTCATTTTCAATTGTCACATATTTCTGAGACTCATCATCGATACGACTATCTATTTTCATATTTTACGTTTTATTTCTTTTCATTTTAACATATATTATTGTATAGTTTTTTTGGTGGATTTGTCTACTTTTAAAGAACCCTGCACCTCCCTCTATAATCAACTTCCTTTTTGTGCGTGCATCGGCGTAATTGGAGGATGCGTCGACGCCGCAGTGCTATTAAACAACTGACAAGTTTTCACTTGTATCAACTGTTTTAGGGTGTAACGTGGCAACGCTGTTATTTAACCTTCTTCCTTTCGATCTATTTCTCATGCGCTGGCGCATAACAACTTATGTGTCACACTTTGAATAAAGTGTGACATATGATTCCAAAATCCGAATTCTCTTCCAATATATTCACTACTACTTGGATTTAAATAACTAAAACTCTTGTATGTAAAAATAATGTAAAAAAACAGAAACTGATATTCTCTTAAAATACCCATCTCCGGTAAGTCATAATTATATTTATAATTCGTTGGTGTGTTAATAATTTAATGTGTATAATGCTTTTCTAATTCTTGTGTTCACTTTTTAGGTCTTATGTTTCATCCTACATTTCTATAATCATAATTAAACGATAATTTGTAAGCACGTACGTTTTTCAACCCACGTCCTACTTAACCACACCTAAATCGTGCTACAAGGAGGTTCCGATCTGAAATTAGACGACTCGATTGTCAATCATCTAGTTAAGTACAAATATGATAAATTAGTTTCAATGTAACTCTCAGCTCGAAAGATCGTACCGTTATCGACTATTGAACGTTGCGAATTAAAATAACGCCCCGATAAGAAATAATTGCTAGTTAAATTATCTCTTATCCACAGCTGAGAATACTAACTATTAACCACGGTTTGCCTGTTTAATGGGTTCACCTTCAATTAACTATTCCATGCTGTTTCTTAGCTAATAAGTGATAATATCTGTGTATTTTGTTCACTGTACATGATTGTACATAGTTGCAAATGTATGCACTATAATTATTTATATACAGGATGTAACAAAATTGGTGTACGTGCCGTTAACTTGGGCTTTTAGTCATCATACTGAACAGCTTTCCCCAAAAGACCCATAATCAAATATTTTCTTCATACAAATCGATCAGCTGAATGTTGTGCATCCATTTTATTTAATAATTTACTATGGGTCCCTTGGAGAAAGTTGGTTTGATGAGTAGAAGCCCTAGTTGAAGGCTCCTACACTAATTTTCTTACACCTGCAATTGCATACATATTATTTAAACGTGTACAGCTCGCGCCAAACTTTATTACGGCTCTGATGTTGGTCGCAAGACGCGTCGCAGTAGGTAGTAACTTTGGGTGTTAGTAGGACGTAAAGCTACCTACTACTCGGTTAAGCTCCGGCTAGAGCTGCGCGACAACGGCGCGGGACGCGTCTGTGACGCGACAGCGACAGTCGCGGCCCGTGTAATCTTATGGCGCCTTGTACACTTGCGCGTCTGCGAAGCGGGATGCGAGCGGGACAAGAGCGGGACCCACACGACATATGGTTAGACGTGTCGTACGTGTATTATTTGTAATTCTACGATCGATGACTACAGCAGAAGATAATACAGAGATGGGTTGAGGTGCACTTATGGGGCTGCTGTACAAAAAAATCTTTGCGTAAAAATAAAACAGAAAATTAAAAAAAACCTAACCACTCCGGGACAGCCGACAGAAGTGAAAACTTTTTAGTTTTATAAGTTTTGGCCCTGCGAGTGTTCCTGGTAAGGTGTCGGTTACGTTACATGGTTACACTAGTAGTAGGTATTCGCGGGCTCTAGACCACTTAATATGCATGGCTGGCTTTTTTTTAATAGCGACTCGTTGTTTTCGCAAAAAACGCCAGCGACGACCCTAATTAAGGGCTCGGCCCGGCAGTAGTAGGTATTCGCGGGCTCTAGACCACTTAATATGCATGGCTGGCTTTTTTTTAATAGCGACTCGTTGTTTTCGCAAAAAACGCCAGCGACGACCCTAATTAAGGGCTCGGCCCGGCAGTAGTAGGTATTCGCGGGCTCTAGACCACTTAATATGCATGGCTGGCTTTTTTTTAATAGCGACTCGTTGTTTTCGCAAAAAACGCCAGCGACGACCCTAATTAAGGGCTCGGCCCGGCAGTAGTAGGTATTCGCGGGTTCTAGACCACTTAATATGCATGGCAGGCTTTTTTTAATAGCGACTCGTTGTTTTCGCAAAAAACGCCAGCGACGACCCTAATTAAGGGCTCGGCCCGGCAGTAGTAGGTATTCGCGGGTTCTAGACCACTTAATATGCATGGCTGGCTTTTTTTTAATAGCGACTCGTTGTTTTCGCAAAAAACGCCAGCGACGACCCTAATTAAGGGCTCGGCCCGGCAGTAGTAGGTATTCGCGGGCTCTAGACCACTTAATATGCATGGCTGGCTTTTTTTTAATAGCGACTCGTTGTTTTCGCAAAAAACGCCAGCGACGACCCTAATTAAGGGCTCGGCCCGGCAGTAGTAGGTATTCGCGGGTTCTAGACCACTTAATATGCATGGCTGGCTTTTTTTTAATAGCGACTCGTACTTTTCGCAAAAAACGCCAGCGACGACCCTAATTAAGGGCTCGGCCCGGCAGTAGTAGGTATTCGCGGGCTCTAGACCACTTAATATGCATGGCAGGCTTTTTTTAATAGCGACTCGTTGTTTTCGCAAAAAACGCCAGCGACGACCCTAATTAAGGGCTCGGCCCGGCAGTAGTAGGTATTCGCGGGCTCTAGACCACTTAATATGCATGGCTGGTTTTTTTTTAATAGCGACTCGTTGTTTTCGCAAAAAACGCCAGCGACGACCCTAATTAAGGGCTCGGCCCGGCAGTAGTAGGTATTCGCGGGCTCTAGACCACTTAATATGCATGGCTGGCTTTTTTTTTTAATAGCGACTCGTTGTTTTCGTAAAAAACGCCAGCGACGACCCTAATTAAGGGCTCGGCCCGGCAGTAGTAGGTATTCGCGGGCTCTAGACCACTTAATATGCATGGCTGGCTTTTTTTTTTAATAGCGACTCGTTGTTTTCGCAAAAAACGCCAGCGACGACCCTAATGGCGCTACCACTAAGGACAAGAGGGCCACCGGCGCTAAGAAGAAACCCGCCGCAAAGAAGTTGGCTTTGCCGGGCAAGTCCACGGCCACAGCGCCCCAGGCGCAAAAAATCACCAAGCCGCCTACGAAGAAGCCGAAAGCGTCGAAACCCAAGAGGGCCGCTGCCTGAAATCCTCCGGTACGGGCTTAAAGAAACATCCTGCGTACACACACCTGGAGCACCGACACACCACGTCACCACCGTCGTCGTCGTCGTCGCTTCGTTGGTCTGTCGGCTAGTGGCTGCGAGAAGCAGTAGTGGCCGACCAGTACCTACAACCTGCTTGAACAATCCGCGACTCAAATAATCCTGTGCGTAGGTATACTCGGTAACTGAATGATAGTGCGTATAATACTTACATCATTATTCTTCATTGCATTTTTTTCTTTATAATTTTAAAAATTGTAAATAATAACCCTTTTTGCGTTCAATCCACAATCAATAAAAATTAATTAATAATATTAATTTAATAAAATGTGACTATGTGACTATGTGCGCATTTACAAGAGTTGATAATAACCTAATCAATCTGTTCTCACAATAGTAAGAGATACGTGCAAGTGTGTCAATCTCATAACCCTCTGCTTTTTCCAAGTCGGGCAACAGGAATGTTGCATCTGTCTACAGTAAATTTTTTCATTCATTCCCATATAAATTTAAATGAGTGTCGTCTATTTAGTCTTTGTAAAACGTGAGAAATGCGGGGATTTTTATACTGGCGCATACCCACTAACAATTTAAATCACTAATTTATTACTAGCCTCTATCCTGAATGTATGAGATACTAAAGGCTTTTGATGTCCATACAATACAGTCCAATACAATACAAACTGTAATTCTATAGAACAGGTGGATCCATACAGGTGCGAGCACCTTTTACTTTCAAGATGTATAAAAAAATAAACCAGCCTGCAATATAAACCATCTCTTCAAGCTTCTATCAAACATTCTGCAATGGACGCTTACGATATACACTCTGACGAATTCGACGAAGATATGTACAATTTGCTCGACGATTTTTATGATCCGTATTCTCCAATAACTGAGAGATCGGAGATCAACCAAATAGAAATGGAGGAGGGGGAACGCTCTCGTCGTCTTACCCCGAGATTAAACTCAGAAGACGAAATATTCGAAGAATATACTCCGGGAGCCGAATCGAATGAGCAAAGGAACGGTTATTCCATCTCTCCTACTTACACGGAATATACTCCTGAGGACGAAGACCAGGAATTGGAGGATGGTCAAGGACATTTGGCGGAATCTCCACCCGATATACCGCCTCCCCCTCTGGTATATCCTGTGTACCATGTTTTAAACAATAATTATTTAATTGTTGTGTACAGATTAATATATGATAATAGTGCAGTTGTTAATGATGAAGATGTTATAGTTTTAGATTAAGTAAAATTTTATTGTAACTTTTTGTATCGGTTAATTTAATTCAGTTATAGTTTTATTTAGTTAAATATAAGTATTGTTAAGGTAGATAAAATTAAATGTAAGTTTCTTGTATAGTTAATTAAAATGTATTCGAAATTCAATTTCTTCATTTGTATTGTATTGATTGTTCCAATTGGAGAAATTTTTACTTCTAAATAAAAAATGTGTTTACAAAATTTATTTTAAAAAACTCATATAAAAGGTGCTTTACGAACTCATTACAAAAATATTGTCTGAAACATTTTAACAATCAATTAATCATTAATTATCAGACTAAGATCAGAAAAAACCAAGACTGTCATTTAATTTACTTAAATTATACAATGGTTGCATTTCGTCGTAACACCAAGTTATTCTACTGAACTCTAGATTGCATAATTGTGAAGTAAATTTAAAAAAAGTTGGTAACAAAATCAGATTTTCTAAATCCGCTGGGTCCTGTTACTATCACTGTAGAAGGGTGAATAAAGTTTTTTTTTTTATTTCATGCAAAATGTATTCTATAAAAACCCAATTTATAATTTATAGAATTAAAGAAGAAATCTTTTTAGGTGATTTAATAAAATCTTTCAATGGTTATTTCTTACAAATAACATCACTGACTTAATGACTCGGTGGTAAGCGCTACTGCCTGCTGAACTAAGGGTTCGTGGATTCTATTCCCAACAAGGGCAAACATTAACTATATCAAAAAAATACAATTTGTTAAACTTTCATAATTAACTTTTTACATTTTACGTTAATAGATTTATTTGATATCAACCATCGTTTTGGAAAAATTTGTGGAAAAGTAACGGCAAATCAAATAACTTATAACACAATAATCTAAATAACCTCACCTATGAAAAATCATACAATTAAAAATATTTTACAAATTGAAAAACTTTCATGATTACGTTTTTATGTTTTAAGTATTTTTGATGTTTTATCTTACAAAAAAATATTTTACAAACTGAAATAGCTTTTCTTATTACTACTTTACTTTTTAGTTCATATAATTATTTTTTTGATCTCTACCACTTTTTTTGGAAAATAAGTCGTAAAGAATAAACGGTAAGAAACTCAACAATATTAAAAATGGAAAATCCAAATAATCTTACTTATGAAAAATCATACAGTAAAAATATTTTACAAATTGAAAAACTTTCATGATTACCTTTTTATGTTTTTAAGTTTTTATTATTTAAAATATATATACATTTTACAATTTTAAAAAGCTCTTCTAATTACTATTTTACTTTTTTTAGTTCATAGAATAATAATAATTTTTTTTTGGAATATAAGTCGTAAAAAAGATTTGGAAAGAAACTTCACATTTAAAATACAAAATCAAAATAATCTTACCTGTGAAAAATCTTACAATTAAAAATATTTTAAAATTTAAAAAACTTTTACTATTACTGTTTTATTTTTTAAGTTTACACTTTTTTTACTCAAAAATATTTGACAAATCATCATCATCATATCAACCGAATACTAGTTTTATTTTTCAAGTAAGTACTTACATAGAATTTTTTTTCTCTACAACTGTTCTGAAAATGAGTCGTGAAGAAATAACGGAAAGAAACTCCACATTTAAAATAAAAAATTCAAACATTCTAGGTACCTACCCTATGAAAAATCATGCATAAAGTCTATATTTTTTTTTTATTTCATTAAATTATATCCTATTAAGGTACCGGGTTCAAATCTGGACGGCCAATGTACCAATGAGTTTTTCCAAAAAACTTACGTACATATACTTACCGATTGCTTTAACGATGAAGGAAAAAATCGTGAGGAAACCTGCACACAGGCCTGCGAAGAAACTCGAAGGTTGTGTGTATGAAGTCGACCAACCCGCACTGGGCCCGCGTGGTCGACTAAGGCCTAATCGCCCTGATTCAGGGTAGGCTCGAGCCCCTCGGTGGGGACGTATATGAGCTGATATAATAATAATAATATCCTATAAAATAGCCGATTTATAATTTACAGAATTAAAAAAAAAATCTTTTTAGGTGAAATAATAAAATCTTTTAATGGTTATCAATTATTTCTTACAAATAACGTCACTGACTGAATGACTTAGTGGTAAGTGCTCCTGCCTGCTGAACTAGGGGTTTGTGGATTTTATCTCCAACAAGTGAAAACATTAACTATGTACAAAAAAACTATTTGAAAAACTTTCATTGTTTACTTTTTACATCTTAAGTTAATAAGTTTTCTTTATCTCTACCACCGTTCTGGAAAACTAGTCATGGAAAATAAACGGTAAGAAAATCCACATTCAAAATTCAAAATACAAATAATCTTACCCATGAAAAACTATTAAAAACATTTTTTAGTTTCAATATTTTTAAGAAATACATGAGATTCATAACCCTTCGGTTTTTTACCTAGTCGGGGCAATTGGAATGTAGCATTTTTCGACCGTATGTGTTTTTTTTGCATTCGTTCCTCTATAGATTACAATGATTGTCGTCCATTTAACATTTTATAAAGATGAGAAACTAGAGATTTTTATACTAACACATACTTACTTACAATTAAAATCACTAATTTATTACTTGTCTCCTACCTGAATGTATAAGGTATAAAAGGCTTTTGACGACTCGATCACAATAGAAATGCTCTAATCACAATACCCGCCTACCTGCATGTTGCCAGTCTTTGCTTATATTAAAAAATGAATCCAATACGTGACCCTTTTTTTACACATATGTGATTGGGACTGGATCAATGTACGCAGCTTTGACATGTCTCAACTTGCTGATTTCCCTTCCTAAACAAAATAACTACCATAAATAAAAAAATATATGGAATGCAGGCAACTGCAACAGTGGTGTTTCTGAAAGTAAAAAACGGAATCTATTAAATGGCCCTTTTTTATGCATATCTGTCTTAAACGACGGAGGCAACGTTGCAGGTGTGCAATGATCAAGTTCTGACGTGTTCATCAACCCTTCCTATAAAACAAAATGATATTGCATAGACAGCCAGTAGCAACACTACCTTGATCTGATAAACTATAAAGTTTATAATACCGGTGTATTTGTGCAGTGCATTTTTATCATACCTATATCAGTCCGCTGATACTATGACGGTAAGTTTTCCCTTGTTTAATACTTTTTCCTCAAATTAATTTCTATTGTCTCCTAAATCATCATCAAATTTACCGAAAAACGTCCATTGCTGTACAAAGGCCTCCTCCAAGGATTTCCATGACGACCGGTCCTGCGCTGCTCGCATCATCGTCGGTCCACCGCGTGGCAGGCCTGCTTACGCTATGTTTACCGGTGCGTGATCGCCACTCGAGAACGTAACTACCCCCACGGCCATCTGTTCGGTGTCCTTAATCATCATTACAGCTCATATACGTCCCCACCGAGGGGCTCGAGCCTACCCTGAATCAGGGCGATTAGGCCTTAGTCGACCACGCGGGCCCAGTGCGGGTTGGTCGACTTCACACACACACACAACCTTCGAGTTTCTTCGCAGGCCTGTGTGCAGGTTTCCTCACGATTTTTTCCTTCATCGTTAAAGCAATCGGTAAGTATATGTACGTAAGTTTTTTGGAAAAACTCATTGGTACATTGGCCGTCCAGATTTGAACCCGGTACCTCTGGTTAGATGGACCGAGTAGTTACCTGGTTGAGCCATCGACGCTTTTTAATAGTCTTTTTAATGTCCTTAATAAGTTATTTTATTTAAAATTTACCTTTTATTAACTCTCTACACTAGTTTAACAAATGCTTTGTTTTTTTATTTCAACTAGTGGTTTCGATTGTTTCAGCTAACAACTAATGACTCACTGGACTTGCCTAATACCTTCAAAAGTTATTATTTTGATAATAGTCTGAGCGATGAGGATGAAACGTGCTCCATGCTGTTGGCTCATAAAAACAAGAAAAATGGACTCAAAAGATCAAACAATATTGATTCATTTTTTGAAAAACCCAAACTAAAGAAGAAAGTAACATTATGATCATGTGTTGGTCGCTCAACTGATTGTGGGATGTCTTACATATCAAGCAATGGAGACGATGGGTCAAAAGCAAGTCATCTTGTAAAAATCGAAATTTTTAACTTAAAAGAGTTAAAAGATGTTTCACCTGCGAATCATTGGAAACACGCTGAGTTACGAGTCAAATATTACGCACAATCTGAAGATGACATCAATTACCAAAATACGTGCGATATAATATACAATATTACGAAACATATTGCAGGGAAGCCCGACTGCAAAAAATACTTTTTTGCAACAGATTCCAACTAAAGCCTCCCTTTTTTACTTCCAATTTACGTTCTCCATATCATTGCAAAACCCAATCACCTGACTTCGCAAATATAAACAGCTGGCCTCATTCCCTACCAAAAAAGCAACCATGGACATTTATGACCTTTACAATGACTTTTACGACAAGTTACTATACGAGCTAGCTGATGATGTTGAAAGACAACCAGAATCAAATCGTTCTCAACCTAGGTAAAAATTATATACATATTATTTTTTTCATTATCATCATCATCATATTATTTACCAAAGCCGTCTTCCCCAAGTATTTCCACGCAGGCCTGTCCTGCGCTGCCCGCATCCAGCGACTTCCCGCGGTCTTTAACAGGTCGTTGGTCCACCGCGGGGGGAGACCAGCCTACGCTTTAAGTTATCCGGTGCACGGTTCCCACTCGAGAACTTTACTGCCCCCGGCCATTTTTTCGGTATTCTAAAAGTTATTTTATTTAAAATATACATTTTATTAACTCTTTACAGCAATTTAACAAATGCTTAGTTCTTTTATTTCAACTAGTGGTTTTGTTTGTTTCAGCTAACAGCTAATGACTCGCTGTAGTTGCCTAATACTTTTAAAAGTTATTATTTTGATAATAGTCTGAACGATAAGGATGAAACGTGCTCCATGCGGTTGGCTCATAAAAACAAGAAAATGGACTCAAAATACAAAACAATATTGATTCATTTTTTGAAAAACTCAAACTAAAGAAGAAAGTAACGTTATCATCGTATGTCGGTCGCGCAACTGAATGTGGGATGGTTACATATCAAGAAATGGAGACGATGGGTCAAGAGCAAGTCACCTTATAAAAATCGAAATTTTTAACTTAAAAGAGTTAAAAGGTGTTTCACCTGCAAATCATTGGAAACACGCTGAGTTACGTATCAAATATTACAATATTATGTGTAATCTGACAAGACAAGACGTGCAAGACGACATCAATCACCAAAATACACGCAATATAATATACAATATTACGAAAAAATATTGTGGGGAAGCCCGACTGCAAAAAATACTTTTTAATACATACTATTGTAAAACCCAACCACCTGACGTTGCAATCATAAAATGCTGGTCCGATTCACTACCAAATAATCAACCATGGACACTTATGACCTTTACAGCGACTTTTAGAATAAATACTCATGCATAGAGCAAACAAGCCTGTTCCTCACATGAATGTCTGCCCTGGGGTTGGAAATCGAACCAAACCCTTGGTTCGGCAAACAGAAGCACCGACCAATGGATCAGCGAATCAGTCAGTCACTGATGTTATTAGCAAGAAATAAACTTTAAAATAGCTTGTTTTTTAAAATAAACTATTGTTCTTTTTGGGTTGGAAGACATATTTTAAAAGATGTTATTTTCAAGGCATAAAATATTGATGTTATTTTTGAAATGTAAAATAGTAATAATGAAAGGTTTTTAAACTTCAAAAACATTTTTATTGTATGATTTTTCTTGGGTAAGATTATTTGTATTTTGAATTTTGAATGTGGATTTTCTTACCGTTTATTTTCCATGACTGGTTTTCCAGAACGGTGGTAGAGATAAAGAAAACTTATTAACTTAAGATGTAAAAAGTAAACAATGAAAGTTTTTCAAATAGTTTTTTTGTACATAGTTAATGTTTTCACTTGTTGGAGATAAAATCCACAAACCCCTAGTTCAGCAGGCAGGAGCACTTACCACTAAGTCATTCAGTCAGTGACGTTATTTGTAAGAAATAATTGATAACCATTAAAATATTTTATTATTTCACCTAAAAAGTTTTTTTTTTAATTCTGTAAATTATAAATCGGCTATTTTATAGGATATTATTATTATTATATCAGCTCATATACGTCCCCACCGAGGGGCTCGAGCCTACCCTGAATCAGGGCGATTAGGCCTTAGTCGACCACGCGGGCCCAGTGCGGGTTGGTCGACTTCATACACACAACCTTCGAGTTTCTTCGCAGGCCTGTGTGCAGGTTTCCTCACGATTTTTTCCTTCATCGTTAAAGCAATCGGTAAGTATATGTACGTAAGTTTTTTGGAAAAACTCATTGGTACATTGGCCGTCCAGATTTGAACCCGGTACCTTAATAGGATATAATTTAATGAAATAAAAAAAAAAATATAGACTTTATGCATGATTTTTCATAGGGTAGGTACCTAGAATGTTTGAATTTTTTATTTTAAATGTGGAGTTTCTTTCCGTTATTTCTTCACGACTCATTTTCAGAACAGTTGTAGAGAAAAAAAAATTCTATGTAAGTACTTACTTGAAAAATAAAACTAGTATTCGGTTGATATGATGATGATGATTTGTCAAATATTTTTGAGTAAAAAAAGTGTAAACTTAAAAAATAAAACAGTAATAGTAAAAGTTTTTTAAATTTTAAAATATTTTTAATTGTAAGATTTTTCACAGGTAAGATTATTTTGATTTTGAATTTTAAATGTGAAGTTTCTTTCCAAATCTTTTTTACGACTTATATTCCAAAAAAAAATTATTATTATTCTATGAACTAAAAAAAGTAAAATAGTAATTAGAAGAGCTTTTTAAAATTGTAAAATGTATATATATTTTAAATAATAAAAACTTAAAAACATAAAAAGGTAATCATGAAAGTTTTTCAATTTGTAAAATATTTTTACTGTATGATTTTTCATAAGTAAGATTATTTGGATTTTCCATTTTTAATATTGTTGAGTTTCTTACCGTTTATTCTTTACGACTTATTTTCCAAAAAAAGTGGTAGAGATCAAAAAAATAATTATATGAACTAAAAAGTAAAGTAGTAATAAGAAAAGCTATTTCAGTTTGTAAAATAATTTTTTGTAAGATAAAACATCAAAAATACTTAAAACATAAAAACGTAATCATGAAAGTTTTTCAATTTGTAAAATATTTTTAATTGTATGATTTTTCATAGGTGAGGTTATTTAGATTATTGTGTTATAAGTTATTTGATTTGCCGTTACTTTTCCACAAATTTTTCCAAAACGATGGTTGATATCAAATAAATCTATTAACGTAAAATGTAAAAAGTTAATTATGAAAGTTTAACAAATTGTATTTTTTTGATATAGTTAATGTTTGCCCTTGTTGGGAATAGAATCCACGAACCCTTAGTTCAGCAGGCAGTAGCGCTTACCACCGAGTCATTAAGTCAGTGATGTTATTTGTAAGAAATAACCATTGAAAGATTTTATTAAATCACCTAAAAAGATTTCTTCTTTAATTCTATAAATTATAAATTGGGTTTTTATAGAATACATTTTGCATGAAATAAAAAAAAAAACTTTATTCACCCTTCTACAGTGATAGTAACAGGACCCAGCGGATTTAGAAAATCTGATTTTGTTACCAACTTTTTTTAAATTTACTTCACAATTATGCAATCTAGAGTTCAGTAGAATAACTTGGTGTTACGACGAAATGCAACCATTGTATAATTTAAGTAAATTAAATGACAGTCTTGGTTTTTTCTGATCTTAGTCTGATAATTAATGATTAATTGATTGTTAAAATGTTTCAGACAATATTTTTGTAATGAGTTCGTAAAGCACCTTTTATATGAGTTTTTTAAAATAAATTTTGTAAACACATTTTTTATTTAGAAGTAAAAATTTCTCCAATTGGAACAATCAATACAATACAAATGAAGAAATTGAATTTCGAATACATTTTAATTAACTATACAAGAAACTTACATTTAATTTTATCTACCTTAACAATACTTATATTTAACTAAATAAAACTATAACTGAATTAAATTAACCGATACAAAAAGTTACAATAAAATTTTACTTAATCTAAAACTATAACATCTTCATCATTAACAACTGCACTATTATCATATATTAATCTGTACACAACAATTAAATAATTATTGTTTAAAACATGGTACACAGGATATACCAGAGGGGGAGGCGGTATATCGGGTGGAGATTCCGCCAAATGTCCTTGACCATCCTCCAATTCCTGGTCTTCGTCCTCAGGAGTATATTCCGTGTAAGTAGGAGAGATGGAATAACCGTTCCTTTGCTCATTCGATTCGGCTCCCGGAGTATATTCTTCGAATATTTCGTCTTCTGAGTTTAATCTCGGGGTAAGACGACGAGAGCGTTCCCCCTCCTCCATTTCTATTTGGTTGATCTCCGATCTCTCAGTTATTGGAGAATACGGATCATAAAAATCGTCGAGCAAATTGTACATATCTTCGTCGAATTCGTCAGAGTGTATATCGTAAGCGTCCATTGCAGAATGTTTGATAGAAGCTTGAAGAGATGGTTTATATTGCAGGCTGGTTTATTTTTTTATACATCTTGAAAGTAAAAGGTGCTCGCACCTGTATGGATCCACCTGTTCTATAGAATTACAGTTTGTATTGTATTGGACTGTATTGTATGGACATCAAAAGCCTTTAGTATCTCATACATTCAGGATAGAGGCTAGTAATAAATTAGTGATTTAAATTGTTAGTGGGTATGCGCCAGTATAAAAATCCCCGCATTTCTCACGTTTTACAAAGACTAAATAGACGACACTCATTTAAATTTATATGGGAATGAATGAAAAAATTTACTGTAGACAGATGCAACATTCCTGTTGCCCGACTTGGAAAAAGCAGAGGGTTATGAGATTGACACACTTGCACGTATCTCTTACTATTGTGAGAACAGATTGATTAGGTTATTATCAACTCTTGTAAATGCGCACATAGTCACATAGTCACATTTTATTAAATTAATATTATTAATTAATTTTTATTGATTGTGGATTGAACGCAAAAAGGGTTATTATTTACAATTTTTAAAATTATAAAGAAAAAAATGCAATGAAGAATAATGATGTAAGTATTATACGCACTATCATTCAGTT
Organism: Coleophora flavipennella; assembly: GCA_947284805.1. Lineage (NCBI taxonomy): Eukaryota > Metazoa > Arthropoda > Insecta > Lepidoptera > Coleophoridae > Coleophora > Coleophora flavipennella. The sequence continues at coordinate 8,348,264 of OX369293.1, read as the reverse complement.
ACCGAGTATACCTACGCACAGGATTATTTGAGTCGCGGATTGTTCAAGCAGGTTGTAGGTACTGGTCGGCCACTACTGCTTCTCGCAGCCACTAGCCGACAGACCAACGAAGCGACGACGACGACGACGGTGGTGACGTGGTGTGTCGGTGCTCCAGGTGTGTGTACGCAGGATGTTTCTTTAAGCCCGTACCGGAGGATTTCAGGCAGCGGCCCTCTTGGGTTTCGACGCTTTCGGCTTCTTCGTAGGCGGCTTGGTGATTTTTTGCGCCTGGGGCGCTGTGGCCGTGGACTTGCCCGGCAAAGCCAACTTCTTTGCGGCGGGTTTCTTCTTAGCGCCGGTGGCCCTCTTGTCCTTAGTGGTAGCGCCATTAGGGTCGTCGCTGGCGTTTTTTGCGAAAACAACGAGTCGCTATTAAAAAAAAAAGCCAGCCATGCATATTAAGTGGTCTAGAGCCCGCGAATACCTACTACTGCCGGGCCGAGCCCTTAATTAGGGTCGTCGCTGGCGTTTTTTACGAAAACAACGAGTCGCTATTAAAAAAAAAGCCAGCCATGCATATTAAGTGGTCTAGAGCCCGCGAATACCTACTACTGCCGGGCCGAGCCCTTAATTAGGGTCGTCGCTGGCGTTTTTTGCGAAAACAACGAGTCGCTATTAAAAAAAAGCCAGCCATGCATATTAAGTGGTCTAGAGCCCGCGAATACCTACTACTGCCGGGCCGAGCCCTTAATTAGGGTCGTCGCTGGCGTTTTTTGCGAAAACAACGAGTCGCTATTAAAAAAAAGCCAGCCATGCATATTAAGTGGTCTAGAGCCCGCGAATACCTACTACTGCCGGGCCGAGCCCTTAATTAGGGTCGTCGCTGGCGTTTTTTGCGAAAACAACGAGTCGCTATTAAAAAAAAGCCAGCCATGCATATTAAGTGGTCTAGAGCCCGCGAATACCTACTACTGCCGGGCCGAGCCCTTAATTAGGGTCGTCGCTGGCGTTTTTTGCGAAAACAACGAGTCGCTATTAAAAAAAAGCCAGCCATGCATATTAAGTGGTCTAGAGCCCGCGAATACCTACTACTGCCGGGCCGAGCCCTTAATTAGGGTCGTCGCTGGCGTTTTTTGCGAAAACAACGAGTCGCTATTAAAAAAAAGCCAGCCATGCATATTAAGTGGTCTAGAACCCCGCGAATACCTACTACTGCCGGGCCGAGCCCTTAATTAGGGTCGTCGCTGGCGTTTTTTGCGAAAACAACGAGTCGCTATTAAAAAAAAGCCAGCCATGCATATTAAGTGGTCTAGAGCCCGCGAATACCTACTACTGCCGGGCCGAGCCCTTAATTAGGGTCGTCGCTGGCGTTTTTTGCGAAAACAACGAGTCGCTATTAAAAAAAAGCCAGCCATGCATATTAAGTGGTCTAGAGCCCGCGAATACCTACTACTGCCGGGCCGAGCCCTTAATTAGGGTCGTCGCTGGCGTTTTTTGCGAAAACAACGAGTCGCTATTAAAAAAAAGCCAGCCATGCATATTAAGTGGTCTAGAGCCCGCGAATACCTACTACTGCCGGGCCGAGCCCTTAATTAGGGTCGTCGCTGGCGTTTTTTGCGAAAACAACGAGTCGCTATTAAAAAAAAGCCAGCCATGCATATTAAGTGGTCTAGAGCCCGCGAATACCTACTACTGCCGGGCCGAGCCCTTAATTAGGGTCGTCGCTGGCGTTTTTTGCGAAAACAACGAGTCGCTATTAAAAAAAAGCCAGCCATGCATATTAAGTGGTCTAGAGCCCGCGAATACCTACTACTGCCGGGCCGAGCCCTTAATTAGGGTCGTCGCTGGCGTTTTTTGCGAAAACAACGAGTCGCTATTAAAAAAAAGCCAGCCATGCATATTAAGTGGTCTAGAACCCGCGAATACCTACTACTGCCGGGCCGAGCCCTTAATTAGGGTCGTCGCTGGCGTTTTTTGCGAAAACAACGAGTCGCTATTAAAAAAAAGCCAGCCATGCATATTAAGTGGTCTAGAGCCCGCGAATACCTACTACTGCCGGGCCGAGCCCTTAATTAGGGTCGTCGCTGGCGTTTTTTGCGAAAACAACGAGTCGCTATTAAAAAAAAGCCAGCCATGCATATTAAGTGGTCTAGAGCCCGCGAATACCTACTACTGCCGGGCCGAGCCCTTAATTAGGGTCGTCGCTGGCGTTTTTTGCGAAAACAACGAGTCGCTATTAAAAAAAAGCCAGCCATGCATATTAAGTGGTCTAGAGCCCGCGAATACCTACTACTGCCGGGCCGAGCCCTTAATTAGGGTCGTCGCTGGCGTTTTTTGCGAAAACAACGAGTCGCTATTAAAAAAAAGCCAGCCATGCATATTAAGTGGTCTAGAGCCCGCGAATACCTACTACTGCCGGGCCGAGCCCTTAATTAGGGTCGTCGCTGGCGTTTTTTGCGAAGACAATGAGTCGCTATTAAAAAAAAAGCCTGCCATGCATATTAAGTGGTCTAGAGCCCGCAAATACCTACTACTGCGGGGCCGAGCCCTTAATTAGGGTCGTCGCTGGCGCTTTTTGCGAAAACAACGAGTCGCTATTAAAAAAAAAGCCAGCCATGCATACTAAGTGGTCTAGAGCCCGCGAATACCTACTACTGCCGGGCCGAGCCCTTAATTAGGGTCGTCGCTGGCGTTTTTTGCGAAGACAATGAGTCGCTATTAAAAAAAAAGCCTGCCATGCATATTAAGTGGTCTAGAGCCCGCGAATACCTACTACTGCCGGGCCGAGCCCTTAATTAGGGTCGTCGCTGGCGCTTTTTGCGAAAACAACGAGTCGCTATTAAAAAAAAAGCCAGCCATGCATATTAAGTGGTCTAGAGCCCGCGAATACCTACTACTGCCGGGCCGAGCCCTTAATTAGGGTCGTCGCTGGCGTTTTTTGCGAAAACAACGAGTCGCTATTAAAAAAAGCCATCCATGCATATTAAGTGGTCTAGAGCCCGCGAATACCTACTACTGCCGGGCCGAGCCCTTAATTAGGGTCGTCGCTGGCGTTTTTTGCGAAAACAACGAGTCGCTATTAAAAAAAAGCCAGCCATGCATATTAAGTGGTCTAGAACCCGCGAATACCTACTACTGCCGGGCCGAGCCCTTAATTAGGGTCGTCGCTGGCGTTTTTTGCGAAAACAACGAGTCGCTATTAAAAAAAGCCTGCCATGCATATTAAGTGGTCTAGAACCCGCGAATACCTACTACTGCCGGGCCGAGCCCTTAATTAGGGTCGTCGCTGGCGTTTTTTGCGAAAACAACGAGTCGCTATTAAAAAAAAGCCAGCCATGCATATTAAGTGGTCTAGAGCCCGCGAATACCTACTACTGCCGGGCCGAGCCCTTAATTAGGGTCGTCGCTGGCGTTTTTTGCGAAAACAACGAGTCGCTATTAAAAAAAAGCCAGCCATGCATATTAAGTGGTCTAGAACCCGCGAATACCTACTACTTACACTGTCGCGAGTTCAATGGTTTTTCCCATCTCAAATACAGTTTTATAAGTTTTGACCCAGAGTTCCCGGTAAGGTGTCGGTTACGTTACATGGTTACAGTGTCGCGAGCTAAATGGTTTTCCCATCTCAAAAATGCCCAACGCGCCTAAAGAAGTTTTCACTTCAAAAAGTTCTTTCAGTTTGACTTCAACCCAGAGATGTTCATATAAAGTTTAGCGCCGAAGTCGCGCCGCGGTCGTGCAGGTGTGCACGTAAAGTTTCGCGAGAGTTCCAAGTCGCTGTCGATGCCGCGACGCAGACGCGCAGGTTTGGCCGTAGCTTTATACCGGCGCAGTAAGCACTCGCATCACAGTTCAGATCAGTAAAAAAGTTTGGCGCGAGCTGTATTAGAGGGTAATTTTTAAATTCATCTCATTCCTGCAGCAGCGTAGTAAGTGCTTAGCTTCGAAACCAAAGGCTGATTTATACGCAGTTTAGTTTAGTGTTAAGTTCTTATAGTCGTTTCGACGTCGATTTATTACGGACAGGCTGCTAATCAGAATAGCCTGATATAGGTAGTTCCCGAGGAATCTGGAGTAAACTCCTATAAATAAAATGCTATAATATATATATATATATATATATATATATATATATAAATATATATATGCTACATTATTCCTGAATGACGAAGGCTTTATCTACAGCGCACCACTCACCCTCAAAGACAGTCCTAAAAACGATGCGCGAGCGAAGCCGCGGGCACAAACTCATAAATAAAATAAAAACATATTGAACTCCAATAAAAATGCCCTTGTCAGACAACACGCAAATTGGGGTTCTGTAGTCTTTTAAAAAAAAAATGTATATTTTAAAAACCAAAGTTTACAGTTGTAAAGTTGGTATAAAACATTTTTGTAAACTTAGTTTAAATAAGCTGTTGCCCGCGGCTTCACCCGCGCAGTACCCGTTTTTTGCCACTTTCTTATTTTTTTTATTCATAAGAACCTTCTGACAATAATAAACACAACAAAAAAAAATCGGTCCAGCCGTTCACGCGTGATGCGATGACAAAGGGAAATAGAGATTCATTTTTATATACCAAATTTCAGTTTTGTATCTGTGATAGTCTTTGAGTATAACGGCTGCAACATATCGACGGACAGACGGATGGACATGGCGGAACTATATAGGGAACCCTAGTTTCACTATGGAACCCAAAAAATAATATTACTTGTTAAAATACCTATTCATAAGTACGAGTACTTATATTTCCAAGATAACAAGAAAGATCACAAGTTATCATTCATTCAAATTAATTATTAATTAAAATTCAAACCGACTCCGGTCAGTCAGCTGTACCCACTAGCTGGTATTGCGCCCCCTGCTGTGCGCAGGGCGGTGGCTAGCTCCTCTGAAAGATCGAAGATGGATACTGACACACGGCACCCTATGCATAGCCACAAACCAGTGCAACAACGGCTGAAAAGCCGAAATAGTTTTATAAAGTGTGTCTATCCTTTATCAGTAGAACCCAAGAAAGCGAGGTGTAACCTTTGGCAGGACAAAGTAAGCTTACCAACACCCTTCGTCCCGATAGCAGAAAGCCTTCCCCCTGGACATGACTTGCAATGGCCGGTTTGGAAGTCTTTAAACAGACTCCGGACCCAGACCGGTCGGAGCAAAGAAAACATGGTCAGGTGGGGATTTTTGGGTGAAAGTGAATTAAACTGTTTGTGCGGTGCAGTTCAAACGATGAAACATTTGACATCGTGCCCTACGTGCCCCTACATCTGCACGCAGGAAGACCTCATGACAGCGGCTGATAATGCTGTTAACGTGGCCAAATTCTGGGCTGCTACAGTGTAGTGTCTGCCATCGACACGCTAAGAAGAAGAAGATTCATTCAAATGCTGATAACAAATAACAAGCACTTATTTTTGTTCTACTTAGGTGTATGTGTCAATACTTTAACTGTTACTAGTCAATTTATATATGAAAACATCATGTAGGTACGTTCGTAAGAATTTGCATTTATTTCCTAAAAGCAGTGACAGGCATATAATTTGAGTTTAAGAAATTTAAATATAATAAATATAGTTAAAAAAAACTAAAAAACACGTTTTTAAAGCACATGAAACTAAAAACAGAAAAATAATTCTTAATTTTTTTCTTTTTTTAGTTTCATGTGCTTTAAAAGCGTGTTTTTGATGTGTAACATCTTTGCTCTCGCTTTCTTGCAATTTGTGGGAGTGATTTCGTGAAATGGGACGGAAATGTGTAACAGGAAATGCGAACGTTTTTTAATTCTCGAAAACTAAGGTTGTCATAGCCATGCCGCCTAGTGTGATGGCAAAGGCAAAAATGACATAATACTATTCGAAGGGTCGGCCCGTGAATGTACGACCCGATAATTAATTAATTTCATAAGTATTTTGTCACATGTTACACATCATATGCGAGTACTGTAGGTCTCGTTTTTTTTTATTTCTTTTAACTATATTTATTCTAAAATTTTTAGTTCGGCATAATGAGATAAACTTATGGAATTATTGTATTGTCACTGATTCTTGATAAATGTACAAAGTTTGAAATTAATCTGTCCGTTTAAAGTGGGTCAAAATCGAGTGCAAAGGAGTCGGTTACAAAACATACATACAAACATACAGGTGAAGCTAATAAAAGTGTGATAATAGATATAGCCTATTCGAGACTGAGTGAGGTTAAAAGTATTTGTGGGGCGGTGTATAAGATTCTGCAATAAAATTCCAGTAAATGTAACTAGTTTCTCAGAGAATAAATTCAATACTCACGTCATAAAATGCTTGTGCTCTAGAGGATATTGTAAATTAATAGATTATGTAAATGACAAAAACATATATGTTGATTCTATAACAAATACCATTACCTGGACTGTAATCTGAATCATGCATGACATTAATTTTAATAGACAATAAGTTTTTTTTTGCTATTTAAAAGTGTGTTCAAACACCTATTTAAAATAAATTATATTGATTTGATGAGTCGTTCGTCGTTACGTCCAAAAAGTTTTGTCCGAATGGACGTAACAGCACCTTCTAATTTTACCTATTATTCTTGTCGTCATTACGTCCGACATTGAAAATCTAAGGGAGATAAGTACAGTCAGCTACAAAAAGCCTATAAAATTCAATAAATTTTAAATGTTTTACATCATATCATACAGTATATCATGTAAGCGACTTTACGTCACTATATTTGTTAGTATGAAATTTTTTGCAGTAAGTGAACAAAATTAGACTTGTCATACAAGCGGCGAAGACGATTTTCACCTCTTAAAAGTCAACCGATTTTGACCAATTTTTGTTGGGTTGTCAGCCAGAACAAAAGCTAGGTTTATAGGTTTTGTTTTTTGATTCATCATATCAGCCGAAAATCGTCCACTGCTGGACAAAGGCGTCTCCCAAGGATTTCCACGACGACCGGTAATGCGCTGCCCGCATCCATCGGCTTCCCGCATTATCGTCACTTACTATCAGGTGAGATAATGCCAAGGGCTTACCAATTGAGAATTTTAAAAAAAACTTAATAAGTTTTATATGAAAACACGTAAACGACAATAAAATTTAACTTATTAACTTTATTGAAAAAAAAACCTATACCCCGGACACTGCATACAACAAATGACGGAGCAAACAAAATTACGGCGAAATTCTATACTTTCGAGAACCAAACTATAACCAATATGTATCAATCTGGGTGACGAGAGGGTGAGGTCAGAATTTAGAGAGCGGCATCCCTGCGGTGTCCATACTGTATGTTAGTACTAATATTATATACTTTGCCTAAATCTACCTTTTGTTCTGACTGACTACCTATCAAAAATTGGTCAAAATCAGTTAATTTTTAAGAGGTGAAAATAGCTAACGCCGTTTGTATGAATAGTCACAGCTGCACAATTCTCTTAAGTAGACTGTCTAGTAATTATATACTTACCTACTTTAGTTTTGAAGTAAATAAACTGAATTGCGTTATACTTGTGACCGGGTGCAGTCCGTGTGAACTGGCCTACTCTTGTCAAAGGCATTAGCGACAAATTCAATAATTTTAACGTTTTATACTTCTCGTGTCATATTGTTTTCATGTACAAATGACATTATTTGTTTTATACCCAATGATTTTATTGACATTATTACCTGATGATTTTTTGTTTTTAATTTTTTCACAATCTGACATTAGGGAACGTACCCATACTATGTGACCAATTTTTTACTATTTTTATGCCTGAGTAAAAAGCGCTGAGTGCTGCGCTGAATAATTTGAATATACCTCGAAAAAGCGCGAGATTTCCCTAGAGGATATTGACTACGTGATGAAGACCTAAGCTCCTGTGACCAAGAGTGGTAATTTGTAGACTCCTCCCCATGAACGGGTCACGCAGTATGGGTATGTTCCCTTATGTAATAACTAACTGTTTCCCGCGCTTCACCCGCGTGGACGTTTCTATGACTTTCCGACGGAGCGCAGTTCGCGAGCCGCAAGAAAAAAGTAGCCTATGTGTTAATCCAGGTCTTAATCTGTTTACCTACCAAATTTCTGCCAGATCCGTTTAGTAGTTTTTGCATGAAAGAGTAAAAAAAATACATTCTTACAAACTTTCGCGTTTATAATATTAGTAGGATTATTATCTTATGACCATCAGAAAGAGTGTAACATGCACCTTTTTTTATATTAAAAATTTGGGTGCGTTTGACTGCAACTCACCTGATGGTAAGTGATGATGCAGTCGAGGATGGTACACGCAAACTCAAATAATGCCTATTCACTCTTGCCTTGAAGATCCCCAAATTACACGTTCCACTCCTGCGCTGTACGCATAATAAATGAAGAAGCGTAACGATTCGTGCGAAAAGGTGGAACATCAACAACAAAGGGGTGCAACCCCTCCCTGCGTCTCGTTGACCGACGGTGGAATGGAGCAGGGGGAATGAGGTCGTGAAGTTCTTGCGCCTATTTTAAATAAACATTTTTGAATCTTTGAATATAGTAAACTGACTAGAAATTACTTAGGTTTTGTAGCGAGGGAACCGAATATTATGTAAATTGCCTAGAAATTGTTTAAGTTTTGATTTAAATGAACATAATATAATTTTTATAGATAATAGAAGGTAAGGAAGAATAGTTTGCGTAAACATACCTATATATTTATTATTACAACTAGCGACCCGCCCCGGCTTCGCACGGATGCAATGTAGATACTATATGGGACAGTGTGGAGTGATTAATAATTTTATGATTAGTCTATACTACAGGATATCTTTGTATATACAATATTACCGCCGACCGCTGCCAACCGGGGCGAAACGTACGGCCCGCCAGCCGCTTTGCCTCCGCATTTTTCAATCTGTGCTTCTAAGATAATTATCCATTTAATTTTTAATGAAATGCTGTTAAGGACAGTTTTGATCTACATGAAATGTACAACGTATGTAACGTATTTAATTGGATAAATAATACTGTATTGTATAAAATAGCTCGGTAAAAAACACATATTTTTAATTTTAAAGATAAAAATGGTTACCGTGAGTTATCCTTAGGAGATAAATATATGCTATTGCAGACTTTTTATAGATTTTTTTAAGATATACTATTCCGTAGTACATTAATTTGATCCATCTCGTAAGGTGTAGCCGTTCAGTAGTTTAAAAGATCTAAGCGAATAGACCGCGGAAACGCCTTAATTTTATACTATGTAAAGAGAAAAGAAGTAGAAAATATTACATATCTTTGAATTTTTCAATTTTTCTGTACCATAATATATACGTATTATACATATAAACCTTCCCCTTTAATCACTCTATCTATTGCTGCAAACTGCATTTAAATCAGTTGAGTACTTTAAAAGATCTAAGCGAACAGACAGCGGAAGCAACTTCATTTTTGTAATATGTATGAAAGATAAACATGTTTCATTATAAATTTTTGAATTTTTCGGCTTTTCTGTACTATAATGTGTATGTCATCAACATCATCATATCAGCCGAAGGACGTCCACTGCTGGACATAGGCCTCCCCCAAGGATCTCCACGACGACCGGTTCTGCGCTGCCCGCATCCATCTTTTTGTGATGTATTATACATATAAACCTTCCTCTTGAATCACTCTATCTATTGCTGAAAACTGCATTAAAATCAGTTGAGTACTTTAAAAGATCTAAGGTAACAGACAGCGGAAGATAAAGAAGAAGATGATAAAAATTAGAATTAATGTTTTTAATTGAGATAACCTTTCTCATTTAAAAAATTAAATTTTTAAAACAAGCAAGAAATATCGCATGCAAATGAGTGCATGTATTTTTTTAACAAAAACGGGGAATCAAACTAGAAATATCGCATGCAAAGAGTGCATAATCATATTTATTCTTACAAAAACGGGGAATCAAACAAGAAATATCGCATGCAAAGAGTGCATAATTATATTTATTCTTACAAAAACGGGGAATCAAACAAGAAATATCGCATGCAAAGAGTGCATCATTATATTTATTCTTACAAAAACGGGAAATCAAACAAGAAATATTGCATGCAAAGAGTGCATGCATTTTTTTTTTACAAAAACGGGAAATCAAACAAGAAATATCGCATGCAGAGTGCATGTATTTTTTTTACAAAAACGGGAAATCAAACAAAGAATATCGCATGCATAGAGTGCATGTATATTTTTTTACAAAAACCGGACATCAAACAAGAAATATCGCATTCAAGGAGTGCATGTTTTTTTACTAAAACGGATAAGACCGTGAGGCACTAAGTGAAGACAGACAAACCCAAATAATAGGACGAGTATTGTGCAGAAAATTCACACAAAGACTTGATAGATAACATAATCAAAATATTGGCAAGTCTCTTACACCATAAAACTGTAGAATCTACTATACACGATAAGATAGCTGTGCTGAAGCTGTATAAGTTCTAAAAATGATTGATGGCTGTAAAAAATCTGTCGATTGATTTGCGATTAAAGATAAGTAATCAAATCAATCATATTTGTTGTAATTTAAGTCATGTATCAGACAAAAACATTTTGACCGACTATATAAAATGAGGAGTTTCTCAATTCGACTGTATGTTTTTTTGTGTGTGTATGTTACACGATTTCTTCGTTGATTGTGAACCGATTTTAATTATTATTTTATAAATTATAATTATTAGATAACAAAATTGGTGTAGGTACCGTTAACTGGGGCTTCCCCTTATCATACTGAACAACTTTTGTTTTACGAATTTGCTGAAATCACAAAAAAAATATTTTTCTTCTAACAAATCGATCAGCTGATTGACCAATTTTGTGCATTTTAGTATTGAGGGTCCATTTTTTTTTGAGAATTGACTATGGGTCCTTTGGGGAAAAATGTTCAGTATGATGAGTAGAACCCCCTATTAACGGGACCTACATCAATTTTGTTACATCCTGTATAAATTTTATCAAAATCAGTCGTGTACTAAAATTAATAAAAACAAACAAAATATAGCAAAAATGTAGTGGTTGCGTTGGAAGACTACTTATTCCCAGTTGTCACCACTGGTCCCCAATAGTGATGAGTGAGATAAAAATCCTATTCGTCACAAGTCTTAGTTGTCCCTGCTAATGACGAATAGGGAAAAACCTAACCTAAACCACACCCTGGACACTTCATACAACGGGCCAGAAATGACATTTCAAAAAAGGAATGACGGAACAAACATAATGGCGGCGAAATCCTATACGTTCGACAACCAAACAATAACCAATCTGTATCAATCTGGGCGACGAGGGGGTGAGGTCGCAAGTGTCCATACTGTATGTTAGTACTAATATATTATATACTTTGCCTAAACGGTCCGGGAGTGCCGACAGAAGTGAAAACTTTTACAGTTTAAGTTTTGACCCTGCGAGTGTTCCTAGTTCGGTGTCGGTGAAGGTGTCGCGAGTTATATAGTTTTTTTCCCATCTCAAAAAATGTTCAACGCACCTAAAGAATTTTTCACTTCAATAATCCCATATGCCGCCAGTGCGGATGTTTTAACCTTTTTAATCATCATCATCAATCATCATATCAGCCGAAAAACGTCCACTTCTGGACGAAGGCCTCCCCCAAGGATTTCCACGACGACCGGTCCTGCGCTGCCGTGCCGCATGCATCGGCTACCCGCGATTTTCACCAGGTCATCGGTCCACCACGTGGGAGACCTTCCTTACGCAACGTTTTCCGGTACGCGGTCGCCACTAGAGAACTTTACTGCCCCAACGGCCATCTGTTCTACGAGCTATGTGCTCTGTCCACTGCCACTTCAGTTTAGCGATTCTGTGAGCCATGTCGGTTCTCTACTTTGGTTCTCCTGCGGATCTCCTCGTTTCTAATTTGACCACGCAGAGAAACTCCGAGCATAGTTCGCTCCATTGCCCTTTGGGTGACCTTGAGCCTTCTTATGAGGCCCATAGTAAGCGACCCATAGCAACGTTTTTAATGTTGTCAATTATGTTTTAATCATATGCAGCAAAACTCTTTTAATCTATTTTCGAAATGAATGACTTCATTTAGTAAAAACGCTCTTATGCTCTTACAGTGAAGGAAAACATCGTGAGGAAACCTGCACACGCCTGCGAAGAAACTCGCAGGTTGTGTGTGAAGTCGACCAACCTGCACTGGGCCCGCGTGGTCGACTAAGGCCCGATCGCCCTAATTCAGGGTAGGCTCAAGCCCCTCGGTGGGGACGAATATGAGCTGATATTAATGAAATAAAATCAATATACACACACAACATGCAAAAAGTCATCAGTTAATGTCTTTTTTAAAAGTGAGTAAAACGTACATAAACACTTACACCGCTCTTTCCCGCAGCGTGCGGGCAAAGTCATCGTCGCCCACACAGCCGAAGTATGTACATACGTTCGGTTTCTTCAGTATCCACTGCGCCACCCTCAGGGAGTTCTGTACGCTGCCCCCTGCAATGAACTCTGCTCTATACCTGGAACAACTTAGTATATTTAGATCAGTCTTATTATGGAGCGGTTTACTTTTTATTCCAGACGTTGAGTTTTAGGCGCTTCGCACACGACGGGGCGGGACGGGCCGGTTAATTTCGCCGCCAACGATGGTATATGGTATTTCCTCCATGTGCGTTGGTAGTATAGGATGTGCTATCTTTGGCGGTGAAATTGACCAGCCCGGCCCGCCCCGCCCCGTCGTGTGCAAAGCGCCCTATGGGAACGTAGTACGCATAGACAAAATGCAGTGACATTTGGTGTCAAGACGATCCAGTGCAATGTTTTATTTGTGTGAACTTGGACTATCTACCCACACTATCTACATCCAAATTGAAAACTAATGGTTAATCCTTACTAATATTATAAATGTGAAAATGTGTTTGTTTGTTTGTCACCTTTCCACGCTTCAACGCCTTGACCAATTGTTCAGATACGTAACCCTATCTGTTACAATCTGTATGTACTACAGAATGTAGTTAAGCTTTCTATTAGTAGAAAACATTAATCATTATGTATGAAGAATTTAGTTCTATGCATTAGGTATAGATGTCGTTCTTTACAAGTATTTATAAGCTAGCCCACGGGCATTGCAAGGCCTTTTTCTGTCAAACCTCACACCAATAAATATCACACAACCTATCTACCAAGAAATCGTCGTCTCATTTACAACCGCAACACCAATCTTAATGAAATACAGAGATTGTTAGCAATAACGTAACTATTGTGAAAGAGATCAAATAAATAAATTATTATTATTATTATTATTATTATTTGGCTTACAGGAAGCCTGTGTTACGAGGAAGGACATAGGGCTACTTTTTATCCCGTGAAAATAGCATAGCCCGATACGGTTCCTGAGGGAACTGAAAATATACTCTTTTTTGGTATATTTCTTTAGTAAAATCGCAACGAAACAATGGATTGTGTGATTTTTTGTATAGAGATGGTTGAAATGACATAATTTACTAATTAGCAGATTAGAAAGTGTAATTATGACATAGCTTCCGAGAGATCTGGGGAAAACTCATTTCCACGCTGGCGCACGTCGGCGTCCGTCGCAACTGATTGAAGTGTTTTTTTTTTGTATAGAATTGTTTGAGGGGGGGTGGAAATGATATAAACTGTTAATCAGAATAGCCCGATATAGTTCCTGAGAGATCTGGAGAAAACTCACATCCACGCTCGCGAGCCGCGCTCCACTCGCCCTCAAACACAGTCATAATAGCGATGTACACGCGGACGAAGCCGCGGGCAAATGCTAATAAATGTGTTTGTTTGTTACCTTTTCATGCTTCAACACCTTGACCAATCTTGATGAAATTTGGTATGCAGGTAGCCTGTGTCACTGGGAAGGACATAGGCTACTTTTTATCCCGTGAAAATAGCACAGTCCGTTGCAGTTCCTGAGAGAACTGAAAAAATACTCTTTTTTTGGTTAATTTCTTTAACATCGCAACGGAATAATGGATTGTTGTCATTTTTTGCAGAGATAGTTGAGGAGGAGGAAAATGACATAATTTACTTATTAGCATATATCCTAACATAGTTCCCGAAGGATCTGGGAAAAACTCATTTCCACGCTCGCGCACATCGGCGTCCCAACAGAGCAACGGATTAAAGTGATTTTTTGTATAGATTTGGTTGAGGCGAAGCCGCGGGAAAAAGCTAGTACGTATCATAAAAAGGTAAACTGAAGGACCTTGGATGGATGGTTAAAGCGTCGGTGGTTCAACCGGTAACGACTCGGTCCTCCTAACCAAAGGTCCCAGGTTCAAATCCGGACGGCCAATGCACCAATGAGTTTTTCTAAAGTTACGTACATATACTTACTGATTTATTTTACGGTGAAGGACAACATCGTGAGGAAACCGTCGCCGTCGCCAGTAAAATGTACACTAGCAAGGCTGAGAGAATTGCAGATTGTCGCCACTGGCTACTCAATTTAGCAACCGAAGGAAGCCAGAGGTAACCATGCCTACGTAGCCGGCGACGACGTCGCCATGGCACCACGATGAGGTAGGGCCCTAAGTGCGTCCGTTAAGTTGAGCGGGCGCACGCGGCGGGTGCCCGCCTCGCGTGTTTGTTTTGAAAAATAATATTGACAGCGCTAACTGACGCGGGCGCGTGCGACGGGTTTGCCCATAATATTTTTCAAAACAAACACGCGAGGCGGGCACTCGCTTAACTAAGCGGACGCCCTTAGCGCTGCTACATTTTTGCGAAACATGCATGTAGCATAGTAGTCGCCGCCCGCGTCACGTGCGACCGTAGCTACATACGCTCGGCTATAGTTATAATAACTTTAAATGCAACACGTAACACTATTTCATAAAAACACTACCCCTCTTTTTGTTAAGTCAGGTGAAATGTATCTTATGTCACTCACGGGATCAAGACGAATGTAACGATACCTCGCACTCATTTTAGAGTCCATCAAGCCGTTATGAAGATATCGTGGAATGAAGAAACATGCATACATACTTATTTTAGAGTCCATCAAGCCGTTAAGAAGATATCGTGGAATAAAGAAACATGCATACATACTTATTTTAAAGTCCATCAAGCCGTTAAGAAGATATCGTGGAATGAAGAAACATGCATACATACTTATTTTAGAGTCCATCAAGCCGTTAAGAAGATATCGTGGAATAAAGAAACATGCATACATACTTATTTTAGAGCCCATCAAGCCGTTAAGAAGATATCGTGGAATAAAGAAACATGCATACATACTTATTTTAGAGTCCATCAAGCTGTTAAGAAGATATCGTGGAATAAAGAAACATGCATACATACTTATTTTTTGTGGACAGTCATCCTACTAATATTATAAACGCGAAAGTTTGTAAGAATGTATGGATGTATGTTTGTTACTCTTTCACGCAAAAACTACTGGACGGATCTGGCTGAAATTTGGTAGGTAGACAGATTAAGACCTGGATTATCACATAGGCTACTTTTTTCCACGCTCGCGAGCCGCTTGCCTTCGAAAAGTCATAGAAACATTGTCCACGCTGGTGAAGCCGTGGGAAATAGCTAGTGTAAAAATAATATTTTCCTAACCCAAATGTTACCCAAATCCGTCCAGTAGTTTGGAAACTAGAGCTCCGGATGGATGTACAGACAGACACACACACATACATTATTTATATTTTTAAGACATAATATATTTATAAGACAAGCGATCCCCATCAAAATCTCTACTTGTATTTTTTACCATCACAATACCAAGAAAAAGTGTCCATGTGCATGTGGGACCACGACGCGTAGTCTTTTCAAAAAATGAAATTATTTTGCAGTTGGTTTAGAACATTTTGTATGTAAAATCTATGAAGTTTTAAGAAATCCAATTGCACATCTAAGTTGGTCGACTATTACTCCTAAATTAAGAAAGCCTACTTGGCCGTGATAAGATAATTTTCCTTTTAAGTTAGTTATATTATATGATCTACTATTTTCCAGTTTGACTACAAAAGAAACAAAACCCTAAAAAACCGGCCAAGTGCGAGTCGGAACCGCACACGTAGGGTTCCGTACCATCATGCTAGATTGCCGCTAGTTTGTTCAGTTCCGTAATATTATACTAGATGGCGCTAGTGTCTTCACGTTTAAAAAAAAAACAAGTTTTTTTGTATGGAGACTAACTTTTTTAAATTTTTATAGTGGCAATAGAAATACATAATTTGTGAAAATTTCAACTGTCTAGGCTATCAAGTTTAATGAAATATAGCCTGGTGACAGACGGACAGCGAAGTCTTAGTAATAGGGTCCCGTTTTTACCCTTTCCGACTCATCAACGCTTTAGAAAGCTAAAATTTTGTACATAGGTGCCCTTTATGATGTGAATAACTATAGGGAATAAAGCGCGGCCGAAGTCGCGGGCAACCACTAGTTATACAATATTACATCTGCGCTTCTGTGATTAAGAGATATGGGTGGGTATGTACTAGACTAGAGCAACGTACTGAAGTCCTCTCCTTAAGGACAAATTGATAATGGCCATAATTGGGTAGAATTATTAGTTCTAATTGATGAACTGTACTTGATGTTGAATGACAGACTTAAGGCTTGAGAGCGTATTCACAAAATCATTTCCCATACAAACTTAAAATTACTAATTCTTTCAAATGGATGGGCCGATTCTAATGAAACTTTATACACAGAAGCAAGTCACAAGTTGTAGTTTGCGATTTTCAAGATAAGTAAACCTTAAATCCCTCCCTATTATCTACTGACAAAACTATTTTTGATGACACTCACTGATTTTGAAAATAAATTACAGTTAGCAAGAAAATGGACAATTTATACAAAATCTTTTATAACGCCAAAAGATCCTGTTTCTTGTGAGGATCAAAAGTCTATATTACACCAACCTAGGTTAGGATAGGTACCAGAAATATCAGAAATCGCATAAATCTATTCTCTTACATTTCCAAAGTGTACAAAAATCTAACGAGATAAGCTCTGAAATGACCGAGAAAAATTTGGAAAAAAAAATTGGCAATATAGGGACTCTCTTATAATTTAAAGGAAAACCTTAACAAAAATATGAAGTCTTAACATTCTTATGGAAAATGTAATGGTACGGAACGCTCACCACGCCTTTCGACTCACACTTGAACAGTTCTTTATCAGAATACGAGTCTGTGTCTCTTAGAGGATCAAGACGAACCTAACAACACCGCACTCACCAAAATCCATCAAACCGCTTAGGCTACAGGTTCAACCAAAGAACCAGACACATACTCGTACATACACTCCAAAAACATTACCCCCCTTCTTGGGCAGTTGGATAAAACGTTGAAATTAAGTAATTAAACTCACTTCTCAACAAGCTCTTTATAAAGCGGCATGTGTTTATCTTCCGCCATAATGGCATTGTCTGGTTGCAGGCCATATTTCTCCAGCAGTTCCAAGCTGACCGTCGCCGATATGTCCAGCAATGGGTTCCCGATGCCGAGGAGGACGCCCTCTTGAACATCAGATTCACTAGGTAAAAAAAATAAGAAGTTTGCACAGAAATTATGGCTTACAACTTTAAGATATGGTGGAAAGCAAATATATTCAATTTTATTTTTATTTATATAATCTTCATCATATTAGCCCAAGAATGTCCACTGCTGGACATAGGCCTCCCCCAAGGGTTTCCACAATAACCGGTCCTGCGCTTTACGTATCCAGCGGCTTCCCGCGACCTTCACCAGGTCATCTGTACACCGAGTGGGAGACCTGCCTACTCTACGTTTTCCGGTGCGCGGTCACCACTCGAGAACTAGCCCAACGGCCATCTGTTCTACGAGCTATGTGCGCCGCCCACTGCCACTTAAGTTTAGCAATTCTGAGAGTGATGTCGGTAACTTTGATTCTCATATGGATCTCCTCATTTCTGATTTGATCACGCAGATAAATTCCGAGTATAGCATACTCCATTTTTGTTGAGTTACCTTAAGCCTTTTTATGAGGTCCATAGTCTATATTTATATAAAAACACTGCATAACAGTTTGCACCTATGTACAATATTATCAATAATAAGAATGTAACTCAAAAAAAATATTACATTTGTTGCACTTGGAGTTTTTGAATTTTAGGTTTACATACTAGGTTCGTTCACATCTCCACCCTTACTTTCCTAATACAGAACCGTATTATTATCTCGACGGTTCAAGCTTTGTGAAATTGAAAACTAAAAATAACTAAAGCCTTTCCACACAGAACAAGGCGTGCATCAGGGCTGAGTTCTGTCGCCTAAGTTATTTAATCTGTACGGCAAATACTTAATTTGAAAGCACTCGATGGCTGGGATGGTGGTTTTATAGTAGGCGGTTACAGTAATGTCAGTAATTTGAGGTGTGCAGACAATACGACTATAGTTGCGTCGACTGAAGTGGAAATGGTAACTTTACTGAAGAAAATTCAAGTTGAAAGTGTCAAGCTCGGTCTTAACCCTTTCACAAGCAACACAACTATGGCGAACAAGAGAAAACTGAACCTTATTAGAGGTCAATACAGATTAATATTGACACAGCATCCCTGGCAAACACATTGCCAATGCTTGTTAAAATAACAGTTTGCACCTATGTACAATATTATCAATAATAAGAATGTAACTCAAAAAAAATATTACATTTGTTGCACTTGGAGTTTTTGAATTGTAGGTTTCCATACTAGGTTCGTTCACATCTCCACCCTTACTTTCCTAATACAGAACCGTATCATTATCTCGACGGTTCAAGCTTTGTGAAATTGAAAACTAAAAATAACTAAAGCCTTTCCACACAGAACAAGGCATGCATCAGGGCTGAGTTCTGTCGCCTAAGTTATTTAATCTGTACGGCAAATACTTAATTTGAAAGCACTCGATGGCTGGGATGGTGGTTTTATAGTAGGCGGTTACAGTAATGTCAGTAATTTGAGGTGTGCAGACAATACGACTATAGTTGCGTCGACTGAAGTGGAAATGGTAACTTTACTGAAGAAAATTCAAGTTGAAAGTGTCAAGCTCGGTCTTAACCCTTTCACAAGCAACACAACTATGGCGAACTAGAGAAAACTGAACCTTATTAGAGGTCAATACAGATTAATATTGACACAGCATCCCTGGCAAACACATTGCCAATGCTTGTTAAAGGGTTAAGATGAACCATTCGAAAATTAAGACAGAGCAGAAGTACTTCCAGACACCGACACAATTTATGGCTATGAAAAAGTCAGCAAGTTCGTATATCTTGGATTGCTGATAGCTTGTGATGGTAGCTGCATAGGCGAAATTCGTGCTTTAGGTGCTACGGTCAAATTTAAAATGAAAAAAGAAATTTTGAAGAACAGAGGTATTTGACGTACAACTAAAGTGCACTTGGTTCGAGCATTGGTATTTTCAATATTCATGAATGGTGCCGAAAAGTAGAGCATGAGAAACCACAATAGTAGTGGGATCAATGCGTTTGAAATGTGGTATTGGGCAAGACTACTCCGCATGCCTTGGACTTCCGTGCATACTAACATGTCCATATCAAAAAAGAACTACACATCACCACATGGCTCTCCACTATATGCCGTAAGCGAGCCTTCAGTCTCTTTGGACACATTATGAGGTCTGGAGAAGCAAATTATCTTGGGCCAAATGAAGGGCAGACATGCTCTGGGTAGGGCACCTACAAGATGGTCAGGCATAGGTGAAGGAGGCAGTTAGCAGCAGCATGCGTCATGCAGTCCACACATCATATAATCGCAGTTTGTGGAGAAAAACTGTATGTGGCCTCAATCCTAATCAGTAATAGTAAGGACTGGCTGATTTCCGCAACCAGGCGTCCGATGCGCCCATTTCCTAATCAGTAAGGGACCAACGAAGAAGAAGACTAGGTACGTTATCAGCCCATAATTCCATAATTCCACTGCTGGAACTTGGATCTCCTTCCTTAGGAGTTTTTAGGTTTCCATACTAGGTTCATTAACAGCTCATAATGTACCCATTGCTGGGGCACTGCTCTCTTCCCGAACTCAGGAGGGTTAAGCAATATTGCTCAAACAGGGGTCAAGTCCAGTTTCGTGGAGGTCGCAAGGTTTTAGGAACCCCACTACCAGAATGTACCATACCTTATTACTAAGCCTGAACTTTAAAAGATTGTATCTTTCTTGTATTGTGGTTTTCAATGTGTAAAGTACTTACAGATTTAAATAAGTCAAAAAAAATATTCTTATTTTAAACAGTAATAGGTAGCCCGCTGAAATTTTCATACAATATGTTCATAAGGCATAAAAAATTAAGGGGGGGAGCACCATATTATTTGCTCTATCGTAAAAACGGTAACTTACAAGCCTGCAACTTGGTGTGACTTGGTTTGAGTACAAACCCTAAAGTAAAACAACAAATATTAAATACCAGCCAAAAACCAGTCATTGTGAGTATGACTGGTTTTTGGCTGGTATTTAATATATTTGTTGTAAGGAAAGAAAATCATTTTTCTGTAACTAGTTCTCATTGATAGCTAGCTCTCTAGACGAAGACATGGCGCAGAACAGGCCACAATGGAAAAAAAGGATGGAGAAGATTTGTTTGACTCATTGAAGTCTTTTGATCAGTATTGTACTCGTGGGAAATGGTGTGGTGGTACTCGGTTTTTTCTTTTTACAAGCCAGTCCTCTCAAGCCCACTCCAACGAAGTACGAAATGTATAAAAATAGAAGTGCAAGCTAAGAAAGAATCGCAACGGTTTAAACCCTATGAAATTGGATATTACGGTCTGAAATAAATAAAAAAATAGCTCACCGAAGGGGTTTACTCATTATGTAATGTTTTTGTTGATACCACAATTAACAAAAGCACTTTGCTGCCGAATTTTGAACAGACGATTTATTCGCAACGTTATCAGAATAGTACTAACTCAACACATGTTTTGTATTGATAGCGAGATCGAATTACTGCTCTTCAAATAAATCGAACCTACCACCTCCAACGTGACCACGCGTAAACGTAGTGATTTCTATACTCCTTGACCACGCGTGGAAGAAGAAAAAGATGTCAAACCAATTGTCAAAGTCAAATAGCGAAATTTCAAAATAATGCTAATAGGGACCAAAGAGAATATAATAAACTACGTTTTTAATAGGGACCGTGAACCGTAAAAACCGGTAAAATAGTACATCATTTGTCATCGTCCAAAGATAACATAATAAACTTCATCGTATGTTTATAATATAAGGTCATCTTTGCTTTTGTTGGTTGGCAACGTTGTTAGTTTTCAAGTGCTGCCAGCAATTCAGGACCTAATATTGACACTATTCACCGTTTTAGTAGCCTAAAATAGCCCAAACAACAGAAATTC
This sequence comes from Coleophora flavipennella, assembly GCA_947284805.1. Lineage (NCBI taxonomy): Eukaryota > Metazoa > Arthropoda > Insecta > Lepidoptera > Coleophoridae > Coleophora > Coleophora flavipennella. The sequence goes on along the minus strand of OX369293.1, from coordinate 8,326,975 downwards.
ACTATAAAAACGTAGCATTTAACAGTTTCATAATATTATTTAAAGTATTTTCAAGTAAAAAACCTCATTACCAGCACACAGTCACTTACGTATTAAATGGTTTAGATTCGATGGTTTGCTGACACCGACCTCAAAAAAAAAATTAAGCCTCTAATTTAATTCTTACCTACCTTTGATTTCGTTAATGTTGTGTATTTAAGTTTAATAGTATTATTTCATACTTTTGAGTGAATTTCATTTTGAAGTCGGTTTTAAGTTTTTTTTATACTTCTTTTTATACGATCTGCGTACAGAATTTTATTTTTTCCTGACCGTTTACACACGGAAGAATTATTACAAATTGCCTGAATCGCCGTACAACATTTTACATTTTGCTTGACCGTTTACATACGGACGCATTACATATACAATTTACCTGACCGTATGTAAAATGACTAATAATACAATTTGCCTGCCACATATATTTTATATATAAAATTCTCGTGTCACAATGTTCGTTCCCGTACTCCTCCGAAACGGCTTGACCGATTCTCATGAAATTTTGTGAGCATATTGAGTAGGTCTGAGAATCGGCCAACATCTATTTTATTTTAGGGTAGGGTAGCGTAGGGTAGTGTAGTGTAGGGTAGTGTAGTGTAGGGTAGTGTAGGGTAGGGTAGTGTAGTGTAGTGTATGTAGGGTAGGGTAGGGTAGTGTAGTGTAGGGTAGTGTAGGGTAGGGTAGTGTAGTGTAGGGTAGGGTAGGGTAGGGTAGGGTAGTGTAGTGTAGTGTAGGGTAGTGTAATGTAGGGTAGGGTAGGGTAGGGCAGTGTAATGTAATGTAAGGCGGTACGTAGTTCGCCGGGACAGCTAGTATATATATATACGGCTCGCGAGGGTGGAATAATGTAGCCTGAGATACTGGCACATACGAAGGTGCGGTCTCCTCGAAGGCCCGCTTTGAAAATTTCGTATTTGCCGCTGCGTAAACATTCGAAATTTCAAGCCCGCACTTTCCTTCACGCCATTAAAAGTTCAGTGGTGCCATCTTTCTTCCGCGCCACCATTTTGCTGTAACTCCGTTATTTGTTTGTGGACGCCGTCGAAGACACGTGTTTATAACCTCGCTGTGATTGTTTTTGCTGATTTTTTAGAAAAATGTGACAGTTTTAAATACATTTCATAATTATATTGTTAAATAAGTATTGGAGATCACATTGCGAAGATAAGCGTACCGATTATTACTAATTTGTGATTTGATGGATTTTTTCTCACCTCTATGAATTATCTGTAGTAAGGCCCACCAATAGACCCCTGAGATGGCCCGGGCCTTCGTAGAGGCTTAGACTGACCTAAATTCATTAAATTATTGATTTATAAGTGTAGTTGGATTTTGGATATTTTATATTGTAATAGGTATTTGAAAGTTTACACATTGTTTTATAGTTTTGTATGATTATTTAAAAAGTTGTTCCTGAAGCTTCACAGTTTGTTGAAAAAAACCGATGAAGTACGAGTCAGAACCGCGCACAAAGGGTCCCGTACCATCATACAAGATGGTGCTAGTTTCAGATGGACCGTTTTTTTTGTACGCAGGCATTTGTTCCTCTCAGCTACCAAGATCTCACGATCCTATGGCAAAATCCTCGTACTTAAGCATGATTGTAACAGATGGCACCACTTACTTCATTACAGGGTAAGTCATTTTTTACCGCCATCTTTTGGTGAATTAGTGAACGAAGTAACCTGTCCTTTTAAGTTTATTTAGTTTCACTACTGCAAGCTAGATGGCGCTAATAGCGTTTTATTTAATTTCAAAACAAGTTTGTGAAAAACATTTTATAAAAACGGGTTGCACTTTATACAACTGACTAATCTGGAAAAATTGTTCCAGAGAGAGTTTATATAAAATGCTCAGAAAAGAAAACATAAATGAAATAAAAAATGGGATTTCACTTTTTTTGTATCTTTATGGACTCGCTTTTTGGGGTTCCGTAGTCAAACTAGGAACTCGAATAGTTTCTCCATGTGTCAGTCAGTCCGTCGGTACGTAACAGCTGTTTTACTCAGACTATCACATTTAAAAAGCTGAAATTTTGTATAATTTAGTAGCGTAAAATATGATTAATTTAAAAGGAAAATTATCAAGTTAGGCTTTATTAGTTTAGGAGTAATAATACCTAGTCGACACAATTAAGATGTGTAGCAAGATTCGTAAAAAGTTTATAAATTTTTCATACAACTTTTTAATACTAACTGAAAAATTAGCTTTGTTTTTAAATACTAAATCATTTTTCAAAGACTACGGAACTCTACTCTGCGCTTGGTCCGACACGCACTTGTCCACTTTTTCATGTGCTTCTTTTTAGGGTCCCGTACACCCAAAGGCTGACCAACGGAACCATATTAATAAAACTCCGCTGTCCGTCTGTCTGTCTGTCCGTCCATATGTCAGTGGGCTGTATTTCATGAACCGGAATAGGTTGACAATTGAAATTTTCACAGAATGTGTATTTCTATTGCCGCTATAACAATAAATAATAAATCTGTCTGTGTCTCCGTGGGCTGTAATTTATGAACCGTAATAGGTAGACAGTTAAAAATTTTCACAGAATGTATGTTTCGTTAACACTGTGGCTCTTCTTAGTTGACAAGTATCCGTAAAGGTACCCGTCCGAGTCCCCCCGTCCAAGTACCCGTCAAAGTACACGTCCAAGGACTTGTCCAAGTACCCATCCAAGTATAAATTGGGGACAACGGTGCTGGTTGTACAATTATTTTCTTTTACTTTAATTTAATATTTATAGCATGAGCTTTATTGTATAATCGTTTGTTGTTCTAAATAAAATAAAATAAAGTCCCGTCCAAGTCCCCATCCAAGTACAAGTACAGAATAAAATGTGGCATAAATAAAGTCGCTTGTTCCGCGCTCTCGCTTGCATGCTCGGCTCAGGCGTAACGTGACCGTGTGACAATGATGTCACACTTTTTCTTTTCTGCAGCCCGTGTTCATCGATATGTATATAAGACGTTATCAAAAACGACAATTTTTTTTTAAACTTTTTGCGTAGGCAAATTTTTATTCTTTTTGTTTGGCTAATTTAAGCATCTTGTTCGCTGAAATAGCCTAAAAGGCGACCAGTTGCTTTTCAGATTTTTTTGTTGCCAAATTCCATTCCAAGTAGCTTAAATAGCGATAAATCGCCTACGTTGGCAACACTTAACAGCGCTGGTGTAATAGTGTGTACCAAGAAGTTTATTTTACCAATAAACTTCTTGGTGTGTACATACGAGGGATCATAGACAAGATGTTACATTGTTCAAACAAAGAGAGAATATTTCTTTTTCATTGGATATTTTACATCTTTTGGCAAATATGACCTATTACTACTGGCGCAAAGATACGACATAGGTACATCTCTCCCCGCTAATATATCGTCGTCTGTGGGGAAATCGGTCAGTTAAACTACTCCTCCGCGTCCTAACCCCCCCCCCCCCCCCCCTCCCACATTGCCACGATAATTGTATTTATTACAATCGGTTTTTGTCGTCCTCTCAGAAAATAATATTTTTAAACAAAAAAACATTACACCCATTCATTAAATAATGGAATCATAGCAATAAATTATTCAGCAAATGGTCCACTTAAAAAATACCTTGGATGAAAAAAACATTGATTTCTAACTAAGCGGCCATCAATATTACAAGGATATATTATTTGATAGCCATGAATCTATAGGCAACTAACACTATTACATAATTTCATTTGTAAAAAATCAAGAATTAAACAATCTTATGTTAATAACGTCAAAATCCAATCCGTGATATAAAAAAAACAAATAATGTCATTAGAACATGAAAACTATACGACACGAGAAGTTATCATCATATCAGCCGAAGGACGTTTACTGTTGGACATACTGCCGTCATAAGCAGAAGTGCGGCATCTACAAAATATACCCCTTTAACGTTTTTGATACCGTTGGAATCAGTATTCTGTTGCCTTTTATATCAACAAGATATGAAAGCGGCATCTAGCTCTTATCATTGAAAATTGAAACATGATTTCACCGTATGTGCCTCGGTTCAGCACATGAAACCCGATAAAACAGCGGGATCTGCAAAATCATAATACAAAACGCGGCAACTACCATCAGATACCGCGTTTTTACTCTGTTTATGCAGATGCCGCTTGTATACTCGGAAATCGCCACCGTTTTGTAAACATTATCTGCCAATTTCACTTGTCTGTCAGCCGTTTTATCGTAATCACCATTGTAATTAAATTAAATTGACTGTGACATATTACAAATTTAAAATGAAAACAGGTGAATAAATAACGTGCTAAGAGTATTAACATCAATAAAGAAATATAAGGTATTATTAATGGTGAGAATAAAGTTTTTATAAGACAGAGACAGTAATTCACTTGAAATATGGAAAATTGTTCCAGTCAAAACAAAAACTGGTGTCTAATAAGTTTCCTTGTGTTCATTATTAATTTGGATGTGAGACAATTATGTTCACTATTTAGAGACTGGTCATACATGAGTGCTGATAGTTTTCACCACCAAATAGATTTATCTCCTAAAAGAATGGGAAAAGTGTATATAAAAGTGTATAAACGAATTTTTTTTTACTGTTAATGCAATGAATCATACAGACTTTCAAAGCTGGACAAATTATACGTCAGCAATCAAACTAAAATATAAAAATCATCCACTTCTTGCCGATATAGATATAAAAGCTATAAGAGGAGATTACACATTGAAATTTAAAAAAAAACATAAGAGGAGTCTGAAGGATTGTATTTTTAAAAGCTTTGTATGTATTTTAAGAAAAAATACGTAAATTATTTGAGTAAACGTTTTATTTTATAAACCTTACCTAATTACTGAGTAGATGCCACATATTTATTGGATTCGTATCAACGACTCAAACACCCTTAAAATAGAAAAACCGCGGCATCTACTTTAATTGTCCACAGTTTTTTATTTTGTATTAAAAACTAAGCAAAACATGTTTAATTATAATCTATTTGATGCCAAAATTGTTACCAGCATAAAAAATATGAGTAACTATGTGTATTAACCTTAAAATCTAATAAAATGAGTTTGGCTCATTATCTCGTAACTTCGTCATTAACACATACCGCATTTCTGCTTATGACGGCAGCATAGGCCTCACCCAATCTCCACGACGACCGGTTCTGCGCTGCCCGCATCCAGCGGCTTATTCTATCAATCTAGTACTTGCGCATGGCACGTAGTTACAGAACAACAGCCCTCACCGAAGAGACATGTTTGAGTTTTCGTTGTATGTGGTTTTAGCAAGTGACCCCCTAAATCCCCTAACAATCCCCTAATACCGAACTGAAAGACGTTTCAAGTCAAAATTTAAATCAATCACATAAATAGTTCATGAAATAATTTACAGAGGGCGCTGTAACGTCTGAACGGTAAACCATTATCTCAATTTAGGAATCGTCTGTTCTCTCTGCCGATATTTTTTATTATCTGTATTGTATAACCTACAACCGGCTGAACATCACGTTTTACGATCCAGGCGAGAATCTTCGAGAAATAAAAGGTTTGCTTGTTAATCCTTACTCGGTAATAGCATTCCAAAGTTTCCAAAATGTTGCGCTTGCCTCGCGTAGTCCGCCAGACCGTCACCCTGCACAAATCGCACCATTTATCAAGATTTTACGCCAAAGATGTGAGGTTCGGAGCTGATGTAAGAGCGCTCATGCTGCAAGGCGTGGACGTCCTCGCCGATGCCGTGGCCGTCACGATGGGTCCTAAAGGCAGAAACGTAATTTTGGAGCAATCGTGGGGTTCACCGAAGATAACAAAAGATGGTGTGACAGTTGCCAAAGGAGTCGAGTTGAAGGACAAATTCCAGAACATCGGTGCGAAATTAGTGCAAAATGTCGCTAATAACACAAATGAGGAGGCCGGGGATGGAACGACGACCGCTACAGTGCTCGCGCGCGCCATCGCCAAGGAAGGTTTCGAGAAAATTTCAAAGGGTGCTAATCCCATTGAAATCCGAAGAGGCGTCATGCTAGCCGTCGAAACAGTCAAGGACAAGCTCAAAAGCATGTCCAAACCGGTCACGACTCCCGACGAGATCGCACAGGTAGCCACGATTTCAGCGAACGGAGACCACGCTATCGGTCAGCTCATCTCGGACGCCATGAAGAGGGTCGGTCGGGACGGAGTCATCACCGTCAAGGATGGCAAGACATTGACAGACGAGCTTGAAGTCATTGAAGGTATGAAGTTCGACAGAGGTTATATTTCACCATATTTCATCAACTCTTCCAAAGGCGCCAAAGTTGAATTCCAAGACGCCCTAGTACTGTTTTCTGAGAAGAAAATCAGTAATGTACAGACTATCATCCCCGCTCTGGAGATGGCCAACCAGCAGAGAAAACCGCTAGTCATTGTTGCTGAAGACGTAGATGGTGAAGCTCTATCGACATTGGTAGTGAACAGACTCAAGATTGGCCTACAGGTAGCTGCTGTCAAAGCTCCAGGATTTGGAGACAACCGCAAAGCTACCCTCAGTGACATGGCTATTGCCACCGGTGGAGTTGTCTTTGGAGATGATGCCAACCTCATCAAGATTGAAGATGTTCAGCTGTCAGACTTAGGTCAGGTTGGAGAAGTTGTCATTACCAAAGATGACACACTTCTTCTCAAAGGAAAGGGCAAGAAATCTGACATTGACAGAAGGGCCGAACAGATCAGAGATCAAATCCAGGAGACCACATCAGAGTATGAGAAGGAGAAGCTACAGGAACGTCTTGCTAGATTGGCTTCTGGTGTAGCTGTGCTCCATGTTGGTGGATCCAGTGAAGTTGAGGTCAATGAGAAAAAGGACCGCGTTAATGATGCACTAAATGCAACCCGTGCTGCTGTTGAAGAAGGCATTGTGCCCGGAGGTGGCTCAGCTCTCCTCAGATGTATTCCTGACCTTGAGAAACTGGCCACATCAAACAGCGATCAAGCTACAGGCGTTGAAATTGTGAAGAAAGCCCTCAGGATGCCCTGCATGACCATCGCCAAAAATGCAGGCATTGATGGTTCAGTTGTTGTGGCTAAGGTGGAGGACTTGGGCCCTGAATTTGGCTATGATGCTTTGAACAATGAGTACGTCAACATGATTGAGAAGGGTATCATTGACCCCACCAAAGTTGTAAGAACAGCATTGACTGATGCCAGTGGAGTTGCATCACTCCTAACGACAGCAGAAGCTGTGATCTGCGATATTCCTCAGGAGAAGGAGGCCAATCCCATGGCTGGCATGGGAGGTATGGGCGGGATGGGAGGCATGGGTGGAATGATGTAGATGATAAGCTCATATATTATGATATGATATGCATTTATGTATAAAGAACTATAAGTAGGTTACATCACCTGTTAGTCTGTGAGTTATTGAAATTGTGAATGAATGAATGTTTTTTTCTTTTTTTTATTATTCTGAGTCTGATTGAACTACAAATAATTGTTGATGGCCGTCTAGTAGATATATTTAGTTTAAAATGTTAGCTTGAAGGCAAGCATGGTGTTATTTTTAATAATAAATAATGTTTTCTAATTTTTTTACTTTAATTTCAATATCATTCTAGGGAAAAGCATGGTATTATTTTTAATAAATAATGTCAAATATTTACACAACTGCCCACACAAAAGAGTATTGTTTTAGGTCTAATATATGTGTGTATGTTTTTTTATTCCATGATATCTGATGGAGTTTAGAGTGTAAGGTATTGTTAAATTCGTTTTTCCCGTGAGTGACATATTACCTGTCTTCCCAAAAAATAAGGGTTAAGGTTTTATTGAGTCTTGTTTTATAATTTCTGTCTTGTTTTACCAATTGGATTCCAATAAGTAGTATAAGAAAAGAAGTTTTTCAAGTAGAGTGCCACTTATAGCGCATATCAAGTTGAGCCAAAAGTTCTGACTCTCACCTTAAGACAAGTTATAACCTTGTCTAAGACTCTCACCATCCACGAACAACTAGCTCACTTCAACCCCCTTAGGCCTAGCATTTGTTCCCAATAGTTCTCTTGACAGAACTAGTGAGTTTTTCCCCTCCCAATAATAATGTAACAGAACTACAGAAAGCTGAATTTTTGCAGAGGGAACCTGTTTATGATGACCCTAAGCTAAGCTCCGATTTTCCGCGTCTCTCGGGATAGGGGAATAAAGCGTGAACAAAGTCGCGGAAAACAGTTAGTAATCTATTATCAATAAATTGTGAGTAAATGTACGGTATTTTTATTTTTCAGATCTAATTAAACCACGCGGCAATTACAATTTGCAATGTTACGTAACTACTTACATTAGGTTGTCACCTACTCGCTTATCTATCATTTTATCTTTTCTTACAATACGAGTAAGCATGCAAAGTACAATATTTTATAGGACTTCGAAACATTAATCAGATTCCATGGCGTGGTTACGGCTATATTGATAACTTGATTTGAAAATTCCGAAGAACGCTAAAATAATTTTTAGGGTCCGTACTATCAGTACCCTGTTATTATCTGTTACTAAGCCTAGGCTGTCTGCCCAACTTTTAAACGACTCTATCTTTTGTACCGTAATAAGTAGCCGGCTGAAATTCGCAACATAAGTGTTATATTATTTATTACGGGTTTTGGGAATGCTAAGAGCCGACTTCAATCGCTACAACCAAGTACAATTCTATGACGGGAGTTCTGAGGTAACAACCATTAAAAATATAAATACTTAAAAAACTTAAATTAACTTTAAACCTCTAAAAAGTAAAAATTAAAATAATAATAATAATGTAATAAATTAATACCATAGCCCAATATTGTACATTTTGACGATGGAGCGTATTAACTCATGTACATAATGACTCCTACTCATTACGTTCAGGGGCGGGCCCTTTAAGTTTTAACATAAGAATTCATATTTTCATCCAAGAGTCGTCACGTAACTTAGGGGGACCGCTCAGTTGTGAAATTATTAAGAACTAGCTGTTTCCCGCGGCTTCATCCGCGTGGACAACGTTTCTATGACTTCTCGAGGGTGCGCAGTGCGCGAGCCGCAAGCGGCTCGCGAGCGAGAAAAAGAAGTAGCCTATGTGTTAATCCAGGTCCTAATCTGTCTACCTACCAAATTTCAGCCAGATCCGTTTAGTAGTTTTTGCGTGAAGTAACAAACATACACACTCACAAACTTTCGCCTTTATAATATTAGTGTGATTAGTTGTAGTAAAGTAATTATTAGTAGTTAAGTAAATCAGTTAAAGGCCAATACATTTTATATTATACTTTTTAGAGGTTTTTGTCAGGGATTTTTTATAATTTTTAATTTAAGTTTAATTTGCTTTGCTTTAATTTGCTACTACGGGTCAAATTGATTCATATGGCCTAAAGACCAATCGTTCCTATTTTCAAGCTTTTAACAGCATTTCCAGCTATTTACTGAATTTCGGGGTGTACCACTAGCACTAACAGATGTACACTAATTCCACAGAAATTGAATAAAACTACACGTTATAACTAATTTGTCAGCGACCGTTTTCGAGCACCATTTTATTCAATTTCTGTGGAATTAGTGTAAATATATAGGTACCAAAATGAGTGATACATATAATGTTCCACCAAGAACCTACAATCAAAAGTGACAAGTACTTATAAAATAAAACAACCGTACTCGCACTCAGGATTCAGAACTGAATGAAAAAGTAAATATTTTTTCTATCGCTCGCGTTGATATGTTTTGATTGTAATAAGTGAGTTTTCCGGATATCTCGTCGAGAGATATAGCTACGGAAATGGCTATTGGCTATTACACAGCGTACTGTAAAATGAGGGTATTAATAAACACGTTAAAAAACAGACTTCCATCGCAACAACTTTGAGCAAGTTTGCATTATTAATTTTGGTTTTTGTTAATTTTCTAATAAAGTACTACACAGATTTTGATAAAATGTATATGGGACCACACGGGAATCACTAGCTTTCAAATAAAAAAAGAAGCATCAAAATCGGTTCACCCAGTCAAAAGTTCTGAGGTAACACAAAAAAAAAACACAGTCGAATTGAGAACCTCCTTTTTGGAAGTCGCTTGAAAAGTCTAAATACAAACCGTATCGACAAGGATGTATTGTTCAGAAACTTCTCGAAAGCGATCATGCGAGAAGATTAGCATTCTGTAATTGGTTTATCCACCGTGTAACACGGGACACAATTTTTTTGAGCCGAAGTGTTTGGACGGATGAGATTAACTTTTCAAATAATGGTTAACTGAGATTACTTCTCCGATTTATTCATTTCTTTTTTAAGCGTTTTTATGACGTAAACTTATAATGCGACGTATAATTTCAGGGATGTATAACCGGCGCAACAATCATTCTGGTCCACAGCAAAATCCTTTGCGAACCACTGAAAGCAGCAACGAAATTAGATTTTCATATAATTGTTGGTGCGGGATTTTGGACAATAAAGTCGTGTATATTCAGTTTTACGGTGGGATCCTTCGAGGTCCAACATACCTGGATATTCACAGAAATCTTGATGATGATGATGATTAAGATGATTTGCCTTGCAATACGGAACATAAGGTTCCAACAAGATGGAGCCCCTGCGCACAATAGTCGCCTTGCACAAAATTCCCTCAACGAATGGTTTGGGAACACGTGGATATAGGTACCTATGGCGAAGTCCAGTGGCCAGCACGGTCACCTAATCTAACGCCCGTGGATTTTTTCTATGAGGTCACTTAAAAATGGACCGATTGAGTTGAAATTTGGTACACATATGTAACTTGGTGACCCAAACGTGTAACGTAAATAATTGAATTTTAAACATTGGGGCCACTTATTGAGGAAAAAATTGAAAATTAAAAAAATAATAATATTCAGGATTACTTTTAATTAGCTCTTGATAACAAAAGATATGCATGTACTCAACTATATCTACGTCAAAATAGAAAAAAAATTGGTCCTATAATACATCATAAGTTATCAAATCGGCAAAAATGTACAAAGGACCAAACATTTATTTCATATTTGACAAGTTTTTTGTAATCACGACTAAGTACATGCATATCTTTTGTTATCAAGAACTAATTAAAAGTCACCCCATTTTGTGTGACATATCAAATAAAAGGGCTTGTCGTAAGAATCTCAAATATATATTTTTTAATTATTTTAAGATAAAAAGTTTTGAAGTTATTTAAGAAAATAGGCAAAAAATGACTTTCCCGCCTCTCCCTCCTATCAGTTATCTCCGAAACTACTGGGCCTAAAATCTTGAAAAAATCAAAGTATATAAGGTTAAATGCATAGATTACAAGAAAATCTATGAAAAAACCTAAATTCCTTCCGATCCCACAGAAAAAATAAATTTCTAAAGTCCAGAATAAATAGACTCCTATTTACCTAGACTCTAGGTAAAAGAGCAAAGTATGTACTGAGAGGTATTGTTCTGTTGGTAGTAAAGTTTTGGGGCGGAACCCTGTTTGTTTGACCCCGATTCGCACTTGGCCGGTTTTTTTTTGTTTTTCATGTGATTAGGTGGTCGTATGTGGAGAGGTGTGGTGGTACGGAACCCTCGGACCTATGAACCGTACCTATTAGCCGCCGGATGAATTTTTAAAGAATGTGTGTTATGGGGGATATACTCATAAATACTGAACATCAAAAAGTCAGAAGATTGATCCTTACAATCATACCAGAAATACCTGTTGCAGACCGATTCTTTCAATAAAAAAATATTCTTATTCCTTCAGGTGGTGGTGGCGCTAAGTGGAAATATTTTTGTTCTGTATGAATGAATGGGAATTTTCTCGTCTAATTCTTCACCACTGTCGACGAATGGGAATAAGCGAAAATCAGGGGGTCATACAAGAATTAGGGTTAAAGGTTATTATTATTTTTTAACCCCCGGGCCCCGACGCAAAAAGAGGGGTAATACAAGTATAAGTTTATCTTATCTTTATAAGTAGGGGCTGCAGTTGCAGCGACACTTCGACCCAATGGGATCTTTTGTGTCTACCCCTATAACCTTTGCACCCCAACTTACTCGTAGATGTGCTGCATCAATGCAGAAATTCCGCTGATTGGATGGTGCTTGTAGTCCTCCGGTTTTGGGTAGCCAACACATAGGAGGTACATACGCTTGCTAGCCAGGACATTGCAGTGACACAGTAAGTGTTCCATTGATTCTGTATCTCCACCACAGGCCCTGCAGGTCGGGTCATTCGTCATACCGATTTTTTCCAGGTGTGTTTATGTTTAAAGCCAATTTCTGTGTGTGTGTGTCTGTCTCTCTGGCTGTGGCATCGTAGCTCTCGAATGGATGGACCGATTTTGACGCGTTTCTTTTACGCGAAAGCAAGTTTCCTTGCGGTGGTTTTTAGCTATATTTAGTAAAATCGATTCAGCAGTTTGAAGATCATCGTTCTTATCTAGATGATGAAGAGATGTGGTCAAGTTATTCCGGTCTGATCAATTCAAAATCTGGTGTCCTGTAACTGTAATAATATTACCAAACCATGATAACCTTGACCTGATGCTGCATCTCCTGGAATTTACAGGATACCCATCTCCTCACCAACTTACAGCAGTAGCATCGTATTGGGCTCATTGGAATAGTCTCAATGAATAGGTGTTAGAAGAACATGGTAACCTTGACCTGATGCTGAAGCATCTCCTGAAATCTGCAGGATACCCAACTCCTCACCAACTTACAGCAGATGAATCGTGTTTGGGCTCATTGAAATAATCTCAATGAATAGGTTTTAATTAGAACATGGTAACCTCGAGCTGATGCTGCAACATCTCCTAGTATCTGCAGGATACCCAACTCCTTATCAACTTACAGCAGAGGTATCGTGTTCGGGATACGTTAAGTTAAAAAAAGCATGAAATACAACTTAAATTAAAAATTTAAGAAGCGTCCCCTTACGCGACGACTCTTAGATCAAAATATAACTACTTATATTAAACTTATAGGGCCAAAACCAGAGATATGCTATATATAAAAATCTCTGGGCCAAAACATATTATTTATATACCTGCTATATTATAATAGCAGTTATGATGTAGGCATCTGATAAGAACGGATTTTTCAAAAGTCAACCCCTAAAGGGGTGTAACGGGGGTTCCTAATTTAAATGGAGAAACCATATAAATTACCTCTTCACACTTCAATTCCTCAACCAATCTAGACGGAATTTAGAATGCACGTAGCCTGTGTTATTGAAAAGTAAAGAGGTTACTTTTTATCCCGTGAAAATAGCATTGTCCGACACAGTTCCTGAGGGAACTGAAAAAAAAAGAAGTTTTAGTTGATTTCTTTAAAATCGTAACAGAGCAACGTATTATTATGATTTTTTTGCACAATGATGGTTGAGGGGGTGGAAAATTACATAAGACTACTAATTAGAAAGCCGAGTAGTTTCCGAGGGATCCGGGCAAAACTCATTTCCATGCTCGCGCACGTTACAAGTTCGCAACAGAGCAAGGCACTGTTGTGGTTTTTGCACAGATATGGTTGAAGGGGTGGGAAGTGACATAGACAACTAATTATCATAGGCCGACATGGTTCCCGAGGGATCTGAGGAGAACTCATTTCCACGCACGCGCACATCGGTGTCGCAACGGATTGACGTGATTTTTTGCATAGAAATAGTTGAGGGGGTGAAAAATTTGATAGACTGCTAATCAGGATATCCCGATCCGTAGGTGATTATATGCTCAGTAAGCCCGATATAGTTCCCGAGGGATATGGAGAAAACGAAATTTCACATTTTATGATAGGTGGGGGATGGGGGAGAGGGTGACTCTAACAATTTAACAAAATAAAGCAAGGACGTTTTAAGAAATAAAGCTTAATATTTTTTAAACGGACCCTTGAATAGAAAAATGGTTTTAGCAAAACCTCAGCAGTTTCAAGAGACCTATTCAAGGATACCCTACAAGATACGGAACATCAACAAAAAAAAGTCATCCCCTCTCATGTAGCCTCTAAAAAAAAATGTTTTTCGTGAATTTATTTTACCTACCACTTTGGCGGCGTGATTAATAATTAATAAGTGGATCCATGCCAAATTACAGCTTTCTAGTACTAATAATCGCTGAGCTAAGCCGCGGACAGACAGACATGGCGAAACTATAAGGGTTCCTTGTTGACTACGGAACTCGCGCCAAGAACTGGATGAAAAAAAAAACATTTTTCTGTTGCTCGTGTTGATTTCATTTGTTTGAAAAAATAGCTATCCTTGTTGTCTTGTGTGGAGGATGAGTTGTGGTGGTACGGAACCCTCGGAGGCGATCTGACTTGCTTGACAGGTTTTTTCCTCTAGTCAGAAAGGAATTTATTGAAGTAGTGTACAACTCGAAGGTTCTACATTTATATTTCCATAGCAACATAATACTACGATTCGAAGGTATTCAAAACTAAAAGCTCTGTGCGTAAATTATTCTCGTAGATAACTATAATTCGCTTATTCGTCATTCCCAGTCGTCACTACAAGCTTTGTCCCCACTGGGAAGATAATCCCATTCGCCGCCAGTTAGGTACTTATGTGTTTCCATTTAGCTGATATGCAATACAATAAGACAACTTACGTACTTACTACTAGTCGAATCAATAAGTCGATTGGACAATTAGTGATTGATAGCATAGGAAAACAGACGCTAAGAGGTCACTAACATAAAGATGCAAGTTATTATTAAAATTAATAGGCATTTATTAATGTATTTGTCATGGTTAACGTTATACAAAATAATACAATCTACATTTTATATAAAATAGTAATGTACTTATAATAATGTATCATTTGTACCTACAATAACCTATGAAGGCTATGTAAGACTTTAAATTCATAGCCTTTCTAAATAAATATTTGATCTTCAAAATCAATATACTACGTAAGGCTTTAAATTCATAGCCTTTTTAAATAAATATTTGATCTTCAAAATCTGCACCATAAACGAAATGTTTTCTTACAACATTGTCTTCAGAGATTGCACTTTTTTCTTCAATCCCATTGCTGCTTTTACAAGGCGTCACCGGATACCTGACCGGCCCTATCCATTTCCTGCTCAGCCCAAAGTTCCGCGGCAAAGCAACGTTCTTTGATGAATTGCTCTTTTCAGATCTATTATCCAAGCTGTTCAATGATGACTGAATAGATTTTAGCGACGACTGTTTCAGCAAACTTGCGTTTTCTTTTAGGTAATTCTCCGATAAATCAATGCCTACAGGAATGCTGAGGCTTAAAGGTCGTCGTTTTTGCTTGCAATTAGTCAACCCACGCCAAGAGTTAAACTTCTGGCTATTCCCTTTCTCCGGCGTATTTTCTTGTGATGAATAGTTTCCGAAATCAGATTCATCGTAAACTCTATTCTCGGAGTAACATTTTTGCAAGTTGCTTCTGTTCGGAGTACTCTGTTTGCTACTACTACTACTACTCCTGTCTTTTATTCTACTAATAACTTTTTCCTTCGTCAACTTGATAAGAGCGTAAATAGTCTTCAAAGCTTCTTCATTCAATAACTCATCATCTGTAATCTCCATGTCTAAGGCACTAGAAACACTATCTCTTATACTTTGTTTAACTACATTATTGCAATTTGTATTATTTTTATTAGAATTCTGTAATACTATAAGTTCTACTTTCTGGGGTGCTGATTGCAACAACCCTAAAGCTTTATCGTATTTAACATTTAATAAAGTTTGCCCATTGACTGATATTATTTGATCTCCAGGGATAAGTTTTTGACTTAGATCTGCAGGACTTTCAGGTGTAATCGATTTTATATAAACATTTCCATCAGATCCTTCAGCTACTTGTAAACCTAAAGCATTTGTTTGATCTCTTTCTAGTACAGCAGTAACAAATACTCTTTCACCTTGCACACATCCCATGTTATCAAGCTTATCAAACAGAGATGTGGTCATGATAGAATCATTAGTAACTGCATTGTAATTGAAACCATCAGGGTAAACCTTAGGAGATTCTATAACATAAGCTGTTGGAGCAGTAGACATATTTTGGGTGTATTGTCGCTCTGGTAACAACTTCATGCTGTTAACATTGCACTGTTTCTGTTCTGAACTCAAGTCGTCTGAATCACTTTGCGTGTTTACTAAATCTCCTTCAGATCTAAAGCTATCGGGGCTTTTAATAGATGGTCTTGTATATTTATCTGTGGCTGACTTTATGCCATTAAAAACTCTAGTCCCCATCTTCACTCCATGTCGTCTTGGCATGCTACAACTTTCCGAAGATGATAAGCCATCATTAGAAGAATCTCCTAGGGTGTAGGAATTAGGTGTGTTCAGCAAACTTTCATCTGACGGATGAGGTGATAGTATCTGCCGAAGTAATTCCTCTGTATTAGGTTTTTCGTTTTCTTTGTTCTGAACTTTCTTGTCACCAAAAATATCGACTTTGAATCGCCTTCTAACAGGTCTTCTTGGTCTAGATGGATTTCTAACGGCCAAGTTGTAACTGTCTTGATAGTTGCTACATTCAGCTCTTTTTGGAGAGCTATCTTTGATAAGGGGACAATTCAGGTCTTCAGTCAAATAGTTTAGGAAGTCATCCTTAGCATACAACTTCAGATACAGCCTGTGATGTAAAGAAGCTAGCCAGAATGTAAAGTAGCTCTTATTGTCAGTCATCTTTAATTTGTACTTGATTCCAATCTTTGATAGCCCTGAATATGAGTTGGGCATAATGTAGAGGCTTTTCTTGTTATAGTAAAATGTATGTATATGATGCCAGGGTAAACTTTGCAACACTATACGGTTAGTTCCATTGTTCGTTTCTTGAGTAACATTGTTATTTCGAGAGAAAATTGTGATGCCTCTAGGTCCAATCGAGAGCCAAACATCGCGGCAAAAGCCATCTCTTGTCGCCCAGATTGCTGAGTAAAAGTGAGCTCCGTAATCGCGGAATGATTGAGCTAGAGTTATAAAGTTTATTATAGCCTTGTTCCTTTCAAGACCACGTCTAGATTCGTGCGCTCTTTTCATACGCAACTTTATATCTGCCATGTCGTTTGTTATCATTACTTCTGGCAAGTAATGTTCCAGCAAGAAATAGTCGGCTGTTCCATGTTCTCTATATGAGAACTCTCCAAACTCAACATGAAGTGCATATCCAGCTAGCAATATGAGATTTTGGATAGTGGATGTCAGAAGCCCCTCCACTGTAGCTCTTCTTAATTGAAGATACACTCTGTATCTCCATTCCCCACCCTGTATGTTAGTGGCAATATTTTTGGGCAAGAAAAATTTTATTCTCAGGAAAAGAGTCAGCGAAATATCCTCCACAACCTTCCTTTTATTTGCAGTTTTGTACCAATTTTCAGGTGCTACTTTTTTTATTTTGTAGTCATCTGGCAGGAATATGAAATCCCCTCCAATTAGAATAGCTATTCCAAGCATGAAATTGTGTTCATACTTTTCACTGTGCACTAAAGCTTCGAAGAGTTGGCCAGCTGTTACACTGTTTGGATCACACAGGACTTCAACTCTCTGTCCATTTAGCAAAACTACTGTGATTATTCTTTTGTCAGAAAGAGATGAGAGTGTTAAGTCCATATGTTTAGCAGGTTGAGATGCCCGAACTATAAATTCTGGACCTATGCAACCTTCCTTACCTTTAAGACCAGTTTCAGCTTTGTACAACCTTGAGGCTGCTCTTTGAACTGGTTTACCTCTTCTGAAGTTTGTATTCAAAGGTCCTTGCCTACTGATTTTGTGATCATTAGTAGAAATTATAGCCATGGATTTGGCATTAGTCTTTAATTTGGGTTCCTCTATCTGAGTGCTGCATGCTATCTCCAGAGTTGAACGGGTATTACTCAGTCCCCCCATTCTGGGTGAATCGAAGATATGAAAGATAGCATTCCTATGGTGTCTCGTAATACGGCAGCTGGGAAATGGGTCTTTTTCATTAGGAGATTTTAGCAGGCCAGTGCAGCTTCTTGGACGGAAGCATACCTTCAAGTCAGTGTTGGTGCCTGCTTCCTGTGTCTTGGAGAGATGTCTTTTGACATATGTGACTGGCTTTTCAATCTCATGGTGATCCATGATGGGGCTGAGGCCTATAGACGCAGCGGAGCATGAGCTGCGCCCAGAGTCTTCATCACAGTGCCGCAACATTGTTCTGTAACAAATGGTAGGGTTGTCAAGTGTTCTTAAGAAATTAATTTCAATATGCTGAGAACAGATTTAGGACTTCTTCAGTCATACCAAAGAATACTAAATATTAATAAGTAAAGAAGGGACACTGCCTGCCTGCCACCAATGTACTTCCCCCGCAAAGCAGGGGTATGTGCACTGGTACTTGACATTGCCTATATTATGTTGTGTTGTTTACTTTTGCGTTCTACCCTTTTTATAGGTAGTGACAAGTGAACTAAAGTCTATATAGTGACTATAGTGACTCAATGTCTATGATATTGTGATCTTATGAAATAAAATCGAGCTAGAAAAAAGCTGAAGTAGGACACAGTTTATGTAGGTAATATGTACTGTTTTATAAGTACATTCAGTGACTGATTGTAGTAAAATGTATTGTGGGTAAGTACCTAGTTGTACCTAGCTAATAATAAAGACAATTGGGCAACAGCCCTGCATACATTTACACACATATTTATGCATTTAAAAACATCATCTGTTTATGTAGTAGTAGTAGGTACTTAAAACACGCCGATTCTACTGAGTGTGCGAGGTGTGGTCATACTATGCATTGTCAAAGGCATGATCTGGATAGCTCCAGCAAGATGCTCTGATGCCATGAAAATCAGACAATTTCCTCTGGACAGTCACTTGACTCAAGACTGCATCCAATGAAAAGTCACATGATCCTTATCCAGTTGTTGGAGAACAGATAAGAAGATGAACACTAAAAGGAGAACAGAGAGGTACATGCCTTAGAGAAAAATAAACTAATTGTAGCAATTAAATACACATAATAACTGCATGGATTGCTTCTAATCTTAAATGAATAAAACTTTTTCTTCTTCTTCCATGGTCCCACAATGTTGAGACTTGCAACTAAAAGTGAGGTCTCTCCATTGGCTACGGTTGAAAATACTGTGGACTGCCCTCTGAATTTTCCCATTTACAGTTTTAATTACAGTGTCTATGCATCAAGATTCACCTTCCCAATGGATAGAATGAAACTTAAGAAAGCAAAAAACTATATTTCGCAGTTTCATGTAAATTTAGGATACATAAACAAAATCTGACTGGCTAGGGCTGTTATAAAAAGTATATTTACTTACTTAGATAAAACTTTTTTTTATCCACAATTTGTAAGGCCTTAGCATCAAACAGCTTAACCAATTTCATTTGAAAAAATTAAACCCCACTGCTAAAATGTCACAAAAAATCTAGCAACACTACTCTTCAAATCAATCAAACTGTTGAGGCTACAGGCTCAGCCAAAGAAACAGATATACATACCTTACATCATCATATCAGCTCATGTACATCCTCACCAAGGGGCTCGAGCCTACCCTGAATTGGGATGATCAAGCCTTAGGGGATATACATACATACATACATACTTACATTAAACATACATACACATATTTGAAAATTCTTACTTTGGCAGTCTCTTTTTGGGTAAAACCTACTTAGCTGAGTCTTAGATATGTACTTACTTGCCCTTTACAATTCCAAGAACAATGAAACAAAATAAGTGTAACATACAGAATAATTTAATACATTAAATTAAATCATATAAAGAGTAAGATACAAAGTAACAAGGTTTTTATGCATAGCAGAATAACATACAGGTACCTACTTAGTGATATCATGAATAAACCATAAACGGACATTACTATTCAAATAGGTAGGTGCGTGAGCGCAATTCCATGCCAGCTAGGGAAAGCCTGAGAAAGCCCAAAGAATAGTCGTCAAGTGTGAAAATCACTCAGTTAATATGTGGATAACCTATTCCATTTCAAGTAACATCATGAGACATATCAAAACATCATCAGCAAACAACACTGAATTACCGTCAACAAAAACTTACATCTATTTTCTTTCACGACGAACAATAATTCATTTTGCTTCTACTAGCTAGAAGCCGAATCAAAGTAGTTAGTACTTCAGGAAGTCTTTAAGTTTTTGTATTATTTACATCTTCACCAAAACTTCACACGTATCAACTCACTGCCGAAATCTCAACGAAACTGTTTTAAAAGTCGAAATCTCAACGAAACTGTTTTAAAAGTACTATCATACTATGTATTTGTTTCACATTTGTTTGCAAATTCCCGATTCACTTGTTTTGTTTCATCAACTACCATCCATTCCACTCCCACGCATAGTTTATGTTCAGTAATCCGTTCGCCTCATAGTCTATAATACGTACAGGCAAGTAACTATTTAGTAATCTGTGGTACAGGTAGAAATTAGAATCCGAGCGAGGTTAAAATAGTCCTTGGTTTAATGCAATAGATAAAGGAGGGTTTTTCGTAACTGTATAGCTGTGTCTCACTCTATCGAAGTAATTTATCCTGTAAATTTAGAAAATTAATCGACTGAGACGCAAGAAGATAAAGTCATCTTGGCTCGCAGTGTTGCCAGATCGCGGAGGCCTAAAGTCCGCATTTTCATCCCTAAAATCCGTATCACAATGTTTAGTGAAATTACGTATAAAATCCGTATAACAAATGAAATAAAAGTGGAGTAATTTATTTGTACATATCTTTATTAAAAAAAAACATATTTTTAAATCAAAACAAGGCGTTTTGTTTAGCAAATGTTTGGTATGTAGCAATCCAGTTAGTGCTAAAGAGATTTCGCTTTTTTATAGATTTACTGCCAAAAGAGTAAGAAACTGACACGTTATAGTCACACTGTATCTAATTTCCTTCTCTTCCATTCCACAATCGTACGTTTCGATATGAAGGAATGACACATTAGTGTTGCATTATGTATTAGACTCAATTTGCTCTGTTTATTATTTTACACAAATTTGTTAAACAAAAACTGAAAATGGCGATAACAATAATAAGAAAAATGTTTTTGAAAGCTGATTTGTGCCGAATTTCGGAGTATCGTATAAATCCGCATAAAAATCCGTAAACATGAATTATCCGTAGGGCACTTCGAAAATCCGTATCATCATCATCATATCAGCCACAAATCGTCCACTGCTGAACAAAGGCCTCCCCCAAGGATTTCCACGACGTCCGGTCCTGCGCTGCCCGCATCCATCGGCTTCCCGCGACCTTCACCAGGTCATCGGTCCACCGCGTGGGAGGCCTGCCTACGCTACGTTTTCCGGTGCGCGGTCGCCACTCGAGAACTTTACTGCCCCATCGGCCATCTGTTCTACGAGCTATGTGCCCTGCCCACTGCCACTTCAGTCTAGCGATTCTGTGAGCTATGTCGGTTACTTTAGTTCTCCTGCGGATCTCCTCGTTTCTGATTCGATCACGCAGAGAAACTCCGAGCATAGCACGCTCCATTGCCCTTTGGGTGACCTTGAGCCTTCTTATGAGGCCCATAGTAAGCGACCATGTCTCAGTTCCGTAAGTCATCACTGGCAACACACACTGGTCAAAGACCTTAGTCTTGAGACACTGCGGTATTTGGGACGTGAAGATATTGCGAAGCTTCCCGAACGTTGCCCAGCCGAGTTGGATTCGTCGATTAATCTCTTTCTTGAAGTTGGACCTGCCTAGCTGGACTGTTTGTCCCAGGTATACATATTCGTCAACAACTTCCAGTGTAGAGTCTCCAACCTTTAGAGGAGTGGGTGCGACACGGACATTTAACATTATTTTCGTCTTGTCCATGTTCATTTTAAGACCCACTTGTTGAGAGACCTTACTGAGGCCATCGAGCATTGTGCTTAGGTCTTCCATAGTCTCAGCCATGACCACGATATCGTCAGCGAATCGGAGGTGGGATATGTATTCGCCGTTGATATTGATGCCGAGTCCACCCCAGTCCAGAAGCTTAAAAACATCTTCCAGGGCGGCGGTGAACAGTTTCGGAGATATAACGTCTCCCTGTCTCACCCCTCGCTGCAACTGGATAGGTTTCGAGTTCTGGTCCTGGAGGCGAACTTCGAAAATCCGTATAAATACGGACAAATCCGTATATCTGGCAACAGTGCTTGCTCGTGTCGAAGAGTAGAGGTGAATGAACTATTTTTTTTACGAAATGAACGTACGTGTGTACTTGTACGTACCGTGGGTACGTTCCACTTAACGCCCGCAACGCCATCGACCGCGACCGCTGAAACTGCCGTTCCACTAACGGAAAAAGGCCGCTGGCGTTGTAGGCGAATGTTTTAGGTGGAACGCACATCTTGAGCGCTGTGTGCTCGCAATATGGCGGCATGGTGAAAGTTTTCTGTTTTCTCGTATAAATAGTTCAATAATCGATATTAAATCTGAATACTATAGATTTTTTTTAACTGCGTATGAAAACTTACGCACGCGCTTCCTCCTCTTCTGATTTTTGCCGGAGTCTCTTCTTCAATAGGGAGGCCACATTCTCTTTGGTGAAAGCCCACTCTGACCCACCAATATTTTGTGGGCGAAGTGGGCGCGATCAGTGACGTCATCTATGACGTCGAGCGATCGCTCGCGACGACCACGGGCCTTAGGTGGAACGATACAGAGGGTGTTACAATCGTTGCGGGCGTTCAGTGGAACGTACCCCGTATGTACCCTAACCACAGATAACTTCGTAATAACCCCTCTGTGCAACTGTCAAATCGTTTTCGATACAAATGTTAAAAATGTAGAAAGAGATACGAACACATTATTGCACAGATCTACTAATTCAATAGATTAAACATTGATGACGTCAAACCGTACCACCCTAATTGTCAATTGGATAACTATGGATATCTGTCCAAGCTACCAAATAAAGAAGGCACTTTTAGCCCAAAGGGTAACAAGCATTCGGAGTCCTTTAAAATTTTGTTGCGTTGTCATTTGCGTCGGTCATATGGTGCCTAGTCGGACGAAAAAGGTTTTAAACAATCTTAAAGAAATAGTTAAGTGTTTATTTTTGGTTGTGGAACAGTGAACAATACATGGAGAATGTCGTGCATTGTGCGTGGTTGCAAATCTCATTCGAGAAATAGAGAAAACTCGAGTGATAATAGCAGTTTCCACACGTGAGTAAAAGAAATACGTTTTCTCGTTAAATGAACCACGAAATGTTTCGATATCAATGAGACAAGACTTTCATGAAGGCTCATTTTACAAATCTAAATGAAACAATAAAGTTAAGAGTGAAAATAAGAACAAAAATTGTAAAAATAAACAAAACTGTTTTTAGGTTACTAGTGACGTGAAAATTATGGTCGATAAATGTGCGTCACTTAGTCATCATATCAGCTGAAAGGCGTCCACCGCTGGACAAAGGCCTACCTCACTTAGTAATAGTAATGGTATCTTACATTTTAATTATTTTCTTTAAGGTTCCCCCAAAGTGATCAATTTCGCTAGCGGTGGTTTGACGCCATTAGCAAAAATGAGAAGCAGCATAAAAAATCTTGGAGATTGTGCTCAAGACACTTCAGCCCCGAGTGCTTGTACGAGGAAACTTATTGCAAGTACGAGAAGATGCCGCACCCACTTTGAATTTACCCGATAAGACAGCAGTTGTGGTAAGGAACTTTATAGTATAAATTATAGATTACAATTTTAGTTTTTATTTGAACAGAGTTTTTTATGCTCAAATGAATATAAAATGTCAATTGCCACGACAGATATTTACAATATTTGATATGTGTATACGCTGTCCCCAACACTGAAGGACTTGTCACACTGGATGCGGTCTGTGGTCATGACGCTGTGTTCGCTTTGACCTGACTGCTGACCGCATACTAAGCAATGCCTGTCCTGTGAGGGATTGAAATAAAAATTTACCATTTGAATATGGCTATAGAAAACATACATTCAGCTCGGGGCTTCGCCATACAACTCCTAAGAATATACTGGGATGCCGGCTAAAATGTATGGATTGATACAACTCCTAAGAATATACTGGGATGCTGGCTAAAATGTATGGATTGATACAACTCCCAAGAATATACTGGGATGCCGGCTAAAATGTATGGATTGATACAACTCCTAAGAATATACTGGGATGCCGGCTAAAATGTATGGATTAATACAACTCCTAAGAATATACTGGGATGCCGGTTAAAATGTATGGATTGATAGGTATGTGACCAGTGGCATAGTATGTAGGTGGCATATTTTTGTAAGAATTCATAGTACAGATGTCAGAGGACATCAACTATTAACATGTTTTTATTTGTTCGTTCTGGGTGGAATTTTGCATTAAATAAACTAAAATCCACTTTTTTATTTGCCTTAAAAAGAATAAAATAACGCTTCATGGGTCTTGATGATCCAAGAGGACATACACACATAAAACACTCTCAACTACCACGTACATGCTAACAAGTGAACTTGGAAAATATGGGGCGCATGAAACTTGATGAATGTGAATATGAAAATTTGAGTTTTAATATCTTAGTAGAAAGATACATCTAACGTTTTTCGAGTTTTTCTTACATCACTGTTTTATCCGCACATACTTTCTATGCATACAAGACACTACATTTACTTATATAATTTCTGTTTATTATTTTATCACGTTTTAAAGTTTGATATTTTTTTTCAGGATTTTACGATCTTGCATGGGGCTACGAAACCAAGTATTACTAATGACACTTTTTCATCTATGCCACAAGCAACCATAACCATGGTAAGCATCTGACAAGAACATGACACATGCGTTCCATTTTTAGGGTTCCGTACCTCATAAGGAAAAACCAAACCCTTATAAGACCAGTCACGTGTCCGTCCATCCGTCCGTCACGCTTGTTTTTCTCACCGACTGTTTAACGCAGAAAGTTAAAATTTGACGTAACTATAGTTTTAACCCACACATTTTGCAACAATAAAAATATTTTTTGGGGAATTTAGGAGGTGGCAAGTTTGGTGATCACAAAAAAATATATGAACCCTTACGTGTTGAGTGTCGTTTAAAAAAGGTTACTACTAAGCATTCATATAGTATTTCTTCCAAATTTTACCTTTGTTTGTTTTGGAGATATTGCTTAAAATATCTGCCAAAACACTATTCGCACTCAAAACCGCTGAAGCCAAAATTTTGAAATTAATACAGTTTACTACAACTTAGATCACAGATTACTTGAAAACTGCCTGGAATATCGTTATTATCATAGATTTTCAAAAAATAAATAAAAGCATTGTCCAGTAAAAGCAGATCTCTGATTATGTGAGACAATGTATGTAATTAGAGGTCTTGTTATACCGGTCACAAAAATTTTGATACGGAACCCTGTTTGTGTGAGTCCTACTTGCGCTCTTGACCAGTTTTTCAATTAACACTACTTTTTTGTTTATTTTTAACTATGGTATCTCAATGTTAAATAAACTTTTTTTCAGGATTTCCCGATGTTAAAAGCAAGCGAACCAAGAAGTTGTAGTGAGCCTTTTGTGCCTAGGCTACAATCAAACACAACCACGGTAAATTTCTTGACAATAATATAGCACATGCTTTCTATTTTTAGGGTTCCGTAGTCAACAAAGATTAACCCTTTAAGAAGAACCCTTATAGTTTCGCAATGTCCCCCCTGGCTTAGCTAAGTCAGAGACTTTTAGTAGGTACTAGAAAGCTGTAATTTGGCAAGGGTATATAAATTAATGAAGTGGTAGAGTAAGAAATCGAAGGAAGTTTTCTCCACAATTCGAGCACTTACTGTATTATAACTTTTTTTTACAAAATCATAATAAATACTAGCTACACTTCTATTTCAGGACATGTGGAAAAAAATGTAAATAGTATGATATATAATCAATTTAAAGGGAAAACTATCACAGCTAAGTAGGCTTTTTTAGTTTAGGAGTAATAGTCGTCCAACTTAAGATTTATAAAAAGATTTGTTGGCATATTAAGCAGTTCGATTTATAAAAAGTTCATGGATTTTCCATACAAAATGTTATATCACCAACTAAAAAAAATAAAAAAAAATATTTAAAATAAACATATTTTTTTTGAAAATAACTACGGAACCCTATTTTACGCGAGTCTGACTCGCACTATGCCAGTTTTTTAATGTACACTTAACTTAAAGTTAGTTGTTTTCTGTTTATGTTTTATCGTATTTCAAAGTCTAATATATTTTTCAGGATATTAACCATGTCACATGTAGCTAACGAACTAAGTAGGACTAATGACACTTTGCTGCCTATGCCACAAGAAACCACAACCACGGTAAGCCTTTGACAACATCGCACGTGCTCGATTTTTCAGTCTACATACTCGTATAGTCATTAAAATTTCTGTTTTGTTTACATTTTATCGTACTTCAAAGTTTTTCTATATTCCATGTCACATGTAGCTAGCCAACCAAATGACAATAATGCCAATTTTCTTCCTACGCCACAACCAACTGCAACCACACTCACATACCTCAAAAGAAAAAGCAGAACCCTTACAAGATCACTTACGCGTCTATCCGTCCGTCTGTCACGCCCATTTTTCTCAGATACTTTTTAACATAGAAAGTTTGATTTTTTTTTCAGCATTCCATGCCACATATAGCTGGCGATCCAAATAGCATTAATGCCACTTGCCTGCCTACGCCACAAGCAACCGCAACAATGGTAAGCTAATGACTTTTAGGGTTGTATACTTTCCTTATGGAAAAACAGAACCCATACAAGGTTACTTACGCGTCCATTTGTCCGTTTGTCACGCCCGTTTTTCTCAGATACTGTTTTACGTAGAAAGTTTGAATTCGACATTGTTATATATCATACTAGCTTTTGCCAACGGCTTCGCTCGCGTGAACATAGTTTCATGACTGTGTTCGAAGGTGCGCAGTGTGCGAGCCACACGTGACTCGCGAGCGTGGAAAAAAGTAGCCTATATGTTAATCCAGGTCCGCATCTGTCTACCTACCAAATTTCATCCAGATCCGTTTATCTGTTATGGCCTGAAAGAGTAACAAACATCCATACATCCATACAAACTTTCGCTTTTATAATATTAGAAAGGATCATACTGGCTGTGCCCGCGATTTCGTCCGCGTGGAATAATGTCTTTGGGTAGCATTTTTAATTATTTAGGCTAATTATATTACAAATAAGATACATACGTATAAATAATGAGCGATTTGCAGTGTTTCACTGCAAAGAGCTTATTAAATTATTTAAGTACATATATATGTATATTAAGGTGTAAAGTATTAATATGAGTTTATTTAAGTACGTTTTTATGTCATAGTTTTCCCAAAAAACTAAAAACCATAGTCCAGCATAAGTAGTAGATAGTATATTAGACAATGTATTACCGAGAGGTCTTGTGAAATTGGTGTTGCGATTAATTCGATAAACGCACATTCACATTTTTGCATTGATTGAAGTAATTGACAAGTTTAACTTTTGCCTTCAGGGATTATTAGATGAGACTACGACAACGAGTACCATCATTGCAGTGCAGGAAGGGCGCATTGCCAAACCAGAAAAAAAGATTTAAAAAATGGAGAAAATAAGGGGGTCTCCATACAAAGAAATGTGTTTTTTTATAGGTCTTTAGAGGTTTTTGATTTAGCTCTATTGTAAAAACAGTAATACTTTAAAAGCGTGATACTTGGTGTGATTATAGTACTAATACTGAAGTAACACAACAAATAATAAAAATTGGGCAAGTGTGAGTCGTACTTGCGCTAAGAAGTCCGAACTGAGTGACAAAAAAAGCATACATTTGTCGCTCGCGTTGATGTTTTTTGATTTTAATGTGAATAGGTATCATTTCGTTATACTATGTAGTTGTGTGGAGACGTGGTGGTATGGTACGGAACCCTCAGAGTGCTTATCGGAATCGCACTTAGCCGGTTTTTTATCTTCATTTGGTTAAGCCCTTGGCATCATGGCAACCCGGCGTGGATGAGGTCGGGTATCTCATAACCATCAATTCATAAAACACTAAATATTTCTAAACTCCGCGATTCCTGGAACTCGGCTGGCTCGGTAGCCGGAGGGGGTGCCGCGAGGAGTGATTTTAAGGGATTTTTTAATATATTTAAACATTATCTAGTGAACTACACTTGCGAAAACACAGCGGGTACGTAATATGCGACCTCATAAATGAAGTTATTAGAATGTTTTATGTTGACTTTATGTTATATTGAAGCTAAATTATATTACACAGATATATTTTTTAATTTTGTGTGCACAGTAGTCAAAATATCTGTTTTTTAGATAGTAAGTCATAGTTCCTAAATATTGTTGATTTTTGTATAAAAAAAATATTGTTTATAACATCATTCAATTTACAAAATAGTTTACAGTTTCTGAATACTTCTTTTAAGAAATGTTAATAACTGCCTGTGTCAGAAGTATTCGCCCATCTTTACCAAAAACATGGATACATAAATAGTTTTTTGATACTCTAAGTCAGATTAAAAAATAATAATAATTAAATTTAAATTATATATAAAGAAGGCGCGAGCGTCTGAGTGTTTGTGTATATGTACGTGTGTGTGCGTGCATCAAGGAAAGAGATAGTGAGGGAGTAAATTTGCAATTGTAATTAGGATATGTGTGTAAGTAGATCTTCTACCTCTTCATAGTTTAGAATTTTTAGCCATTCAATCACGTGTTTTTTGCATTCATAGTAAGTCATAGGGTAGATATTAAGTTTTTTTGTTCACAGTATTATATAAGAATGTTGATAACGTATTGTACTGGTGCCTTGCAAAACTAGTTCTAATGGTCTTGGAATAAGTCTTATTTTACTTAATAAATACTGGTTAAAATTGAGAGATTCATGTTTTTTCATTATGATATTTATAACATACAATTTACGAACTGTCATTAGTCACGACCTCATAAAATAAGTTATTAGAATATTTTTTGTTGATTTTATGTTATCTTTTAGCTAAATTATATTAGACAGATGTATTTTTTTAATTTCGTGTGCACAGTTGTCAAAATATCTCAGTTTTTTAGATAGTAAGTCATAGTTCCTAAATACTTTTGATTTTTGTGTAAAAAAACACTACTTTGTTTTTTATCATTTTACCTCACGTTCCTAATGTAAATTAATATATTACAGTAATAAGTAGTCATTTCAGTTATCAAAATCGACAACTTCTATATTATGTATTTGCGTATGTCACACCCACCTCACAGTTGGTGTAACTATTTTTCACCTCATTCACATTAATTTACATTCACTTGGCATGTACATAATGATAACGGTTGAATTATGTTTACAATAATTATTAATGACTAGGTTTTTCCAGCGGCTTCACCCGCGTGGACTCCGTTTTAATGACTGTCTTTAAGGGTGATTAGTAAATTATGTCGTTTCCCAACTACTTAACCATCTCTGTGCAAGAAATCACAACAATCGAGTAATTTTTCAGTTCCCTCAGGAACTGCATCAGATTATGCTATTTTCCCGGGATAAAAAGTAGCCTATGTCCTTCCCCGTGACACAGGCTACCTGCATGCAAAATTTCATAAAGATTGGTCAAGGCGTTGAAGCGTGAAAAGGTAACAAACAAACACATTTTCACAATTATAATATTACTAGCTTTTGCTCGTTTTTATGACTGTCTTAGAGGTGCGCGTGGACATGAGTATTCTCCAGATCACTCGCGAACTATGTCAGGATATGCTTATTAGTAAATCACGTCATTTCCCATGTTAGATGGCGCTATAGTAGCAAAATGTTGATATTTGATGACAATTTTTTTTTTAATAAAAAGTACCCTATGTTACTTCTAGTACCTCCCAGAATATGTGTACAAAATTTCATGATTATTCGTCAAGTAGTTTTTGCGTGAAAGCGTAACAAACATCCACGCTTTCACATTTATAATATTATTATATATTACATATATACTAGCTTTTGCCCGCGGCTTCGCCCGCGTGGACATTGTTTTTATGACTGTCTTAGAGGGTGCGCGGTGCGCGAGCCGCAAGCGGCTTGCGAGCGTGGACATGGATTTTTTCCAGTGCCACATATCCTGACATAGTTCCCGAGTGATCTGGAGAATATACATGTCCACGCTCGCGAGCCGCTTGCCGCTCGCGCACTGCGCACCCTCTAAGACAGTCATAAAAACGATGACCACGCGGGCGAAGCCGAAGGCAAAAGCTAGTAATATTATAAATGTGAAAATGTGTTTGTTTGTTACCTTTTCACGCTTCAACACCTTAACCAATCTTGATGAAATTTGGCATGCAGGTAGTCTGTGTCACTGAGACGGACATAGGCTACTTTTAATCTCGTGAAAATAGCATAGCATAGTCCGAGTCCGATGCAGTTCCTGAGGGAACTGAAAATATACTCTTTTATTTGTTAGTTTCTTTAACATTGCAACGGAACAATGGATTGCTGTGATTTTTTGCACAGAGATGGCTGAGGGGGTGGGAAATGAAATAATTTACTAATTAGCAAATCCTTACATGGTTCCCGAGGGATCTGGTGAAAACTCATTTCCGTGCTCGCGCACGTCAGCGTCGCAACGGAGCTACGGACTGAAGTGTTTTTTTTGTATAGAATTGGTTGAGGACTTCTAATCAGAATAGCCCTATTTATATATATATATTAAGGATTAAGGATAGTAAGGAATAGTACCAATGAGTTTTTCAAAAACATCTTGAGGAAACCTGCACAGGCCTGCGAAGAAACTCGAAGGTTGTGTGTGAAGTCGACCAACCCGCACTGGGCCCGCGTGGTCGACTAAAGCCTAATCGCCCTGATTCAGGGTAGGCTCGAGCACATCGGTGGGGACGTATATGAGCTGATATAATAAATAATAAGTAAGGAATAGTAAGGATAAAACATGCCCATAGCTAAATTATGGTAGCTGCCAGCTTTTGGGTTCTTTCGATATCGATTAAATCTGTACGGCACATCCCTGGTGGCCAGAGTTTGACATTTAGGGCTGTACGGGGCATGAAATCGGCATACTGACAAGAATAGAGTCATCTCCTTTTCTCATATGGAGGGTTAGTTTGCGTAAGCACACAGCAATATCGTCGCAGTTTTATTTTAATTTGTGTTTAATCTATTGAATTAGTAGATCTGTGCATTATTGGGTTTGTTTATTGGTACCAGAATAGTTCTTTCTCTTTTTATTTTATTTTTTGAAAAAAAAACCAAACAAAATAAGCGAGACGAGTGACGTCTATATTTGCATTTTCTTTTCTTATTTATTTTTCTCTCTTTCAGCGAGCGAGCGTAAGGTTTTTCAATTAATCACCAAATTATAATGTGGATCGAATCAGTTGCGATATTTTAATTGCCTATTAAAATGGCCACATTAATTCAATCTTATGAACAACAATATTCAGTGCTAACAGCCGAAATAACTGCTAAAATCGGACGCCTGAAAATTGGCAATGAAGGTATGTGTTTTTCAATGCAAAGTAAATATTTTAAACAAGTTTATATTGTTACTTACCAGTTACTCGTATGAGTATCATTATTATATCCATATCAAAGTTTTCTGATACCCTCGGGCCAATATGGTTTGTAATAATTCTTTTTTGGTAAGATATGTGCCAATATGGTTTGTAATAATTCTTTTTTTGTAAGTTATGTAGCGAAAATAAATAAAATTGATTTAAAATACCCAATTACGGTATCACTACATAATACAGTGATTCCTAACCTTTTCAATACTGTTACCCATATGACCCAGTGAGGAAACGGTGTTTACCCCCAAATTAAAATTATTTTAAGCAATCAATGTAAATAATCAAATACAATATCTTTACTTATCAAAAAAAAATCCCGTTTACAACGTTTTTTTATGTAATATAACATAGTTAGATAATATATAAACAATTAACTTTGACACACTAACTACACTAGTCTGAAAATTAAAATAAGTTTGTTAGTTAGTGAGAAGGTAGATACTGTTTTGAATTCACAAGTTTTTTTAATATTAGGTTTGCTAACACTTAACGCGCATCTCATGTCGTGCTCCACGTTAAGACGGTTTCTAGCCTTTTTCTTTAATGTTACTAAGGTTAAAAAACCACTTTCACATATACAAGTAATAACAAATGGTATTAACTTTTTAATAGCTATGTCAGCTATAATAGGATATTCTGTAGCTGCTTTTGGCCAAAACGTGGAGAATTTATTATTTTGAAAATCTGCTTTGAAAGCAGTATCCTCGCGTAGTCCAAGAAATTCCACTTTTGCAACCACATCTTCGTCTTTAAAAATGTTATCACCAGTAGAAAATGGTCTTAGAATCCAAGAGTAGGAATCACGATTATCCATATTCGGAAAATATTGCTTCAGTAAGTCTATTACTGCAGATAAATGTTGTACAAAAGAATTTTCAAACGAGATTTTGTTTTAACTCGGTATTTACTAATAGATCACTTAGCTGCGTAAACATTGATACATCGCCAACTAAATCTCTCCATTGGTAAAGTTTTAATTTGCGCAAAAAACTTGCAACTTTATCGTGCGCTGTCAAAATATTTGTTATATTTCCTTGCAATGATAAATTCAGATTGTTTATTTCACTGAAAAAGTCAGTAAGATATGCCAGCTTTTAAATGAATATTTATTTTTTATTTTTGAGAAAATCATTATTTTTTACACTTTATTCGTTTGTTCAAAGTAGGTACCAGTTATATTACCCCCATTAAATAGCTGTTTTACTCCCACGGGGGTAATTTCCCCCAGGTTCGGAACCAATGACATAATACGTAAAATTTAGTGGAATTGGGCCTAAATGGAGTTTAAGAAAATTATTATTTATAGGGTGAAAAGGAAAATATTTCAAATGAAAAAAGGTAAAAAGGTCTATAAAGTGATGGTCATTTGGTGAAAAAAAGAGGTCTTGACACACAACATAAATTTTGTGTTAAGTTGATTTTTAATATAAATACCTGAAGAATAGATTTAAGTATACTTGAATATACATTTTGTTGAATCCTGGATGGACAACGCGTTGCTTTCCCCAGGATCCAAATAAAATAAACAATTACTATACAGAACACTTCTTAAAACTAGAATTACCTTGAGCAGTCTAAACATTACATAAAACTAGAGGTTATAAAAGTTGTCTCGAGGCACCCTAAACAGTTCTTCATCTAAAATAATAAAACTTGATGACACAGGTAAATATGTGGCCAAATATTTGTTGTAGAACTCTGTACTTGTAATGCCGGTTGGTGAAGGTACCGGCGGTTTGAAGGTAAGAAAAATAGTAAAGTGTCACTTCCCTTTAGGCCGGGGTGACAGGATAGAGCTAGGCACAATGCGGGGACTTGATCATAGCCTTAGTCTGTCCCATAGTACTATTGCAGGACTATGACCGGCGACAAGGTGGTGGTTGCCTTGGAGGTGGTACTCAGTAGTAGTACACCCAATGAAATAATAACTTATTATTATCCGATGAAGCTGTACAAAACAATCTACAGAACAGAAATTAAACCTTTCACCTCTGGCAAAACACGAGGGCACTGTTTTAGAAACCATTTAGCCACTAAAATATTACAAAATCTGGTTTTTAACAAGAATTTCAATGTTAAACTCAGAAAAAAATTGCCACAACAAACCCAGACAACCATCACTGTTTTTTTCTATCACTCAAAAACATGACAATTAAAAACTGAATTAAAAAACAGCATTTTTCTGTTCCTCCTGTTGATGTGTTTTGTTTGAAATTAATAGGTATCATTGTTATACGTGCGTGGAGAGGTGTGATAGTATGGAACCCTTGGTGCGTGAGTCCGACTCGCACTTGCCTGGTTTTGTTTAAAAACTAGCTGTTTCCCGCGGCTTCACCCGCGTGGACATCGTTTCTTTGACTTTTCGAGGGTGCGCAGTGCAGAGCGTGAAAAAAAGTAGCCTATGTGTTAATCCAGGTCCTATTCTGTCTAGCTACCAAAATTCAGCCATATCCGTTTAGTAGTTTTTGCGTGAAGAAGTAACAAACATACACACTCACGAACTTTCGCCTTTATAATATTAGTGTGATTATTTTGTGTTAGTTATTTTCAATATATATAAATCGCAAAGAATTGTCAGCTCTTGGTATGTGGCTTTAGAGTACAGAAGTCAACAAGGAACCCTTATACTTATGCGTTTCGCCATGTCTGTCTGTCCATGGCTTAGCTTAGATTCTTTTAGTACTAGAAAGCTGTAATTTGGCATTGGAATACATATAAATCACGGCGACAGTGGTTCAATAAAAAAAATAAAAAAATGGTTTCTCCCCTACATACAAAGAGGGGGATGATTTTTTTTCGATGACGTACCCTATCTTGTGGGGTATCGTTGAATAGGTCGTTCAAAACTACGGAGGGTTCGCTAGAACCATCTTTCGATTCAGGGATCCGTTTGCGAACAATAAGGCTTTAAAGTGCTAATTTTAGTTAGAGTCAAGTGTCCTCCCCCCTCTCCCCTCATCCCCCAGCTAAACCGCTATTTTAAGACATCTGAAAAAAGTTGTAGAAACAATATCACGGCTGAATACGCTTTCTTAGTTTAGGCAAAGTTTATATATTAGTACTAACATACAGTATGGACACTCCCTGCCGCTCTCTAGATTGCGACCTCACCCCCTCGTCACCCAGAT
Source organism: Coleophora flavipennella (assembly GCA_947284805.1). Classification (NCBI taxonomy): domain Eukaryota; kingdom Metazoa; phylum Arthropoda; class Insecta; order Lepidoptera; family Coleophoridae; genus Coleophora; species Coleophora flavipennella. Next base: position 8,292,342 of record OX369293.1, on the reverse strand, counting down.
TGATACAGATTGGTTACAGTTTGGTTGTCGACTGTATAGGATTTCGCATTTTCGCCGTCATTTTGTTTGTTCCATCATTCCTTTTTTGAAATGTCATTACTGGCCCGTTGTATGAAGTGTCCAGGGTGTGGTTTAGGAGTACTAGTCAACCAACTTAAGATATGCAGTTGCATTTGTAAAAAGTTCATAGATTTTCAGTATGAAATGTTCTATTACCAACTGCAAAATATAATTTTGTTTTTTAACATAAAATATACATTTATTTTTTGAAAAGACTATGGAACCCTACTATGCGCGAGTCCGACTCGCACTTACCTTGTGTTTTTTTATAAAAAAATTTAGTGAGTGTGACTGCATCTCACCTGATGGAAAGTGATGATGCAGTTGAGGATGGTACATGCTAACTTGAATAATGCCAACTCAATTTGAGGGTTGCCCCTCGATTTCCCTGGGATACCATCATCAGATCCTGACTTGGTGACAATGGGACCCCCTTTCGAATAAAAAAAGAATTTTGAAAATCGGTTCACAAACGGCGGAGATATCGCGTAACAAACATACAAAAAAAACAACATACAGTCGAATTGAGAACCTCCTTTTTGAAGTCGGTTGAAAAGATGCCCACTACTGGACATAGGCCTCCCCCGAGTTGGGGTTCTGCTGTATTCCCGATGTTTGGCAGTCGAGCTGGCAATCGCAGGTATTGTGGTTGTACAATACGCGGAAAAAACGCTACTGTCTGTCCTCTCGGTTTTGATCCCGTTGTCGCCTTTTACGACACCCTCGGGAAGATATGCGGCTGCACCACAGGCTTAACTTACATATAACTACTTACATTCAAGAGCCCTCAAGATACTCAATCTCCAAATAATATTCTATCAATTTTTGATTGCTTCTACAAATTGTATAGACACATTTTTATGTACCACATATTAGAACCATTTTAGATTAAGTATACTTATTTTATTGGTCTGAAAAAGATCAATTAAAGAATAATGGCAGAAATAAACATGATTACATAATTAACATGTTTTTTAACTCGGCGTCAATGACGCTGGGTCATATTGACCCGAGCGATTTTCAATTAGGGAAATTTCGAAAAAAAACATATTGTAATCGTTATTGGCTTGCTCAGCAGCTGGAGATAAGACCTTAATTCATATGATTTGTACCATAGTGTAAGTGCAAGCGCCAGTGAAGAATGGTAAAATCCCTTTTCTTGAATAAAACGGCTACAGCTCAATACATTTTTAGTTCCAAAAGAGAAATTATTTTAGTTGCCCTTTTGAGGTTGTTGCATTAAAACCAAATTATAGTTTGATATCTAAATTAACTTAAACATCTTAGTACTACAATGACTTCATGGTCATGTCATGCAATAGTTCTTACTTTGTATTAAATTTGTTATAATTCAGCAGATAACCAGATAATTAAGAAAAAAAACATTCGGGTCATATTGACCCAGCGTCATCGTCCGCTTTATTTTTTACACGTCATTGGCGCCGGGTTATCATCATCATATCAGCCGAAAATCGTCCACTGCTGGACAAACGTCTCCCCAAGGATTTCCATGACGACCGGTCCTGCGCTGCCCGCATCCATCGGCTTCCCGCGATCTTCACCAGGTCGTCGGTCCACCGCGTGGGAGGCCTGCCTACGTTACGTTTTCCGGTGCGCGATTGCCACTCGAGAACTTTACTGCCCCATCGGCGATCTGTTCTACGAGCTATGTGCCCTGCCCACTGCCACTTCAGTTTAGCGATTCTGTGAGCTATGTCGGTTACTTTAGTTCTCCTGCGGATCTCCTCGTTTCTGATTCGATCACGCAGAGAAACTCCGAGCATAGCACGCTCCATGGCCCTTTGGGTGACATTGAGCCTTCTTATGAGGCCCATAGTAAGCGACCATGTCTCAGTTCCGTAAGTCATCACTGGCAACACACACTGGTCAAAGACCTTAGTCTTGAGACACTGCGGTATTTGGGACGTGAAGATATTGCGAAGCTTCCCGAACGCTGCCCAGCCGAGTTGCATTCGCCGATTGATCTCTTTCTTGAAGTTGGAGCTACCTAGCTGGAATGTTTGTCCCAGGTATACATATTCGTCAACAACCGTAATTCCATCATCACCCGGTGCCTTGTTGTTCTTGAGCTGTTGGAGAGCCATTGTAATCTCGTACAGGCTGACGTCCGGGATATCTTCGGTATAGTTTCGGGTTAGTCTGGCTCTTGGGTCTTCAGCCAGATCGCTGACAGGCAAACGTGTGGTCTTGTACAATTGTCCATAGAACTTCTCAACTTCTTCCAGCAACTCAGTCTTAGACGATATGGTCTTGACATCCTCAGTCTTCAGCTTGGTCAGTTGGCTTTGTCCAACAGACAGATCTCTCGCGAACTTAGCAACTTAGAACTTAGCGTCTTCAGAGGACTGCAAAACCAATCTGCGTCTTTCTTCCATGAGGTTGCTGGTGAAGTCAGAGATTTTTTTTGGTTCTGTTTGAACGGCGAGTTTTAAAAATCTTAGACCCGACCGTTTGGACAATTTCCACGAACCTGTCATTATAATCGTCTACATTCTTGCAGTCTCCTAGGCATTTGAAACGATTGTGCAACTCGAGTTGAAAGCTCTCGGGGTTTTGGAGCTGGATGGGCGCTGGTCGGAGCGTAGACTTCATCAGTCGACGCCGGGTTACTTTGATAATATTGTCTTCTTTGGCTTGTTTCTTAAGAGTATTTATGTTATCTTGTTTCAGAAAACCGTGACCAGTTAACAAAGGAGATTCAAGCAAACTTCGAAGAGGCTAATGATTTGGTGAGAAAATGGTTACTCAAGAATAATTATTCACGGCAATAGGGTAATTGAGTGCAAAAAAAAAAGAAATTTTATTCAATAAATTGCCGACGACTGCAACCGACATCAACGGCTTAACGTGTCCTGGAGGCACGGCAACGGCCGAGAAAAGTGCCACTAATAGTCAGACCCATCTAGATAATGACCGTGCTTCAGGTCAGTTAACCTGCATGATCAATCCAATCACGGAAATTACACTTCATCATTACATTCATTTTGAGATCGGAACCAATCCTATACACTCTCTGAATCAACCGCCCGCCGCCGGCCGCTCTCGCACTACTTGATAACACTGCAAATGAAGCCTTCATATTTTAAATGTTGGGCCCAGTGCGGGTTGGTCGACTTCACACACAACCTACGAGTTGCTTCGCAGGCGTGCGCAGGTTTCCTCACGATGTTTTCCTACACCGTAAGAGCGTCGGGTAAACGTACATATGAAATCGAAATTCGAAAACAAATTGGTACGTGGCAGGATTCGAACCAAGACAGCACAGGAGGAAGTAGCCCTAGCCATTACGCCCCAGACGCTCAAATGTCATTAATACTCGTAAAATCTCCCCTTTTTAACCGACTTCAAAAAAAGGAGGAGGTTTCTCAATTCGACCGTATATATTTTTTATTTTTTTATGTGTGTTCGCGGATAACTTTGTCATTTATGAACCGATTTTGATGATTATTTTTTTGTTGGAAAGGAGATATCCCAAGGGTGGTACCATGATAAGGAAACTAGGATCTGATGATGGCATCCCTGAGAAGTCAAGGGGAACCTTAGTTTTCTGTTTGAAGTCGGTTTTTTTTTGTTCAAAATTATAGTTGGAACAACTGGAGCTGGAGTCACGGGGCGCGAGCGTTGGGTCTCGCGTGGCCGCCTACCGCGCCGAGCTGAAGCGAGTGAAGGACGAATACCGCTCCGTCGCCAGCAATTCTGCTGGGTGTATGTATTCTTTGTTCTGCATGTTGACCTTATTTAGGGTTTTGTACACCCGTTTGGCGACCGACGGGACCTTATTACTAAGCCTCCACTGTCCATCTGTCTGCCTGTCAGCAGTCTGTGTTTCAGGAACCGTAATAGGCAGACAGTTGAAATTTTCATAGTGTGCATTTCTATTGCCGCTAAAATAACAAATAATAATAATTAGAAAAATAAAAATTATAGGGGGCATCCATACAAGAAATGTGATTATTTTTAAAACATAAAGTACATAGTGTTAAATCTTGCACGATGGTACGGAACCCTTCGCATGCGAGTGCTGGTATATATATTTTGGGACACCCAGTAGCTTAATTTTTATTTAAGGAAGGTAGTTATCGATTGTAATACTAACACCAAAAAAGTATATATATTAGTATTTCTAACAAAACACAATTTAACAAAAATTCACCTGCTTAATAACGTTTCCATTTAAACCTAGGTGTTTTTTTTTGGAACGTGTAATGCTGTTTCTGGATGAATTTTGTCATTACTATAGTAAAATCTCCGCCGTGTGTGACAAGCTTTACTAAAGTCACTTATAACTCTCTGCTGTTTTCAGACAATAACGACAATGACGAAGTGTTCGAGGACTGGGGTGCGAACGAGCAACGCCAGAAGTTGCTCGACAACACTGAGCGGTTGGAGCGGACCGGCAAGACGCTCACCGAGGGGTATCGCGTGGTGCTGGAGTCTGAACAGATTGGAGCCGCGGTGTTGCAGGACCTGAGCATGCAGAGGGAGACCATACAGCGGTCTAGGGATAGGGTGAGTCCCACTGAGCGGTTGGAGCGGACCGGCAAGACGCTCACCGAGGGGTATCGCGTGGTGCTGGAGGCTGACACGATTGGAGCCGCGGTGTTGCAGGACCTGAGCATGCAGAGGGAGACCATACAGCGGTCTAGGCATAAGGTGAGTCCCACTGAGCGGTTGGAGCGGACCGGCAAGACGCTCACCGAGGGGTATCGCGTGGTGCTGGAGGCTGACACGATTGGAGCCGCGGTGTTGCAGGACCTGAGCATGCAGAGGGAGACCATACAGCGGTCTAGGCATAAGGTGAGTCCCACTGAGCGGTTGGAGCGGACCGGCAAGACGCTCACCGAGGGGTATCGCGTGGTGCTGGAGACTGACACGATTGGAGCCGCGGTGTTGCAGGACCTGAGCATGCAGAGGGAGACCATACAGCGGTCTAGGGATAAGGTGAGTCCCACTGAGCGGTTGGAGCGGACCGGCAAGACGCTCACCGAGGGGTATCGCGTGGTGCTGGAGACTGACACGATTGGAGCCGTGGTGTTGCAGGACCTGAGCATGCAGAGGGAGACCATACAGCGGTCTAGGGATAGGGTGAGTCATCGTGTCATCCAATACCTCCTAAACATCGTCATTTTTTTATTATTCACAATTGGTAAGTCCTTGGCATGATCTCACTTGATGGTAAGTGACGATGATGCCGAAGATGGAAGCGGGCTTACCAATATTCCCCAACGCAATGATGAACTGGCTAATCTTCAAACCGGCATACATCAATGTTTATAACACTGATGTTTGGCGGCAAGACTTAGATAAGATGGTGGTAGCTAGCCAGGCGGGCTTGGAAAATGCGCTACCACCAACCAAACCGAGTCTAGTTGCCCCGCCGGGAATCGATCCCGCGACCTCCTGGTGTGACGCGAATGGACTAACCATTACGCCACGGAGGCGATTACAATTGTCATACGTTTAAGGTTTCCGTACCTCAAAAGGAAACAAATTGTACAGCCACGCTGTGCATACTTTCTCGTGAAGCCTACAAACAATAAACATTGATTTAAAAAAAATGGGTTTGTATGGGAGGTATAATTTGGGTTGTTTCGCTTTAGGGTTTTAATTACACCACGTTCTTACTATTGTGTGTATTACCGTTTTTAAGATAGAGCAAAAACAAAAAACCTTAAATAACACGTTTATCCGACGCTCTTACGGTGAAGGAAAACATCGTGAGGAAACCTGCACACGCCTGCGAAGAAACTCGAAGGTTGTGTGTGAAGTCGACCAACCCGCACTGGGCCCGAGTGGTCGACTAAGGCCCGATCGCCCTAATTCAGGGTAGGATCGAGCCCCTCAGTGGGGACGTATATGAGCTGATATGATGAGTAAATCCGCGGTAATAAATAACACATGTTCTGTGAAAATTTAGCTACCTATTACGAAATACGGTTCAAAAGATATATCCGTTTAAAGGTAGGACAAACGGACAGGCGTAGACTTGTGTACGGAACCCTAAAAAAGAAAGGGTACCTTTTGTGACAGAAACCTATGTCCCAGCAGTCACTTAACGTATCGCATAAGTTACACTTGTGACCATAACTGCAATGCCCTTCTTCTTTTTCGTCGTTCCCTCACTGCTGAGGATTGTAATCATATATTATCTTACACTGGGTGCGGTCCCGGGCCAGGTGGACTGCATGGTGTAAAATGCCTTCCACCCCCCCACTTTGATCTTCATCTGGACCGTCTCACTGGTGTTCTTCCTCTTGCGTGTTTCCCCTCCATCTGTCCAAAAACGATCGTCCTCTCCAGATCATGGTTTGGGATGGAGAACGCATAATATGATCACAGAAGCCCAGAACCCGTTCTTTGCCATATTGTTGAGAGTAGTTTTTTAACCGACTTCAAAAAAAGGAGGAGGTTTCTCAATTCGACCGTATATATATATTTTAATGTGTGTTCGCGCATAACTTCGTCGTTTATGAACCGATTTTGATGATTCTTTTTTTTGTTGGAAAGGAGATATCCCAAGGGTGTACCATAATATGGAAACCAGGATCTGATGATGGCATCTCAGAGAAATCGAGGGGAACCTTCAAAAATCGTAGTGGCGACTAGTGTGTTTGAAGTCGTTTTTATTTTGTTTAAAATGTTTCGTGTACAGGTACTCATTGCATTGCCCTAATACCACAGATGAGATACTACGAGTAGTTACTTCTATCTAATACCTGCAAATTGTTAAAATTGATTGTGTTTCTCTTTCCAGCTTCGTGAAACAGACGAGAACCTAAACCGTTCAAGTCGGCTAATGAACACGATGGTGGTGCGAGCGCTCCAAGACAGATTCATTCTGGTCATCGTCTTCTTCATCCTCGGGATACTGTTCTGCACCGGGCTTTACTTCTACGTTACCTAGCTAGAAGAATTCTGGAGGCTTGTTCGACATGCCCTCTTGCAAATTTATATCGACCTCGAGATCTACACGCAGAAAACTTGGACGTCCATAAAGGTTAACACCAGATATTACTATAATGAACTTTTTCTGACGTGGGAAGAGATGGTTGGGAACAAAATGGTGGTAAAAGCTTTCAAGCAGAGCTTTAAGAAGTATTTTTGGACGTATTCAGTGATATTTCCGATGATGTTTGGGTATATGGCTTTCTTTTCGGACTATTTCTTCGCTAATATGCGGATTGATGAAGATTGAAGGAGTGATTTCAGTGATCCGGATCTACCGATTTAGTTTAGATAAGGCGATGTTTTATGTTCCCTAACAAATTCATCTTTAAGCTTATACTAATAATTCTAATTTTTCAAAAATGAATTGGCTGGTTGTAATGAAACATTGTACATATAAGTAAAACACGAAATTGTAGTAAGTGTATGATTTAAATTTTCGAAACACTTAATTCAAAAGAAGTAAAGCGCATTTTAAAATGACTATAACCGCCTATGTGGCGTAATAGTTAGTCCATTCGCTTCACACCAGTAGGTCAACTTGTAAGACTCGGTTTGGTTGGTGATAGGGCATTATCTAAGCCCGCCTGGCTAGCTACCACCATCTTATCTAAGTCTTACCGCCAAACATCAGTGTTAACAACATTGATGTGTTCCGGCTTGAAGATAAGATAGTCCGTTCTCCATTGCGTTGGGGAATCTTGGTAAGCCCACTTCCATCTTCGGCATCATCGTCACTTACCATCAGGTGAGATGATGCCAAGGGCTTACCAATTATGAATAAAAAAATAAAAACTTAAATGCTCAATATTTTTTGCGAAATTATAATTTTACAAAAACATACACTTACTAGTTTCGTTTTTTGCTCAAAAGTATAAACCATTCATTTTTGACTCTGTGGTATAAAGTTACATAAAACTAGGTTTTATAATTTTTGAGAAATTATAATTATTACTTTGTATGCTAGACGATTTTTGATAAGGACATTACCGATTAAGTTTTAAAAGCAACTACACATCCCTAAACTTAAAATGTTATATGTGAATGTTCTAAATGAGTACATTTTATTAAGTTTATTGAATCGCCTCTGTGACGTAATGTTTAGTCCATTCGCTCCACACTAGGAGGTCGCGGGTTCATTCCCGGCGGAGTCTAACTTTATTATACTCGGTTTGTTAGCTGTTAGGGCATTTTTTCTAGCCCGCCTGGCTAGCTATAACCATCTTTTCAAGATGTTTATTCAAAATAGGTGCAAAATACAGTCTTTCTGATAGTCGTTGAAGTTAGGGGCGGGTTGATTTCCGCAACCAGGCGACCGCTGCGCCCATTTTGCGTGATTGGCCGGGATCACTGCCAGCCCAGCTCCTCCAAGAAGCCCAGTAGCCCCCGTAGGTTGCCGACGACTTCCTGGAGTGACCTCGGGTCACCGAGGTGCACGACCCTGTACTGTGCCAGCCCCTCGCAATCCAGTAGGATGTGGGCAGCAGTCTCCTCAGCCTCCATACACGCTCTGCATAGGGGGCTGTCGGTGATACCTAGAGCGAATAGGTGTTTATTAAAATGGCCATGTTCGGTAATAGCGGTTGTTACCGTGCGGAGCTGAGCTCTCCCAAGTCTCAGAAGCTTTCTGGATAGACCAGGGTTAGTAGCCGGAAGGGCCACCCTCGCTTGCCTGCAGGTTTCCAAACCGGACCAGTACAAATTGTGTTCATTTCTTGTGCGATTCCTCAGGGTAGACCGCAGCCAGCCATATGGGAGAGTTATTATAGGTTCCGGTCCCACGGCCATAAGTTCTGACCCTCTCCTGGCAAGCTCATCCGCCGCGTCATTGCCGCGTGAGTTGCTGTGCCCTTTTATCCACTGCAGAGTTACGCCGCCGCGGTTACTTATCTCTGTCAATTTTTTTTGGCACTCCAGTATGAGCCCCGATGTGGTCATGCTGCTCTGCAGAGCCTGTAGTACGGCTCTGCTGTCAGAGAGGATGCGGATGGGGTAATCACGCACCTCCCTTGCAGCAATCGCCTCAGCTGCCTTGATGATGCCCATACACTCAGCCTGAAAGACCGTGTTATGCGCACCCAGGGGATTGGCTATCCTGATGTTCAGATCTTTGGTGAAGACATCATTCCTGGTGCCAGAGCCTGTTTTGGAACCATCGGTGAATACCCGAAGTTCTTTCAGATTCTGACCCTCCCAGGGCTCCTCATGTAGCTGTACCTTGTATTTCATGTCAAAGACATACAGTTTAGGGTTTCTATCGTTCGTCGCTGCGAACAATGGCTCCTCTGCGATGATATCGTGCAGGAGCTCAGTGTGAGGGATCCTGTTTGTGCTCCAAAGGGACAGCAATTTTAGACGGGCTGCAGCACTAGCTGCTTCCTATTAGATAAACAGGTGCAGAGGCGGCAGGTCCAAGATGGTTTCAAGGGCTGCATATTTCTGATAGTCATAAAATAGTAATTTAATATCATCATCATATCAGCCGAAAATCGTCCACTGCTGGACAAAGGCCTCCCCCAAGGATTTCCACGACTACCGGTCCTGCGCTGCCCGCATCCATCGGCTTCCCACGATCTTTACCAGGTCGTCGGTCCAACGCGTGGGGGGCCTGCCTACACTACGTTTTCCGGTGCGCGGTCGCCACTCGATAACTTTACAGGCCCAACGGCCATCTGTTCTACGAGCTATGTGCCCTGCCCACTGCCACTTCAGTTAAGCGATTCTGAGAGAAATGTCGGTTACTTTGGTTCTCCTGCGGATTTCCTCGTTTCTGATTCGATCACGCAGAGAAACTCCGAGCATAGCACGCTCCATTGCCCTTTGGTTGACCTTGAGGCTTCTTATGAGGCTCATAGTAAGCGACCATGTCTCAATTCCGTAAGTTATCACTGGCAACACACACTGGTCAAAGACCTTAGTCTTGAGACACTGCGGTATTTGGGACGTGCAAGATATTGCGAAGCTTCCCGAACGCAGCCCAGCCGAGTTGGATTCGTCGATTGATCTCTCTTAAAGTTGGACCTACCTAGCTGGACTGTTTGTCTTAGTAATACATAATCGTCAAAAACTTCCAGTGTAGACTCTCCAACCTTTAGAGGGTTGGGTGCGACACGCAATGCCTAGGAGACTGCGAGAATGTGGACGATTATAATGACAGGTTCGTGGAAATTGTCCAAACGGTCGGGTCTAAGATTTTTAAAACTCGCCGTTCAAACAGAACCAAAAAAATCTCTGACTTCACCAGCAACCTCATGGAATAAAGACGCAGATTGGTTTTGCAGTCCTCTGAAGACGCTTCTCAGTATCGGCAACTAAACAGGCAGATCTCTAAGTCCCTGACTTGCGATTTGCGCCACTATAATACAAATTGTAGTTGCTGGAAGTAGTTGAGAAGTTCTACGGACAATTATATGAGACCACAAGTTTGCCTGTCAGCGATCTGGCCAAAGACCCAAGAGCCAGACTAACCTGACACTATACCGAAGATATCCCGGACGTCAGCCTGTACGAGATTAGAATGGCTCTCAAACAGCTCAAGAACAACAAGGCACCGGGTGATGATGGAAATACGGCTGAACTTCTTAAAGCAGGTGGAACACCGGTACTTAAAGCTCTTCAGAAGTTATTTTATTCCGTTATACTTGAGGGAAAAACGCCTAAGGCATGGCACAGAAGTGTGGTCGTGGTTTTTTTCAAAAAGGGTGACAAAACCCTGCTGAAGAGCTACAGTAGACCCATCTCACTTCTGAGCCATGTCTACAAGCTGTTTTCGAGAGTCATTCCGAATCGTCTTGCACGCTGAATTTTAATACATTAGTTTTTTTTTATAAAACGAGGGAAGTCACTTTGATAGTGAGATTTAAATAAAGTGCATCTCACTCATTTTTCAAAATTTGAATTAATGTAGTTTTTAACTTATGTAATAAAACAAAAAACGGAGTACTAGGCATCTATCAGTAGCCACTGAATTAGCAAACATTTATTTTGCTACCTACTCTTATGGTATTGGTGATATTTTGGTAATTCTAACAGATATATTATTATTTTTTACCTCGTCTGAAAGATAGTAAAATGTAGATGTTTTTAAGTTAACATGCAAATAAAATTGTATGAAGATTTTTTGTTTTATACTTGCTTTTTATGCAATTTTTCGTTAAATTACAAGTTTATTTTTTTTATTTTGAAGCATTATGTCCACATTTATGAAAAAAAAAATCGATCCTAATATATCATTTAGAATGTAACGAAGTTAAAGCCAATAAAAAATACGAACGGTAATTATTTTTTTTCGTTTTATTGATATTTAGATATAACACTATAATAACACTTGGGATTTTTTATAAAAAACCTTAAAACTGCAATATCTCAAAAATGGGTCACTTTTGCCAAAGGTGTTATACGGTTTAATTTGTTGCAAATGAACTGATCTATAACCACTCAAAAGGATTTGCACTACTTACCACTCACCCTGTATATTAGTACTAACATACAGTATGTAAACTCCCTGCCGTTTTCTAGATTGCGACCTCACCCCCTCGTCACCCGGATTGATACAGTTTGGCTGTCGAACGTATAGAATTTCGCCGCCATTTTGTTTGTTCCGTCATTCCTTTTTTGAAATGTCGTTTCTGGCCCGTTGTATGAAGTGTCCAGGGTGTGCTACAGTAGTCGCATATGATGTGTAACATCCCTCGCATTATGCGGCATGACCATGTCTCCGTAGCATTCGTAAATGAAAAAATATGCATTTCCTGTTACACACTTCCGTCCCTTTTCACGAAATCACTCCCACAACGAGAGGGAAGATGTTACACATAAAAAAACATCACAATCGGCGAAGAAATCGCGTAACATATACATACAAAAAACATACGGTCTAATAGAGAACCTCCGGTTTTAAATGCTATTATGTAAAGAGTAATTAGTAATTACATACTTAAATATATACATGAAGTAAAATATGTTACATATGAAATCTCGTAGGCAGCTTCATTTGGCCTCACTCATGTTTGATGTCTTCAAATTCAAAAGTCCGGATTACTTGTTTTCAAAATTATCTTTTTCTTCCTTTCACAATAAATATGACACCAGATCCACGCGCTGCCCCTTGATAATTATTAAACATAAAACATTGCATTTGAGGGTAGTTTCCGTTACGCAGCAACAAAATGCTGGAACAATATTCCTCCGCCTTTTTGTGATTTACCGTCAAAGTTCGCATTTAAAAGAAATATGAAAGAGTGGCTATTGCAAATACAATGTAAGCTTGTTGCGTAACGGAATCTATTTTCTTTCCTTCTTCCTTTCTTCTTATTCTTCTATGTATGTCTTTATCTTCCTAGGTAGGTACTCGTATCATATCCATACTTACTATTAAAAATCATGTCACATTAGTCCACGCACATGCTCACACACACACACACACACATCACACATACATAAATATATATATTTTTAGCTACATCTCTCGCAACTCGGTCCGGGCAATAGCAGAATAACAGCGTTTTGCCTTAGGGTGAAAATTACGCTGAGCTTTATTGCCTTTTGTATTGCTTTTGTGTTTCCCTTTTTATTAAAAAAAATATTCCTTTAATGTTAGTATTAGGTATTTATAGGTAAAAAAATATTTTTAATTGTTTTTTTTTGTTTATCTTCTCTTCTCTTTTATATTTTTGTTTGTGTACTTAAGCAATACAATAAATAAATCATTCATTCATTCAAGTACTTTTTTTATTAGTAGGTAAAGAAAGCTGTATACTGTAGTATAAGAAAGCTGTATAGAAAATAAGCTGTACCTTTTGTATGTTCTTGTCTAGTTTAATGTTTGTTTGTCCCTATTTCTGTGTACAATAAATTGTAAATAAATAAATAAGCTGAAATTTTGCACCTCTGTACGATGTAGACAAGGAACAAGGCCGGATTTTTCGAAATTTCCACAATATATTGAATAATAATGGTTTTGCCTAGCAGCGGACAAACGCCATTATTTTCCAGTCTTTCTGCTGACATGGAATAACAAAAATGTTTTGAGTAAAAAAAAACAATAATAGAAAAAGTAATTTAACCGTCGCTTTGGAAAATAAGACCTAGAATAATCTAATCATGATCTAAGACTGTCCTATAGGAACTTTTATGTATAAGTAGTACAGATAACTATTTAATTAATCTTGTAAGATTATATAATTGATAATTAAATAGGTAAATTATATTCTGTGTAAAATTAACTCCTTTTTTCTTTTTATCCTTTACTTATTTCTTTTTGGTATTTTTTAAATCTCAATGAGACACTTTTGGTGGCGACCGCGCACCGGTAAACGTAGCGTAGGCAGGCCTCCCACGCGGTAGACCGATGACCTGGTGAAGATCGCGGGAAGCCGATGGATGCGGGCAGCGCAGGATCGGTCGTCGTGGAAATCCTTGGGGGAGACCTTTGTCCAGCAGTGGACGATTTGTGGCTGATATGATGATGATGATGAGACACTTTTGTAATTTACACAACAAAGTTTATAATTACAGATACATAAATAATCATTTAAGATAATATACTTGATAATTAAATAGGTAAATTATATTCTGTGTAAAACTAACGCCTTTTTCTTTACTTATTTCTTTTTTGGTACTTTTTAAATCTCAATCAGACACTTTTGTAATTTACACAACAAAGTTTATAATTAAATAATTAATATACATATTATTGATATCAATACAATAGAAAAAATTACAAAATTCAATTCAATTATACATTTCTTTTAAATATATTTAACAAATTGTTACACTGTGCCTAAAGATACATTTAGATTCGGGATACATTTTGTCGACAAATTATAATTTCCTTGAATAGGTATAGTTTTATTTAATGTTAAAGAAAATAGTAATTTATTATTAGGACTAGAAGTAGTAGCTTTTTAATTTTAAAAAGTAACTCAAAACAGGTTTAAAATATAAAAATATTTTAACAAAATGCCTTTCTAACATAACGCGTATAGTCAAGGAAATTATATTTCGAGAACACTATTTCTACAAAATGAGAGCTATAATATACATATAGAAAATTAACATATTATTGCAAAGGCACTAGACGTCTAGATTTTAAAAGATTATGATTTAAGTGGGCAATAAAATAACTTTAGGCAGTTTAAAAACACAAATTGTGTAGTCTGAATGTGCGGTTTTCGACACGGTACCGTACAAGTTTACATACTCTTTGTCAAGCTAGGTACTTGACCGTTTAAATATAGGCATCGGAATAACTGAATGGGCAATTAAATAACACTGGGCAGTTAAAACTTTTTAATTAAGGCTACTAACAAAGTTAATCATGGCGCTTCGATGGCCGCTGTCTCAAAACGCTTGCTCGACTCGCGCGTTGTCTTAACAGTCAACTTTAACAGCTCCTCGCTAATTAAAGTACACCTACCGTCCGTCCGTCCACTTTTCTGTCCTAGGTAGATCCAATAACTGCACATATTCTGTAGTATTACTGCCCCTGTGCTAGCGCCCAAACAATTTAAATACCGCCCAAGAAATTACTTTCCATTTCAAAACTCTATTGAATGAGCGAAAGTTGCATCGATCCCTGGGATCAAATCTAACGTAGGGTAGACTGGGTACGGTTGTAACAATTTTCCTTTGATCACTCACAGCAATGTCAATATAAATTTAGACAACTATTAAAGCACTTGTGATAAGAGTCTATTAATTTTTCTTTCAATTGATATTGAAATTAATAGCACATGTAAAACAGTTTGGCAGAAATGAGTCATTTTATTGAATGTGTGCGTCTGTTACAATCGACCCCATGCCAGGGGCGGTTGTAACAATGTTGGGGGGCAGTTGTAACACTCAGAAATAATAGTTAATTCAAGTATTTAAGTCAGTTTTAGAGCTAAATTTAAATTAAACAACAAAAATAAAGTTTTTTCTATAGGAACTTAATCAGACTCACAAAAAAACTCTTAGTAATAATTACAAAACTAATAAAATCTGTGTTCAAACAAAAATCAACAAAAAAAAACAATTTTAGTTAATCAGACTCACTGCAGTTATGGCAAATGTAATATCGACTCCCATCCGTACAGGCTACGTGTGACCACAGTCTATAGCCCCCCTGACATTGAATCCAACTGTCTCCAGAACAACTTGCTGAGTAAGATTCTAAACAAATAAGGCAATAATAACGCCTAGTTTGACCTCATCATAAGCGTTTTTGTATAATAATATGTCGCGTTCACCTCTTGACGTCTTTTTTATGCGTTTTCTAGGCATTTGCAATACAAAAATAATGTTACAACCGTACCCACGAAAATTGTTACAACCGTACCCATCCTCCCATTTTGGAAATCAAACTGTCACAGGTATGAGGCTTGTTAACGTATACAAAACCGAACCAGCTCATTATAATCTCAAAAATTCAACAATTATGTATGCAAATACTTAAATACGATACTTAAATTAATATCAAGCTATATCGTAAAGAAATTCATCAAAAAATCTTACTTTTGGTTGACAAAACACAATAGGTCTCTAAGTAAACGTAATTAGCGCGCGAAGTGCGACACAACTCTGGGAATCGTGTAGGAACTTGTCACCCGCGTGCCTCTCCCCTTGTACCCCTCCGCGTACCGCGCATAGTTTCGATAATATTCGAGTTGTTTCAACCGTACCCTGTTACAACCGTACCCAGTCTACCCTACTACGAACACTGAACAAAAGTCGCGTTTGAAACCAGGACCCGTTGTTACTATAATATAATGTTTGAAGCATCTGGGTGTGATATTGTTTAGATAGTCAGTCTGCTTAGCAGGTACTCCTTTGTAATTCGTATGTTTTTTTTTGCCTGACTGACATTCAATGTCTACCTATCGTTTTTAAAGCTTGTTGCACACGGACCAGTTATTTTGTCTGTATCTGACGACTTCGCCAAACAATTTGAAAATATTAACTTGATGGTCCATTGAATTGTATTGCGAGCGACATTTTATCTGCAAATAAAAGATTAAGTATATATGTTACAGTTAAAAGCAGTTTTTAGTTAAAACGCGTTTTCTCCAGTTAAAACTAGTTTTTACTAAATACATTTGTTACAACTAAAATTTAATGCAGCTCAAAGTTAAATATCTGATAAAACTAATTCTAACCAGATAAAACAAGTGTTGACGAAATTATTAGATAGGGTTATGACTGGTCAGTTTACAAAACTCGTCAGTTAAAGCAAATCGTAACATATTTTAAATGAGCGAGCGAAGCGAGCGACGTCAGGTTCGGTCAGGTTTGATGTAACTATACAGTCTCAAAGAGCCTCTCGGCTACTCCCTCTAGGTAGCAAAATGCTTCATGTTGGAAACTGACTAGTTATGGAAACCGGCGAGTTCTGTAAAATGACCAGTCATGACCCTACCAGCAGTAAATTCTAGTTGTAACAAATGTATTTAGTAAAAACTAGTTGTAACTAGAGATAACGCATTTTATCTTAAAAACGGCTTTTAACTGTAACATAAAATACAAGTGTATCTGCGCCGTGTGTGACAAGGTAAAATTTATTCATTTTATTCCTGATCTTTCTATTAAATCACGGTCTCAATATGGTAGTATTCGCTGTGGAATTTAATATTGAAACATTCTGTTTCCGAATAAATCAATATTTCCTTGGGGATTATAAATGTGAAAATATGTTTGTTTGTTTTTTACCTCTTCACGCTTCAGCGCCTCAACCAATCTTGGCTTGCAGGTAGCTTATGGCATGGAGAAGGAAATAGGCTATCTTTCTTCACAATTTCTAAAGTGGTTCCCCATTCCCGTGAGATAGCTGGTTTAACTCTCTTTTTTTGTCAAATTCTTTCACATCGCAATGAAGCGAAAGATTGACCTGATATTTAGCACAGAGATAGTTGAGGGGGTGGAAAGTGACACACTATTTAGCACAGCCTGACATAGTTTCCGACATGGCGACATATCTATATAATATATAAAATTGTCATGTCACAGTGTTATTTGCCATACTACTCCGAAACGGCTGGACGGATTTCCATGAAATTTTCTGTGTATATTCGGTAGGTCTGAGAAAAGGTATAGAAGCAGTATCAATCAGTATCACAAACTTGGTTCAAGCGTGTCCAGTTTGGAAATCTAAACGTTCAAGATGCAGCTCGTTTTGTTCGCCCTGTTTGAATCTCCATACAAAATACTAAGAAACTTTTTCCCGACCTAATATAAATGTGATCTACCGAAAGTTCTACTAATCCTAGACACATTGCCTGAAAGATTTTTTTCTCATTATAATCACGTTGGCTACTTAGGAAGATCTCAATTGATAATTTGACTGTACAACTTTGAAATTTCGAAAAGTTTCTCAATTCTGTGTTAACTGAAATACTATCTACACAAAATAGCACTTATAAAAAGAAGTTTGAAGTATGATTTTTAATACTTATTACACTGGTCTACAGTGGTTTTGTTGCCCTAGATATAAGATCGATTTTGAATATATTTATGCTCACAATTCATGAAACTATCAATGATTTTGTAAGATTCGCTCTTGTTTTTTTGCCTCTAAACTCTCGAAACTAAGAACTCTAATCATGACTGGATAAATAAATTTTATTCATTACTAACAAGCCGATAATTGATCAAAATATAAGATATGCAATAATCATAAAAACAAGAGCACTTTCAATACTTTCATAAATAAATTCGTAATCTGGGCACTTGAATACATCAAAATTTGCTAAGATATCCAGGGCAACATTTTTTTTTTGTAGAGCTGTGTTATCTGTCTTTTGTTTTTTATTCACAATTACTAAGCCCTTGGCATCATGTCACCTGATCGTAAGTGACGATGATGCTGAAGATGGAAACGGGCTTACCAAAAATATATTTCCGTGCTATTAAAAGTTTATTAATAAAAAATTTATTAGTGACCTAAATATGTATTTCCTAAGATAACAAAACTTTCGAATGGGCTTTCTTTCTACTAATGAAACTAAACGAAACTGAACTTTCTCCAACTAACATATCAGTATTTTGGACTGATCTGATCTGAAACTGATCTGTCAAACACAAATTCTGTTCTGAACGTATAAAACCTTTGCCCCCAAGGTTCAGATGCAACTAGTCTAAAAACATTATAATAATATGTTGTGAAACTACATAAAATACTATTTTGTCAACACTACGTTAACGTTTGGCTGGTTGTAGTCAAAGTATTCTGTGTAGAAGTCAAATTATTTTGTGCACTAGGGGAAGTACTCTGCATAGAAGGCAAATTATTATGTGCACTAGGGGAAGTACTCTGCATGGTAGGCACGTTATTGTGTACACTAGGGGAAGTATTCTGCATAGTAGGCAAATTATTCTGTGCACTAGGGAAAGTACTCTGTGTAGTAGGCAAAGTATGCTGTTCACTAGGGAAAGTACTGTGCATAGTAGGCAAATTATTCTGAGCACTAGGGAAGTTACTCTGCATAGTAGGCAAATTATTCTGAGCACTAGGGAAAGTACACTGTGTAGTAGGCAGAGTATTATCTGTAGTAGGCAAAATATTCTGTGCACTAGGGAAAGTACTCTGCATAGTCGGCAAAGTATTATGTGCACTAGGGAAAGTACTCTGCATAGTAGGCAAAGTATGCTGTGCACTAGGGAAAGTACTCTTCATTGTAGGCAAAGTATTATGTGCACTAGGGAAAGTATCTTGTAGAGTAGGTAAATTATTATGTGTAGGCAAATTACTCTGTGAAGTAGGCGAAGCACTCTGTGTAGCAGGGAAAGTACTATTTGTAGTAGGCAGAGAATTCTGCTTAGGGTCTTCGGCGTCGTCGTCCTCCACTTGTTGTCCGAGGGTCTGGAGACGCATTTTGTATTCGTTTAGTTTCGCGTCCTGTAAGTATAAAGGTGAGAGTTAATAGGTATTATTGATACAACTCATAAATGAAATAAAAAATAAAAAATTTGAAATTTAAAATTTTTTTGATATCTAGATAATAAAATATTTTCATACAAATCGTTGTCGGATTCCAAATGCGGTGACGGGAAAATGGCAGAGCATAGGTTTAACTGTTTCGTGCGCCCGCTTATAAGTTTCTAAATAATTACGAATATTTGGTATTTTACGTCTATAAACTTAGATCAAATATAAAAGAACTAGATCCCCGGTTTTATACAAATGTAACAAAAAAAACGGACGAACAGTGGTTCAACAGGAGGTAAAAATACAAATATTTAAATAGCTATGTTAGAGGGAGAACTGCATAAGTACACCTAAACAAAAATAGGTGACTTTTGACTGCGTGACAGTGAATCATTTTTTTTTCATACGTGATTTAAGTCTATATCAGACTATCTTAGATCATATAGAAAAGAACTAGATCGCGGATTCATACAAAACAAACTTAAAAGAAAGTGGGAGAACCGAGAAAGTACACCTCCGCGAACAAAAAGGTTGACTATTTTCGGACAAGGACACATGTTAACCGCGTGAATCTCGTTCTCTTATATGTGATCAAAGCACACGATTTAGTCAGTGCCGCGAAAGGATTGTCCTCTCCACAGACCCGCGCCGCCTGGGACACAGGAAACGCAGCGCTGTCCAGGTACTGCGTCTAACTGGCTGTACCTGTTTACGAATGGAGCCAGGTCGGCGGCCGGAGACCGCAACATTTCCAGGTTGAGGCCCCATGCCGGGTTTAATTTTGGAGTTTCCCTTCTCCTAGACTGGTTGCATAACAATGCTTATGAGAGCCATCTCTCCGACTCCAAAACGCATAAAACTTGTCGCTTTGAAATGAAATGATCTTTATTCGCCTTGATTTGGGTAACATTACATGAAGGTGTAGCTGCATAAATTTAGAGCGCCAATTCAGCCATAAAATATAGCATGCAAACATTATATAACACATTTTACAAAACATTGAATACTATTATTATTTACATATAGGTAGCATAGTTATTTATAAAATTAGATTTACAATTTATGTTCTAGAAATTCCTGAATTGAATAAAAATTACGCTGAGTCAGCCATCTATGCAAGGTAGTTTCAAATTGAGTCAAGGGTAACTCGCTTATATTTGCTGGAAGTCTGTTATAGATTAACCTGCACATCCAGTAACAATTTTTGGTATATCTAGTAGTTTTAGGAATTTCATCATGGACTAAGAATTCCGGAAATCGTCTACTTCTTGGCACTGTGTCCTTTGCCTGTCTGTGTGTAAAAACTGGACCGATATTGTTTCACAAATTTTGCACATTCAAAAACATACATACATGGGAGCGGTAGTACCTTTTGCGACTTAAACAGGGGTTTGCATGATACATCAGGAGCAGCGTTACAAATTGCTCGGATGCAGTTTTTCTGTGCAATAAAAGGCATTTATATCAGTACTATTACCCCAGATTATGATACCATACCTCAGTACAGATTCAATATAAGCGTACTATGCTGTCATAGCTGTATGTCTACTTGCAATTTTCGTCAACTTACAAATCTTCTCTATGTGACCCTTCCAATTTAGTTTTACATCTATTACTATGCCAAGAAATTTTGTAGTTATTTCCCTCGAGAGTTCATTTTTGTAATTTATAGAAAAAACTTTGTTATAATTATTAAAATTTATATAGTTTGTTTTATTTATATTTAATTTTAAATTATTGTTATTTAGCCATTTTATTGTTGTACTCAATACATTATTTATGTCAATTTCGTGTTGTTCACATGTCATAGATTTATTCGTTGTCACTACAATTGCAATATCATCCGCAAATAAATTTTCATGCTTCGTCATTTCTGACAAGTCATTAACATATACTAAAAATAACAGAGGCCAGAGGATACTACCCTGTGGAACCCCAAATAGATTTTGTCGAAATTCAGAACGAAAAGTCAAATATATATGTATTTTGTTAATTTTTTGCACCTCAACGCATTGTAGCCTATTCTGCAAATATGTTTGAAGCCAAACAAGGGCTGGCCCTCTTATTCCATTGTGAAAGAGTTTACAAAGTAGTATTTCCTGTGATACAAAGTCAAACGCATTTGACATGTCAAAGAATAAGACAGTTGTATGTGATTTTTTGTTGGTACTTTGTAAAATCGTCTTTACCAAAGAAAACGTTGCCAATGACGTGGATTTTTGTTTTTAAAACCGAACTGATTTTTACTGAACTGACTTTTCCCACATAAGCACTCACCTGATCAGCCAACAACTCCAGCAGATCATCCTGATCTTTCTTGACTTTCTCCAACTCTTCATTGGCCGCCTTCTGTCCTTCACTCGCTGACCTGATACGAAAAATAAACGATAATTAGAAAACTCGCTACGAGAAAAATTCGCTGCAGATACTCGCAGATGCGATTGGTTCTCTCGCTCTTCCGAGTGACAGAAAGGGATAGAGAGATGAAAAATTACAAAAGTGAGCGAAAAATTTGGTGTAATTAATCGGACTTGGTTTATTTCAGATTCAAATTCAACAGCGTCTGAGCTACGATTCTCTGACGATATCGTGGTTATTGAAAACTTAATAAATAACAGTTGTAAGCCCGCACCACAGGCGAGTGTTTACCATCGTTACGAGTTTACAAATGTGAGAAAACAATTTAATTGAACATTATTTAATAAAATAAAATAAAAACTGCGATTGAAGAAAAGCAAGAGAAGAGGAGGTCCAAGGTAACCAACACAGGTCTCAGTATAGCTAAACTTTAGTCGTAAAACAGATGACCGTTGGGGTAGTAAAGTTCTCGAGTGGCGACCGTGAACCGGAAGACGTAACCGTAAGCAGGCCTCTCACTCGTTGGATCGACGACCTGGTAATGGTAGCGGAAAGCCGCTAGATGCGGGCAGCGCAGGACCCGTCGATGTAGAAACCCTTGGGGCGGCCTTTGTCCAGCAGTGGACGTCTTTCGACTGATATGATGATAAAAACTGGCGATTGTAAGTGTAGAAGTAGACAAGGAGATGCTGAGTATGTGTAAATGTTAACTTTCAAGCCATGTACACTGGCACGAGCAAGTTGCTCGGAGCAACAGAATTGAAAGGAGGAGTGATTCCAACCTCAACTCCTCAGTGAGTCGGGCCACCTCCGCGCTGAGTTGGTGGCACCTGGTCTCCCACTCCTTACTCCTCGGGTCCTGCACCAGTTGCGCCGAGAACTGAGCCTTGAGGAGAGTGTTCTCGTCTTTTAAATGCGAATTGGCGGCTATCGAGTCGTTTAGAGCCGTCTGGAATAAAGGTTGCAATTTATTTATGTACAAAATTTCAAAAATGTGATACATTGCCAGTTCTTCATTGCTTTGGGGAATCTTGGTAAACCCGCTTCCATCTTCGGCACCATCGTAACTTACCATCAGGTGAAATGATGACAGGGGCTTACCAATTGTGTATAAAAAAAAATATAATAAAAAAAAATGTGTGGTTTTATGAAACCATGGTAAAGGTGAAACTTTTTTTACATTATAGACATTTACAGAGCACGAAACGATCATGGCTGCTTTCGTCTTGGAGCTACGGTACAGAGGACGAAACGATCATGTAATAAAAGTTTCACTCCTCTAGGAGCTACGGTACAGACTACAGAGGACGTAACGATCATGGCTGCTCTGACGAAAAAGTTTGAGACGATGTAATAATCTCCTTGCCGTCACGCAAAACACAGACGAAAAAGCTTGAGACGATGTAATAAAAGTTCCACTTTAAAAAATTATATAAATGGAAATAAGATAATCTGCCATTACTGTGTGACCGAAAATGTGTCTACCCGATGTACATGCACAGTAGACTTTTGTAGAAACGCGTTAAAACACTCATCATCATATCAGCCGAAAAACGTCCACTGCTGGACAAAGGCCTCCCCCAAGGATTTCCAGGACGACCGGTCCTGCGCTGCCCGCATCCATCGGCTTCCCGCGATCTTCATCAGGTCACCGACGACCTGGTTGAAACACTAATCTAAAAAAGATATTTCCTGTTATGTTTTGGGAGAAAATGTGTTTTTGAAGTGAAAACTTTAAAGGGCTCGTTGGGAATTTTTTGAGATGGGAAAAACCCATTAAAATACCGACACCTTAGCAGGAACAATCGCAGGGTCAGAACTTTGTCAACCTAGTCGTTCGCCAGCATTACCTGGAGTGTCTAAACTTATTAAATGTAAAAAGTTTTTACTTCCGTCCTCACTCCCGGAGTGGTTAGGTTTTTTCAGTCACAAAGGCTAAGGAAACATGGGCATGCCGCGTAATGCGAGGCCGGAGGCCGGTAGGTTTTTTACTTATGTCAGATGTTATACATCTTAAGCGACTACTGTAAGGGTCGTTTTTTTACCCAACTCAAAAGTAGCGTACCCAAAGGGTAAAAACGGGACCCTATTACTGAGACTTCGCTGTCCGTCTGTCTGTCCGTCCGTCCGTCTGTCACCAGGCTGTATTTCATGAACCGTGATAGCTAGACGGTTGAAATTTTCACAGATGATTTGTTTCTGTTGCCGCTATAACAACAAATACAAAAAATTAGAAAAAGTGAAAAAATAACAAATATATCCATACAAAAAACGTGTTTTTTTTTTGCTCGTTTTTGCTCGATATTGTTAACGGCAACAGGTAGACGTTTGAAATATTATAGAATATTTATGTTATATAGGGTGACTTTTAATTAGTTCTTGATAGCAAAGGATATGAATGTACTCGTGATTACAAACAACTATCCCAAAGAAACTATATGTCAAATATGAAAAAAAAATTTGGTCCTCGATACGTAATAAATGTTATGTCAAATATGAAAAAAAATTTGGTCCTCGATACGTAATAAATGTTATAAAATCGGCAAAAATGTATCGAGGACCATACATTTTTTTTCATATTTGACATATACATAGTTTCTTTGGGAAAGTTGTTTGTAATCACGACTACATTCATATCCTTTTCTATCAAGAACTAATTAAAAGTCACCCTGTATATTCACTTTAAAAAGAAATATTTAAATTTAAAAAAAAAACAAATATTTAAGGGGGCCTCCCATACAACAACAAACAAATGATTTTTTTTGCTCGTTTTTGCCCAACCTAATAATAGAATATTTGGTTATATATTCACTTTAAAAATAAATAATTAAATTAAAATAAAACAAATATTTAAGGGGGGCTCCCATACAGCAAACGTGATTTTTTTTGCTCGTTTTTGCCCAACCTAATAATAGAATATTTGGTTATATATTCACTTTAAAAATAAATAATTAAATTAAAATAAAACAAATATTTAAGTGGGGCTCCCATACAACAAACGTGATTTTTTTTGCTCGATATTGATGACGGCAACAGGTAGACGCTTGAAATATCCACAGTATATTGAGTTGTATTATGTATTCACATTAAAAATAATTAATTAAAATAAAATTATTT
Source organism: Coleophora flavipennella (assembly GCA_947284805.1). Classification (NCBI taxonomy): domain Eukaryota; kingdom Metazoa; phylum Arthropoda; class Insecta; order Lepidoptera; family Coleophoridae; genus Coleophora; species Coleophora flavipennella. Next base: position 8,267,939 of record OX369293.1, on the reverse strand, counting down.
TTTAAGGGCTTCCATACAAGAAAAGTGATTTTTATAGATAACTAGCTTTTTCCCGCGGCTTCGCCCGCGTGGACATCGTTTTAATGACATCTTTAAGGGTGATTAGAAAAATTATGTCGTATTTAAGGGGGGCTCCCATACAGCAAACGTGATTTTTTTTGCTCGTTTTTGCCCAACCTAATAATAGAATATTTGGTTATATATTCACTTTAAAAATAAATAATTAAATTAAAATAAAACAAATATTTAAGTGGGGCTCCCATACAACAAACGTGATTTTTTTTGCTCGATATTGATGACGGCAACAGGTAGACGCTTGAAATATCCACAGTATATTGAGTTGTATTATGTATTCACATTAAAAATAATTAATTAAAATAAAATTATTTTTTAAGGGCTTCCATACAAGAAAAGTGATTTTTATAGATAACTAGCTTTTTCCCGCGGCTTCGCCCGCGTGGACATCGTTTTAATGACATCTTTAAGGGTGATTAGAAAAATTATGTCGTTTCCCACCTACTCAACCATCTCTGTGCAAAAAATCACAACAATCGATTATTTTTTTAGTTCCCTCAGGAACTGCATCAGATTATGCTATTTTCCCGGGATAAAAAGTAGCCTATATGCTTTCCCGTGACACAGGCTACCTGCAAGCCAAATTTCATAAAGATTGGTCAAGGCGTTGAAGCGTGAAAAGGTAACAAACAAACAAACAAACACATTTTCACATTTATAATATTATAGTAGATAATAGTACGGAACTGCGATTGTAAGTGTAGAAGTGGGCGAGTCCGACTCGCACTTGGCCGGTTTGCTTTAATACAATTAATTTTTAAAGGGCAGGTTTTTTTTCTGAACAACGTTAAGATTTCCGTTTTAGTTCATTTCTGTCCGTGCCATAGGCCGTCGTACAGTGAAAGTGACTACTTATCCCATTACAGAAATATAGAGGCTGCTGGTACCATAGATCCGCGATTTTGCTGCACTGCCCGGACCAAAGATGACCTATTAATTAGTACCATACGCCTAGAGTATTATGACAGTAACTTTTCAACGTGGCTTTTTTTGAAAAAATACAAATATTCCGTAATGTATTCACATACATTGTCATTACCTAAATATAAATAAATAAATGACTACAAAGACATAGAAAACTGGAAAACAGAGCCACGATACTATGAAACTTGGCCGGACTTTGTTTTGCACTGATGTTTGTTGATCCATTTTCAGGTCAATCGTCTAGAATCTAGAACAAGTCTTCATGAATCGTGTGAGCGAGAAAGAACTAGAAATACATTTCAAGACTAGTAAGCGTTACCTGAAAAAAAGGTTCGGTGGCTCAACCGGTAACGACTCGATCCATCTAACCAGAGGTACCGGGTTCAAATCTGGACGGCCAATGTACCAATGAGTTTTTCATAAACTTACGTACATATACTTACCGATTGCTTTAACGGTGAAGGAAAACATCGTGAGGAAACCTGCACACGCCTGCGAAGAAACTCGAAGGTTGTGTTTGAAGTCGACCAACCCGCACTGGGCCCGCGTGGTCGACTAAGGCCTAATCGCCCTGATTCAGGGTAGGCTCGAGCCCCTCGGTGGGGACGTATATGAGCTGATATAATAAAATAAAAAATAAGTGTTACCTACTCTGCTAATTTTGTTTGCAATTATATATCAATGACCACGTAACACAGATAATAATAAGTTTATTTTGACCAATTAATGTTAACAATACATCTAATTAAGGGCTAGTTATTGTACAAAACCATTATAAGAGCATCTGTAACCGAGCTAGGTATGTTTAAACCTATATTTCAGTATACAGTGCACTTCGTGCTTAACTTTTAGCCACAGTACTACCTAATAACGTTTTAACTATAGTATTGATGTGTGTTTGCTTGTGTGTGTATGTGTATATTTAGGTGTGTGTGTGTGTGTGTGTGCGCGTGTGTGTGCTTTTATATGGTATCCAGATGTCGATTAATTAACAATAGCAAGTGCTCTGTGTCATCATATGATAGGGTGAACAGCCAGTGGGTTACCTTAAAATTACAGAGCACTGGTGTTTAAGTTTGTGTGAAATGAAATGTCATAATGAAAATGTCTAAAATACAGTCTTAATATCTATCAAAGGTCACACAAAGGGCAATAGAGCATGCAGCAATGTTCTGAGTTTCGCTGCGTGATCGATTCAGAAACGAGGAGATCCGTAGGAGAACCAAAGTAACCGACATCGCTCTCAGAATTGATAACTTAGGGGCAGTGGGCGGGGCACATAGTTCGTAGAACAGATGGCCGTTGGGGCAATAAATTTCTCAAGTGGCCACCGCGCACTGAAAGACGTAGCGTAGGCAGCCCTTTCACTCAGTAGACCGATGACTTGATGAAGAAGCGGAAAGTCGCTGGATACAGGCATCGCTGGACCGGTCTTTGTGGAGAACCTTGTGGAGGCCTTGGTCCAGCAGTGGACGTCTTTCGACTGATATGATGATCTATCAAAGATGTTCGAACGTTCTACTTTGTCTATGTATGAATGAAGTACAGCTGACCTGTAGCGATTGGTTGTGTTGAACTAGCTGTTCCAGTTGCCCCAGCAGCTCCTGCAGTCGCGCGTCCTGGCGAAAAAATATAATTTATAATAATAAAAAAAAACATTAAAACCAATTGTCCTTTTGTCTATCTGTTTGTCGCGCCCGAAGCATTTGCTTTAAACCAATACTTTAGCGTCGCGCGCGAGATATGTCTGCTGCAGATAATATTCCCCAAAGATACAAGGGCTTTTTTAAAAATTTATTATTGTACAGAGTCCAGCACATCAAGCTAGACACTTTGGACTTTGTACCGTTCTTATGCCGTATGCGTATGGACCAAAATCGTACTTCGAGTGTCTAGCTTGATGTGCTGGCCCCCTGTACTAAAGGTAAGACAGCGGCATGTGGCAGCGGAGCGGCGCGATGCAACCAAATATTCTTTGTATGGGATATAACGCACTACACACAGCGCAGCAAATGGTTAAGTCCTTTAGTTTCACACTAGGCGATCGCGGGTTCGATTTCCGGCGGAGTCTAACTTCGTAAGACTCGGTTTGGTTGGTGGAAGGGTATTTTTAAGCTACGAGTACCACCATCTTATTTAAGTCTTACCGTCAACCATCAAAGCTAACAACATTAATGTGTTCTGGCCTGAAGATAAGAAAGCCAGTTGCCCATTGCTTTGGGGAATCTTGGTAAACCCGCTTCTATCTTCGGCATCATCGTCACTTACAATTAGGTAAGATGACGCCAAGAGCTTAACAATTGTGGATAAAAAATCTAAGGAGCCTTGAATTTTGTCGCACGCTATGAACTGTACACTAACATTGATCATGGCTGTGAATGGTCCCAAGTTATTTAAAATTGCGCTACCTTTGAACCCAGGCGGGATCCACGCGGGTTCCTGAAGTGTAATATGCCACTTTGGTCCCTGTTAACTAATAATTAAGCAATTAATGAGTCATAAAAATAGCGGCGCGTCCATGGGGCGGGGCTTGATGGAGGTGGTTCGATTACGTAATAATAGTTGAATATATATCAATTGGTAAGCCCTTGGCATCATCTCACCTGATGGTAAGTGACGATGATGCTGAAGAAGGAAGCGGACTTACCAAGATTCCCCAACGCAATGGACAAGAACTAGAATAAATGAAAAGAACTTAGAGAGGACGTGTACAAAGGTGGACTTCGAGACTTTAAAGTATGGGAGGCAAACCTGTGTGTACATAATAATCATATAAACTTAATAAAATACAGTTAAGTTAATACTAACCTATAATCTACCTTCATAAATAACATATACTTATAATAAATAAATTAATAGCATATATAATACATAGCTAAAAAGTAGAGAAAGAAGATGCTCTTTAAGTTTCATTTTGAAAGTGTTAACAGAGGCACAGTATTCCAATATGGCGGCTTACAGTAGCGCAACGATTGTACTTATGCAGAGCAATGGAAGGGTACTTGCAGGGCAGCGGGCAGCAGGGCACAGCCTGACAATCTCGAGTTTGCCAGGCTGGCTACAGGCTAGTATGGCTAGTACCTACGCCGGTGGCGAATCATGTGACATCAAAGGCGTTGCGCTACTGTAAGTCATATCGTAATACTCTGACAGAGGGACAGTCGGTAACTTATGTGAACAAATGAATATCGTAAAATTAATGACAACAGAACTGACCAAATACTTGGTATTACTGCCTGCCTAGATGGTTGGGATGTACAGGGATGCTTCTAAAAAGTTAACAAACCTGCTGTCGTATGAGCGCCTTGTACTGCACTAGAGTATCGTTCTCGGGCGACGCGCGCTCAGGGTTCTCGTCGCCGTTCTGTTGCTGCGCTGACAAGCTTTTGATTAGGACACCTGCATGAAACACTTTCGTTTTATTGAAGTGAAAACTTCTTGAGGCGCTTTAGGCATTTTTTTAGATGGGAAATAACCATTGAACTCGCGACACTGTTACCGTAACCGACACCTTACCAGGAACACTCGCAAGGTCAAAAATTTGTCAACCTAGTCGTTAGCCAGGAACACTCGGAGGGTCAAAACTTATAAAACTGTCAAAAGTTTTCACTTCTGTGTGCACTCTCGGAGTGTTTTTTTTAAATAATTTTACCTAATAAATCTATTGAACAGACAATAGGCTTCAAACTTATATAAAACATCATTCTTTTTGCGTCGAAGGTTAAAATGCAAAGGAACAAGAATATAACCCTGAATAATCTCAGAAAATAATGAATGACTGCAAAGAAATCATAAAACAAATGGCCGTTGGAGAATAAAGTTTACTACCCCATCGGCCATCTTTGGCTGATATGATGATGATGAAAAGAAAATAGCAAAGGTAAGAAAGTTTATCACAAACATAATTACCTACTTAGTGTTTAAGATCAAAATTGTGTAAAACAAGATAGCTGGAAGTGGTTCAAACAAATTTTGATAGCAGTTAAATAGTTTTTTTTTTCAGAAGGAAAAGCTTTTTGTTGGCCGTGGGGGCCTTTACAACTTCACCGGACAGGGGAGGCGAGTGCGGAGGGCACTCAACCTGATGCAAACGGGCGAGGATCGGAGAGAAGCGGCCTGTTACGTGCCGGTAGCGCTCGTAAGCGCCAGAAACGGTTTTTTTTTAAACAAGTGTTTCTTTTTGTTTTTTTTCAAGCGACTTTCAAAAAGGAGGAGTTTCTCAATTCATCTGTATGTTTTTTTTATGTGTGTTACCTCAGAACTTTTGACTGGGAGAACCAATTTTTATGGTTCTTTTTTTATTTGAAAGCTAGTGCTTCTTGTGTGGTTCCACATAAATTTTATCAAAATCGGTGTAGTACTTTATTAGAAAATTAACAAAAAGCAAAAATAATAAAGCAAAAATGTACTAAGTTGTTGCAATGGAAGTCGGTTTTTTAACGTGTTTAGCGTTTTTAAAGTCAATATTTTGAATACTCACCCTCCAAAACTTTAAACAGCCTACAGAACTCATAGTCAATCAGTATATCCGCCGACATCTTCACCCTCAACTGTGGATGCTTCGCAGCCTTGTTAAACAAATCGTGTTTTGACACCCCCGTCAACTTCGCCGTGAACATTTCTATGCCAATCCTTTTCACCAGCAACTGTTTTAGGGCGTCCTTCGAGTAGTTTTCAACTGAATCGTCGTTGAAATGTATGCAGATGGCCAGAAGGAAGGCAGATAAGCCTTGTAAAAGGTATTCATTGTCGTCATGTTCGTTCGAGCTGGTTTGATTCACGAGGTAGCCGACTCCGCCCGGGACTTTGAGGAATGCGCCTACTGCGGCTGGGCAGTGGGCCGTCCATTGTGACAGGAACATTAGTATGGCTACCTGGGTACAAGGAAAAGATTCATTCAACAGCATGTTAACACTACCAGTACTAGCTGGTCTCACTTTGTATGTTTTCTTACACTAATACGCCTAGCACTGAGGTGCCTTATCAAAGTTATTAAGAGCCTGCTGGAGTTCATAAATCTAAATAAATATAACTCAAAGGTGACTGACTGACATACAACGCACAGCCCAAACTACTGGACAGATCGGGCTGAAATTTGGCATGCAGGTAGATGTTATGACGTAGGCATCCGCTAAGAAAGGATTTTGGGAAATTCTCACGGGAACCGCAAAAATCGGGATCTGCGCGGGCGAAGCTGCGGGCATCCACTAGTTCCATATAAACGTAGTCTTTGATTCATTTGTTAACCAAACAACCGAATTTGAAATAATTTTATATCGTTAATCGGATGATGTATATCTGTGTCGCTATCGCATTACTTGTTTGGAAAACGGAACAGAAATCCATTATGTACTTATTAACCAATAAATTTGTTTTTCGTTTTTTGCCTTGAAACAACTTTTTTGGTTAATAATGGATTCCTGTTTCCAACGGGTGTACTTTAAAAACCATTGCACATTATCAGACTTGAAATATGAAGACTATATCTACAGATGATCTTTCTGGACAATAGTGAATCATTTTAAATTTACAATTTTGACTGTTTTAATTTAGTAACTCACTTTTAATTATTTCGCCACATTCAACTTCTTTTCTTATTACTTAAGTTTCTTTGAATTTAAAATCTTACCTTCGACTGCAACTTTGTTGTTTGCTGCAATAACACCGTGCACTGATGCAACAAGGACACTGGCGCACTGCCTATATTCGTCGCTAGCAGCACTCTTAGCAATTGCTCCTTTTGTGCTGGGTTATCACACAAACCATGCATCAGCGCTACCGCTGAGAACCAATTCGAAAGCACATCTGCTGAGAAAAGACCCCCACAAAGGAGTTGACCGCTGGTTAAACTGGATACGTCAGTGGCGGATGGCAGGAGGGTTTGAATGAGGTTGGCTTGGCTCGTTTCGTTGTGGTATAAGTAGCATTGGAAGCAATAGAGGACTGCACATCTGTAACAAATACAAGAGAAATCAAACTCTAAAATGGCACTTAATGTGTTGTTTGTTTATAACAAGAGCTTTTCTTATCAAGACTGTTATTGCATCTATGAATGCCACAACCGCCTCCGTGGCGTAACTCGGTTTGCTTGGTAGTAGGGCATTTTCATAGCCCACCTGGCCAGCTATCACCATCTTATCTAAGTCTTGCCGCCAAACATCAGTGTTAACAGCTCTGATGTGGATGTTTTCCGGCTTGAAGATAAGATAGCCAGATCCCCATTGCGTTGGGGAATCTTGTTAAGGCTGCTTCCATCTTTGGTATCATCAACACCTTCAGGTGAGATGATGTCAAGGGGTTTAATCAATTGTGGATTAAAATAAAAATCCACCAAAACCACATCCATAGAAAATGAAATGAAATATGATTCTTATTCGCAGCGCAGGACCGGTCGTTGTGGAAATCCTTGGGGGAGGCCTTTGTCCAGCAGTGGACGATTTGTGGCTGATATGATGATGATGATGATTCTTATGTGTAGGTAGACCCTGTTTAATACACTGTAGAATAAAATTATGTAGAAATAAAATTAAAATAACAAACAGTTTACATAACCACAAATACACATCTGAAATTGAAATTCTTGGTAATGTCATACATAACATAAGAGCAGGTAGTTGGGATGATGACAGAATCAAAAAATAAATTATGATTTATGATCACTAAATCATACTGAAATTTTAATAAACCTTACTGGCTTTGGTTTCCATCAAGTCTATAATTTTAAGTCACTCAAAATCACTAAATGATGCTGAAAATCCATGGCGTCACGCAAGTATTTCAACACTTTTATAACAAAATTTCGTTTTTTACAGATGATAAACAGTAACTCAAAAGACTAGCAGTCATCATATCTATTGAGAATGTTTAGGTTTGTATAATAAAACAGTTTTATACCTCAAAGAGAATGGCTGTTTCTCATTCACCATTGTCATTAGCAAAACAACAATGACCGGTCGAGGTGGGTTCGATGGTGCCATCACATTCCCCAGAAAGTCTTGATTTGTCATGTCTCCCCTCACCACTTCTCCAACTGTATTTATAGTCTCTGTCAGTATATCTGCTGGCACACCGCTCGCCATCAAAATATTGTTGCACAGTGCATCCAATAAACCAGAATTTTTCATTATCTTCTGACAATTTGCAACAATTTGAGCCGAATTACTAGGTGACACCAAAGTTCTGATTAGTTGCAATGTGCAGTGTACATTAGAAACTTTTTGCGGAGACCACCCAAGCTCTGGACTGTTGTCTTCAGATGTCGCGATCATTGGCAGCAATTTTTGTACATAGCTGCCCTCTTTGAAAAAGTTAATGTTGCTGCTGTTGTTTTTCAATAAATTCAACATAAGTAATAGACAATCTTCAACTATAATACTGCCATCAGCGTTTCCTTCCGATGAAACAATTTCAAATAACCTATCAAAAGCATTTTCAAATGCAACAATTTTCTGGATATTTGCATTGCCTTTAGTCAATTTGATGAGCAACACCAATGTTTCATTACGTATCACTTCCCTCGTATCTGCCAGGAGGTCCATCATTTTTGACACTCCCATAGGTTTGACTAATATTATTTCTTGCATGTCTTTCGGTCTGTTTGTAAGTAAGGATATCAGTAATTGGACAGCTGAGAGTCGAACTCTAAAATCATACTCATCAAGGAGATCTAAGACTAGTTGGATATTGTGATGGTCCTTGATGAACATTTCAGTGAACTGTTCACCGATATTCATGGGGACGTGTGGGTTGTCGTCTTCCTCCTCAAATTGGGACGGAGACATGATGTTGTTGAGAGTATCCAGAGCATAGTTTATGGTCTCATTGTCTGCTCTGTCTAACTCTAATACCTGAAATCCAGAAAGGTTGCTTGATTAGAAGTCTTAATCTTCCTTACATTATTTGAAATTTTTAAATTAAACCAAATCTATAAAATGTTTTCTTACAACACATGCCATGTTTGCATTTCTTTTTAATTTTCCTTTCAAATGAGTTAATCCAAAAGTCATTAATAATAATGTTTAATGAAGTAGTTTAACCAGGGGCAAGCAGCTTATAAACACAAAATGCTAACTAGCCACCAAAATAATAAGAAAGTTTTATCTCATACAAATAACACAATCATCATCAATTCGTCATATCAGCCAAAGGACATCCACTGCTGGACATAGGCCTCCCCCAAGGATTTCCACGATGACCGGTCCTGTGCTACCCGCATCCAGTGACTTCCAGCGACCTTCACGAAGTTAACGGTCCACTGAGTGGGAGGGAGGCCTGCCTATGTTACGTTTTCCAGTGCGCAATAAACACAATTATCTATTGCACAATATTGGTTGGCTTAGTTAGAATTTTTATTAATTAATACAAAATGTAGATACCTGTTTTAAAGTTTCCATCCCCTGTGCGCCCACCTCAACTCTGTACTTGCGGGACATAGCTTTGAGTGCCCGGCATGCATCCCTACGGTCCTCCAGCAAAGTGGAGTTGTTCACGCGGTCAACTAGACGCTCCACCTGATAAAACAGACCTCCATAGTACCATTCTTGCTTGCATTAAATTAATTATAATGAGTATATTCTTAATATACATAGCAATATTCCTGTCACTCATCCCTCAAAAACCTAAATAAAAAATATTTACCTACATAACAGTTTTGATAATTTTAAAGAACAAAATAAATTATACATTAATTTATTTTACTGTAATACATTATACAGAGGCCAGCACATCAAGCTAGACACTTGTAGTGCAATTCTGATCCATACGCATATGGCATAAGAACAATACAAAGTCTAGCTAGATTAGGGTAGCCAAGCGACCTGTTTTCCCAGGACGTGTCCTGCTTTTGGTATGTCCTGGATAGTTTTAAGTAGTGTCCTGGGTTTTGGGTGAATTGTCTTTATTTGAGAATCGAGTATATCTATACCCAGTAGAGGTGCAATAGACATTGAAGAGCATCAAAAAAGGCCAAACACAAGATTACAGTCTTAGGCAGGGGCTTCTAAAGCCTTAAACACTTTTTCTAAGACATTGTCGATATATGGGAAAACAGTACCTACCATATTAAGGGGTTGCAGCTTAATTTTTGCTATTAGTTGAGATGCATTGATCCTTTATTCATTGCGTATAGTTGGTATTAACTATTTTTCTTATATTGAGTACTGTTTTTAAACAGAAATGTCCTGGTATTCCGAATTCGGAGATGACAACCCTAAGCTAGATAGATGTGCTGTGCTGGCCTCTGTACACATTTTACTTTTACTATATGAGATTTTTAACCTTAAAGTTAATAATAATTTATTTTATTTATATTAAATGCGGCCCTCCCATGTGCACCGCGATAGAGTTTAGGCCTTACTTTTATTCAGAATAGCAACAATAATATTGTAGGAAAACAATAGGACATTTTAACATTTTTAAAGCAATACAAAGGAACGCATAGTAACACGTAATTGTTTATACAGTGGAACGAATCACATATTATCAAAATGTGATTGAAATAGGTAAATAAAATTTTAAAAATGGTCTTCACGTAATTTTACTATTCAATAGCAATGTATTTGTCACCATGTAGATCTATCATCCTCGTTAGACTTAAGAGTGTAGATAGCCAGGGGTCTAATTTATAAATGAAATCACTGAATTGTATGTAATATGGATGTAAAATAGAAAACTCACGGTTTCTGCACCGGATGGTAGCTGGCCTGGTTCAGGCGCGCCGAGCACAGTTTTCAGGCCGCTCTTAAAGAAATCCATTTCTCCAAGGCCCCTATGATCTATTAATATCACATACAACTTTTATTAATATGAATTCATAGCACAAAATAACAAAATGCACGAATTTTGTAATGACCCAAATATAAGACACGTCAACAAAGTGGATGTATCAACATGTACGTCACATTACGCACAGATGTGGCACACAAAGAGAATATAATACACTAGTGGCACAGATCTACTAATTTAGTAGATCTGTGAAATTTGACAACTGTGGCTGTCTAGTCGTTTCATTAAATTATTTGTGTCAGAATCAATATGAGCGTTTGAATATACAGGTTGTAACAAAATTGGTGTAGGTCCCGTTAACTGGGGCTTTTACTTTGCTGAAATTGCAAAAAAAAAAAACTCTTCCTTCATACAAAACGAGCAGCTGATTGACCAATTTTGTGCATTTTCCTGTATACATAATAACTTACCGATTGAACTATAAAAACTAGAATCTAAAAACCTTCAAGACAAAATTGTTTATATGGCTTAGTGCCAAAGTAATATAGCGTTATTGAATAACTCTCTGAAAAAAACAAGCTTATTTACATTTGATTTTTTTTAAGTTTTTGTGACATTATAATCTATGTTAAACATTAGCATGCCTTACACAGGCGAAACATGATTGCACTTCAAAATTATATTTAACATTCTACTACCATGTTCGATGCAAATAAATTATCATTTCATTCTTGTTTACGAATACTAGGCCTAGACGAAATTCGAATAGAAGGCCAATGAGTATATCACAGATGGAGGTATGGAGCATGGTGCTCAAGCCGAAGTTACAGACTATAGCAAAAATTTTGACAGAATTAATCATAAGATACTCTTAGACAAGCTATTGGCTGCTAGAATTCATGGAGACCTGTATCGTTGGTTTGTTTCTTAAATCGAAAATAGGAGCCAACTGTAGTTCTTGAAGACTTTAATCTAAATGGACTTTCTTACCATCTGGTGTACCCCAGGGGTCTATACTGGGACCACACCTATTCACAATTTTTATAATGTACATAAATTACTGCTTCCTAAACTCTAAGATTTTGCAATTCGCCGCTGACATAAAAATTTTAAAACATATTCACGGTCCATTAGAGGTTCTCAGTCTACAAAGTGATTTAAATATATTTGAGTCTTACTGTCTACATAATAAATTAGATTTAAACTCCTGAATCATACTCTATTATAAGTAAGTGAGATGAAAGACTTGGGAGTCATTGACGACAGTAAGTTACTGTTTGATAAACACATTGATAACATTATGAACTGAATAAGTCTTCCAGAGCTCTTGGTTTTTTAATCAGGAGTTCTGCCAACTTCAGAAACTTGAAATGTATTAAAAACATATTCACGGTCCATTAGAGGTCTTCAGTCTACAAAGTGATTTAAATATATTTGAGTCTTACTGTCTCCATAATAAATTAGATTTAAACTCCTGAATCATACTCTATTAAAAGTTATCGAGATGAAAGACTTGGGAGTCATTGACGACAGTAAGTTACTGTTTGATAAACACATTGATAACATTGTGAACTGAATAAGTCTTCCAGAGCTCTTGGGTTTTTAATCAGGAGTTCTGCCAACTTCAGAAACTTGAAATGTATTAAAATACTGTACTGCGCCTTCGTACATAGCCATCTGGAGTACGCGTCTCAACTTTGGAATCCTCAATATGACGTTTACAAGCGTCGTATTGAGGGTATCCAAAGGCGATTCATGATTTACTTAGACTTTAAATCACATCAAAGATCAGATAGTTATCTTCATCGCTGCAAAAGCTACCACTTTTTACCTCTTTCCACCAGGCGAACCATTAATGACTTATGTTTCTTATTAAAAATAGCTAGTGGCGGCATAGACAGCCCTGAGCTTCTCTCTAAATTGCAATTTCTTACTAACTTTTTATCATTCAGATTGTGACCTATATTACTAATTGAAAATTGAATTGAACATGTTCCTTGTGCGAGCAATAGTTACAGGTAGAATAACTTTCTTAATGCGAAGCTGTAATAGTTTTAACAAATTAGTCTATGAGCATCCTGACGTCGACCTACTCTGTACAAGTACTACTGCAGTAAATCGACTAGTGGCACAGGAATTCTTTCAGAATGAATATTTATTTAATGCAACGGATTGGTTTTTTTATAATTCTTGTTCTTTGATGTTACTAATGCTTATATTCTATTTTTTTACGTTGAAGGTTTGTAATTAGTATCTTTTAAAATTTAATTTAATAGTTTAACCATGCAGTGGTCGTACCCCACTTGAGAGGTCGCGTCGATTACATATGTATGCCAAATTTACATATGTATGCCAAATTGTTTTCTAGTATTTTTTTATAAAATTAATTTATTTTATAATTATTTTATTGGAAAATGGCAAGTTGCCTTATCTGAAATTAAATTATAATAAGAAACTGAACAGAACAATTAACAGTTTTGCCAAAATAAACCAAAACACAAGCTTCTTATAAATCGTCTTTGAAAATTTACTTTGGATTATGTGTGACCTTAATTACGCGTTAACACTTATTTCGAAAACAAATCAACTATTATTTTCTAAACGGGAACTACATGCTATTTGGAATGAACAAAGCGGAGATGAGGATTATCATACTTAAAGTACACGGAGTCCTTTCCACTTGAACTGTTTACGAATAATTTTATTTTTAATATCCATGGATTACGTGATCCGCGAGACCACTGCAAGGTTAATAATTTAACAGTGCTTTTAATTTTATCAGGATGAACTTCAAAGAAGCCTAAATTTCCAGAGCTAATTAACGAGTTGTCAGAAGTCCTGCCATGCGTATCTGGCTATTGGAATGTAGAATAAAAATATGTAGCAAAAAGGTAGCTAATTTCTTCGCCCGTATTTGCCCCTGTTTGTTGGTAGTACATAACCTTGGGGAATGCACCTGATTTCCTTTTGCTTTTAATGTAGGACTAAAAAGTCTTGGGATTTTAATAATTGCATTTTCAATAGTTTTAATATATTGTTTGAAAACATTCTTTTCAGAGATTGGCAGCCCTAGTTCACAACAAGGAGAAAGATTGATAATCAGATAAATTCCCGTAGATTTTATATTTACGGTGGTACTTATACTTTTATCTTAGCATTTTTATTACGGTTGAGTTGAAACGGGTGGATGATAGTTTAATTTAATTGTTTTAACGGAATGTGCTTATCACGATACTCATACGTCATAAAAACTGTTGGCCATTTGATCTATTGTACCACACAAAAGAATGACTGACCATTCAATATTTTCGAGTTCAGATAGAATAGAAGCATAGTCACCACGATGGTATAAGAAATTACTTTGAATTTTTTGTTCTAACATAAGAATTTGTACAAATTTTGCTTCAATGAGAAGTGCTTTGTGCTGAGCATCTTTGGCGACTAAAGAGAGGGCTGTTAGAAAAAACTAGGTCAAGTATTCGTTACTTGATATTCCGCTCACCATTGAATTGACTAAGACTGCAACTGTTTATTGTATTAAAAAAATGAATTAAAGATTCACCTGAATAGTTGTACATAAATATGTCATCGAGATCAGAGGTGTTCCAGGAATGATTATCACCAAAATTAAAATCACCTGTAACAATACATTTTTCAAGGGGATTTTCTATAATTAATTGATTCAAATTATCTGTAAAATTATATAATTATTTCAATTTGTAAGAATTGCCTTTTACTTGTTTACACAAATATGTATTTTGTACAACATTTGGGCTTTGACTTTTTGAGAAGAATGGTAACCCATAGATCCTCGACAGAACTGCCCCACTCAAGTCGTACGACAGCCTCAATATCACGGCGTAAAGCCAACAGAACCCCTAATCCCATACAAACTATGCACTCCGTGCACAAGTAGTCTCGATCCCGCCTCCAAGCCAGGTACCTCCCGTCAAACATTTCAGCATCTGAAATGATATCTAAAAGCCAAGTCTCAGTAAGACATATAATATAGTATTTGTTTAAGCAAATATTCCTAAAAAAGTTACTAGTCTTCGTACGTAAGCCACGAGCATTCTGGTAATAAAGTTTTAATGAATCACCTTTTAAAGATACCTATGACAGGATAATTAAATGCACAACGATAAGATAATGTACATATTTATACGACTAAGTAAGCAACAGCTACCCGCCTTTAGCAACTGAAGTTTGATGCAAAAACACATAATATACCTGACGAATGGTAGTCCAGAAAAATATGAAAGCAAATCAAAGCGTAGCATAGCATAATGGCACTAGCAATTAAAATCCTTACAAATAAATTCCTTGTGCAAATTAACACGAATACAATAGCATTTCGGAGCGATAATAGTGACTTGACATATTGACCCCGTTCCGGTGGTGCACTGACCAGAAGTTCTTCTGCAAGGGAATTGATATCAGCGTATAAAGGAGAACAGTAGAAGCTAAGGCACCCGTTGTTGTAAGCGTGTCCCCCGTAGCTGCACCTGGCATGCGACGGTACTCCTGAGTAAATGCGGTCTGCTACCTCAGATTCCTGCTGTCGCCTACCAATCACATCCGACGGTGGCTACGCTAACAACGTCTGTGGTGTATCAGCAATCGCTGTCTGCCATTATGCGACGAAAATCTACCCGAGACATCAATGGCCACGTAGATGCGATCAGAAGTGTACGGTGGTCGCAGTTAGGATGGGAGTGACTGAATCTTGAGCTGACAAGTATACTAGCAACGAGTCAGCGTATCAGGAAGATAGATATTATACTTTGTGTGTCATAAGATACAGGGGAGGCACTGCTTATAAATGCGTCTTCATGCATGCCATAACTCTTTTTTTTTCTCTCCTTTATTATCTTCTAGTATTGATTGTTGTTCCGTTGACCTATTATTTCACCGTTTTTACAGATGATGCTGTAAATTCAAACTGATGTTGTCATCGTGGTCTTTTTGTGATTATTCACAGCCTGCATTTCTTCCGCAGGCTTATTCATTGGGTTGCCAATGTTGCTCCTATCGAAAAAAGGGACACTGGGCTGTTCTTCCATTGTCAATCATTGTATTGGTTACAAGCCGTGCGATGAGTTTATTTCCCATAGTGGGGTCACCGGTCGGTCATTTAGTTGAGATTTTTTTTCGCAGTCGATGTCACTTCACTGGTTCCTTGGGCCATTGTTAACACCTTCCCTTTGTTCTAGGGTGAGTACCTACTGAATTGAGGATATGTTTATTGAATGTGGCTTTTAAACTCCAAAAAAGTTGCATTCTAATCACTTTTTTGTAAGATTTTAGGTTAGGTATATATTTTGTTTGGTCTGTAAAGCCCTTAGTAAGAGGTAACCTTTCTAGTAGTTTTTAAAGTGAAACTTTTATTACATCGTATAAATTTTTCGTCCTCTGTACCGTAGCTCCAAGACGAGAGTAGCCATGATCGTTTCGTGCTCTGTAAATGTCTATTATGTGAAAAAAAGTTTCACTTTTACCGTGGTTTCATAAAACCACACACTCTTTTTCATTTTTTTTGTGGGGTTTTTGTCCTTTCTGTTCCCAGTAGTGAAGATTGTCTAAGTTTATTATACCTTGTCTACTAAATTGGACTCGTCTTTCCATAGGGTCGTTTTTAAAAACTCTGGATCCTCGATGTCTTGGTTTAACAAAAAACGGCGAAACAATATATGCCGTAAGGGATCACCTTCTTCAAGTCCTTGTACAGCTGTGTAATGAAATGGGTGCCTTCCATCAGAATGACCCACTGACCATACTTTCTATACGCTCAAATTGAGATGAGTGGCCACTTTTCGAACACTTTTTGTTGGGTCTGCAGAAAACTGATTAAAAATTTGTTCGTCGATTTCCGCTGGTAGCTCTGCTTCAGATACACGAGGTCTGTGCCATACTGTGCCCCTTTCGCTGAGTCTTCTAAATGTATCGCGAAACACTTGAGCATTTGGCAACCTCCTTTGCGGAAAACGTTCACCATACAGCACACGAGCCTGAGTCGCATTTCCGTCAGAAACAAAATGTCTGCGTACTCATGATTTGAGAATGTAGCCATCGTGGATCAGTCCAAATAACTATGAAAAGAAAAAAAAGTCCAAAACAACTCAACGTGAAGGAATTCTACGCCGTTTTTCCAGCGGATCTCTACTTACACGGAGGCATAACGCAAAAATAAATTTAACTGCAAGAGGACCACAATAATAAGTCACCTGGCAGGAGTTACAAAGCAACTGCCGAAAACAATCGGTAGCGAGCGGATTTTTTTACCTAAACCGACACAAAAGGCTTTCAAAAACCGGTTGTCTCAAAAATCCCATAAATTTACATTTGCTGAGTATCTGTGAGAGATTTAGCATAGATCGAAACAACAATAAACATATTGAAATAAAAATTGTATTTTCTTTCTACTCAGACAGACCATGTAAAAAACAGAAGAGCAATCAATAACAAACATTGACACCTTCATTCAAAAACGCCTGCCACATAACGTAACGTGCCAGTACTCACACTCCTCTTCACGGCACAGTTGTGGCCATCATAATAGCCCAAGGCTGCTCCTCAGCTTCATCAGTCGTGGACCGGCTAAAGCCTTAGTGAGCAAATCTGCTTCCATTTCTTCTGTTCGCAGATACTTCACTTCTAAAACACCTTCTTGGATGCAGTCTCTAATGTAATGTACCTTGAGTTCTATATGTTTCGACTTGTTAGACACCATCGCATTACGACTTAATTTTATGGCTGCCTGATTGTCGTTTAAGACCAGTATTTGATCATAGCTGGCTCCTAAATCTTTGAAAAGTCTCTTAAGGTGGATGGCTTCTTTTGCCGCTTACGTTAGAGCTGTATATTCTGCTTCTGCTGTTGATAATGCAACACATCTTTGTTTCTTGGATTGCCAGCTGACACATGTTCCTGCAAATTTAAAACAGTAGCCCGAGTATGATTTGCGATCAAGCTTGCATCCGCCCCAGTCTGCGTCCGCCAATCCGTACAAGTCATCGTCTGTTTTCGTAAACGTTAGACCAATATCCTTTGTACCTTTTAGATAACGCAACACCCTTTTTGCACACTTAAAATGTTCTTCCCCATAGCTGTCATTAAATTGTGATAAGTAACTTATGGCGAACATTATATCCGGTCTCGTAGCCACCGCTATGTACATAAGTGTTCCAATTAAATTTTTGTATGGAAGTTTTTGTTCATGATGTGTCTCGCTCTTCTTTAGCGTAAAACCTGGCTCTATGGGTGTAGACGTGGGCTTGCAATCTTCCATTTTATACTTTTTCAAAATGTCTTCTATAAACCTTTCTTGGTTTAACTTTATTTTATCATTTTCATAGATCACATCTATGCCTAGTAACCTTTTGGGTGAACCCAAATCTTTCATTTCAAATTTGGTGTTGAGCAAGTCTTTGATCTCTTTTAGCATTTTTGGACACGAGTAGGCAATCAAAAGATCATTAACATATATAGCTATGATAACTTTAGCTCCTCTTTTCTCTAATATATATACACATGGATCTGCATGTGATGTTTTAAAACCAATATTTTTTAATTCTGTATCGAGCTTCTTGTACCATTGCCTCCCTGCCTGCTTGAGACCATAAAGAGCTTTTATTAGAAGACATACTTTTTCTCCTTTTACGTCCTTTATATCTTTCAACATACTCACTGTTTTGTGGTACATAGTTAGATCTTCATTTTCGCTTTCATCAACCATGATTTCTGTTAGGTAGTCTTCCAAATAGTCAGGATATTTCATTACAATATTTTCTTCTAATACACCATTAAGGTACGCAGTTGTTACGTCCATTTGGTTAAGTTGTAATTTCTGATCTATTGCTACTCCAACTAGCGAACGGATCGTACTAAGTTTTGCGACGGGAGCAAATGTTTCGTTGTAATCAACGCCTGGTCGCTGAGTAAACCCCCGTGCCACAAGTCTTGCTTTCCTTGTAATACAACTGTCTGGTCCCACTTTATTTCTTAGAAACATCTTATAGTCGATTATTTTCATGTCTTTACCTTTTTTGATTATTTTCCAGGTTCCATTCTTTACATGCGCTCTTATTTCTGCTTTTATAGCTTCATGCCAGTATTCATCTTCCTCGTTTTAATTTGTCAGGTAAGATAAATCATAAGTTAATAAACTTTCTTCAGTTGCAGCCAACACATAATCATTACACGCCGGCGGGTGTTTTTCTCTTTGCGGCCTCCCATTTTCAGGCATTTCTACAACTTCTGGAGCGTTCGTAAGACTCTGATTCATCTTCCTCTTCCACAGTGTTTGGACTCGGCGTCATGATATCATTTTTATTTTCTAAAATTTCAACTTCTATTTGCTGAATTTCTGTATTTTTTCTCTTATTTTTACTTTTCTTTTCTTTTTCGGGTTTCCTAGAGTCATGTGCCTCTTCATTTATAAGGTTTTCATAGTTGTCTTCTTTTTCTTCATAGTACATTTTGTCTATGACCTTGACATATCTACTGGCTATAACATCATTTTCTTCAGGTATAAATACTCGGAAACTTTTTGAAGTCAACGAATATCCCATGAAAACGCCCTCTTTAGCGGTTTGGGTGAGTTTCCCTTTTCTGTTTTTTCTTAAAACGAATGTCTTCCGACCAAAAACGTGCATGTGGTTACCTGATGGAGTTTTGCCAACCCATTTTTTGAATGGCACTTCACCCTTTAAGGCTTTTGATGGACAGCGGTTTATAAGGTAATTAGCGGTCGCCACTGCTTCCGCCCATAGCTTCTTTGGAGCATTCGCTTCAATTAGCAAGCATCTGGCTTTTTCTAGTAAGGATCTATTTTTCCTTTCGCTAATCCCATTCTGTTGTGGTGTATACACTGTCGTTAATCTCCTTTTGATTCCGTGTAATTTGAGGAAGTCATCAAAATCGTTATTACGGTATTCTGTACCGTTATCCGACTGTAGATTTTTTATCTATTTATTCTTGAATGTCTCCACTTCGTTTTTGTATTCTTTGAAAACATTTAACACGTCACTTTTCCTTTTGATAAAATAAACGTGACAGTAACGAGTGAAATCATCTATGAAAGTAACATAGTATCTTGAGCCTGCTAATGTTTCACACTCTAATGGCCCACAAACATCGCTATGAATTATTTCAAGCGGTTCAGTTGAATAAAGATCATCATGTCTTTTGAATGGCAGTCTTGACATTTTGCCTTTGATGCATGTTTCGCAGGTTACAAATTTATTTTCAGTCAAGTTTAAACCATACATAAGATCCTCTTTAGCCATTTTTAGTAAATCTTTTTCATTGACATGACCAAGTTTTCGATGCCATTCCATGACATCGTTATCTTGTCTTTCTTTATTTGATGTGTATTGTGCAGTCTCTTTTTTATTTAACTCAAGATAGTAGAGCCCATCCTTTCGTTTTGCTGTCATCGCTAACTCACCGTCTTGTTCTATTATGTAGGCTTTGTCTTTTTTAAAAATAACCTTATTCCCTCTGTCTGTTATTTTTCCCACTGACAATAGGTTCGTCGAAATTTCGGGAACAAACAGGGTATCATTAAAGTTTATTTCATTTTTGTTAGTACTTACAGTAACTTTGCCTTTACCTTGGATTTGACTGGTGTATTTACTTGATGCCAGCTTTAATATGCCTTTTTCAGGGGTCATATTTGAAAACAGGTTTTTTTTCCGCACATGTGAGACGAACAGCCGCTATCTAGACACCACATCTCTTTTGTTGTATCCGAATCTGCAGTACTTAAGCAAACGTTAAAGTTCTCCTTCCCATTGTGTACTTTTTTCTTAGTCCAACATGTCTCTGTAGAATGTCCTTTCTTTTTGCAGTTTTTACAAAACATGTTTCTTTTAGTGTGATATGCTTCTGAGCTTTCAGGCTGTTCACTGCCACTCCTAGCCTGGTATTCTTCCAGGATTTTAACTTTTAAATCATCAGGGCTTGGCAGTGTGTCTCTAGATTCTATGGCTATTCGAAAATTTTCGAATCTTGTCGGCAGACTATATAAAAGCATTATGCTAAGCAATTCCGATGGTATTTTAATGTCCATGTCGGCAAGTTTGTCCACGATATCCATAAAATTATTTATGTGATCACGAATATCTTCTTCTTTAGACATTCTCTTTAGAACTAATTGCTTTAACAAAGTTGCCTTTCTGGCGGGACCCGAACTTTGGTAAATTCCTTTTAGTTTATCCCATACCTGTTTTGAAGTTGTACATCCTTTGATTTGCTTCAATTCGGGTGGCGATAGCAAAAGTAAAATTTCGGCCCTTGCTCTCAGGTCATCTTTTTGAAACGACGTTTTTTCCGCCGCATCTGCAGTAGGTTTTAAAATTCTTTCTCCACTCACGATGTCCCAGTAATCACATTTTATTAGGACTGCCTGTGCTTGCAGGCACCAGGTATCGTAGTTGGCCTTCGAGAGCAGCTCAATGCTACGATAACTAGTCGATGTGGACATTTTTATTTCACTAGTTTAGTTTTTTAGTTTAGCAACCACGCTCTGCTACCAATTTGTGAGAGATTTAGCATAGATCGAAACAACAATAAACATATTGAAATAAAAATTGTATTTTCTTTCTACTCAGACAGACCATGTAAAAAACAGAAGAGCAATCAATAACAAACATTGACACCTTCATTCAAAAACGCCTGCCACATAACGTAACGTGCCAGTACTCACAGTATCTTTATTCGCAACGAAAAATTTTATGTTTGTGCACGTTTAGGCCAATGATTTTGGTATGCTTATAAATATAAAAGTTCAAAGATGTTTTTAAAGTAATTTGGACAAGAATTATCATTTGTTTTATTTTTATTTTAAAGCAACAGAAATTCAGTTTTTTGAGAGCATTACTTGATAATTAGTATGCTTTTTAATGTTAATGTAGCTTTTTATTAATTGATTAGAGTGTCTATGTGTGCATTACTAAGAAAAATACCCGTTAAAACATACTGTTTCAAATTTATTCTACAAAAACTGCAGTAAAACCATCATTAACTAAAAAAACACAAAAATGCCAATATCTCAAAATCTAGCAAACTTTGCACTAAGACAGGTATGGTTAAAAACGCTTTAAATGAGGCCCTATCTTAAAATGCCTGCAACGTCCCCCCAAACATCCTGTATACTAGCTGTTTCCCGCGGTTTCGCCCGCTCAGATCCTGGTGAAAAATTTTCTAAAACTATTCTCAAACCTACCAAATATACACAGAAAATGGGTTGGTTTTAGTAACTTGGTGCACGCGGAGAGGGCTAGAAGAGGGAGGGAAGATAGATGGGGGTAAATATAGTCTCCCCTCAAAATCCCCAGGTGCGGAAATTTCTGGTTATTTTTTTATGAATTTTATAAAATTCAATTTTGAGGTTATTTTTCCCCTTTTTTTTGACATAGACAAACTTTTGATATAGTAAAATGTTTTAAATAATAAATAATAATAAATAATTTCTACGATAGAAAGAGATTCGATTCGATTCGAGAGTCGACTAAGAAACTCAACACTATAGGAAGAGTGTGTTACGGGGAGTTCTTAATGGAAGCGGGAGCACCCCGACTCGGATCCTTTAGGTTCGGAGCTAGTGCGGGCGGAGCAAAGCTCGTCTCCCCGCACAGTCGTAGTGTTAGGTTTAACATGAGAACGCAGAAGTAGGAGCCCCGCCGTCGACTAACAAACTCATCTCAACACTTATTAATAAATATTTTTTAAATTACTAAGTGTTTTTATTTGAATTTTACACTACCGGATTGCGGATCCTATAACTACCCAAAGAAACATAACCTCAAAATCAAAATTTCATTTTTTTTTAATTATGGTTTCCGCGTAGAGGTAACCTTCCACCCCCTCCCCCCCGCGTGCACCAAGATACTAAAGTAATCCCCAGAAAATTTCATGGCAATCCGTCCAGCCATTTCGGAGGAGTATGGCAACTAACACTGTGATACGAGAATTTTATGTTATCATCACATCAGCTCATAATGTCCTCACCGTGGGGCTCGAGCCTACCCTTATTTAAGATAGATAGTAAATAAATAAAAATAATAAAAAAATCTTAATAAAAACACACTGAACGTTATTGATATATTTTTAAATTTTTACTTGATGTTTGATTGCTTTATTTTTGGCTTTTACGATTTTAATAAAACTAGTTAGTTTCCCTCCCTTTCGTTTGTGCATCCTGTATAAACTGTTAAATTACCAGGAACCATGCGATTGTGGAAACTATTAAATTACCAGGAATTTAACAACGTTATTAATAATAAATAGGTCATCTTTGCTTCAGCCAAAAAAACGCAAACATTTCATTACTGACTGATCTTGTGGAGTACATAATTAGTCAGTTCTGTGCATCTGTCATAGTGATGAAACAAACATTCATAATAGTCAGATAGGTTTATTTGTAAATATTTTATTTTGTTCGATACAGACTTTTTGGCGGGAATTTGTAGCGTTCAGTTTGTCATTTTTCTTTTATTATCCGAAAAATTACATTTAGTGGTTTTCGATGTGTAATATTGATAGTGTATTTATCAGCGAAGTATCATTTATGTGTTTCTTGTGTAGGATAGTGAAATAAAAGTGTGTATACTGTGTTTCGAGTTCCCACAAGAAGTCCGAGCAAGCTTTAGCAAAAGTGCTATCATTTTGCTAGAGTATGTAGGTTAGGTTAGTATATAGACAATGACATGATGTGAACGTGAAGAACAGTGACCTAGAAAACTGAAAAGGAGAAAATTACTACATAATCTGAAAAATATACTAAAAAATTACTGAAGACGTGAATTCTACAAATTAATACTGCTGAATAACATATACTGAAGACTAGGCGGTATGGCCAATGAGCCTTAGCCTGCCCTAAAAGGGCGAAGTTAAAAAAAAAAAAAAAAAAAAACCGATTAAAACATTAAAATTATCAAATTATATAGCACCTACTCCTTCTTACATAGAATTTGATGACAGTATTTTTGTTTTGTGAGTTGTGAGACAATTAAACCAACCTACGTGTGTTTGAGCATCCATGGTTTGAGTTTGAGCAAGTTTGTGTGTGATGTGAGCACAGAACACTATTACTCCACAAGGATGTGAGTGTGTCGTATCGTTTGGTGGGTGATTTTATTTGCTCTAGCTAAAATACAAGTTAGTGATTTGTTTATTCTAGTATTAGCTTGCTACAAATAGTAGTGATCTGTGTCTAGTATATGATAATGTCGACCGATATGGGTATAAACTTTGACGAGAGATACATGAACATCAACACGAAGTTGAAAAAGTAAGTTTTCTACTACACCTTCCCAGTTGGGTTACCCAGGCACCCACTCTTCTTGAGTCAACCAACACCGATATTTTTTTCCGTTGCAGAAAATTCATGCGAAAACCAAACATCGCTGAAGCCACAAACGAGTTTGTAGCCCTCGCCATACAGTGCGAGAACTCGGAGCAGCATGAGTTCGCTGGGCAAGCCTATATGGGTGCTGCTAAGTGTGAGGCTATGGCTGGGAACTTTCTGGGAGAGGCAGAGCAATATATAGCCGCTGCCAGGCAGTTTATGAAGGCTGAGAAAAAACTTAGGGCACTGAAGTTTAGCAGCCCTGATAGAGAGAACTTGGAAGTGAGTATATTTATTGATTTTTAGGGTTCTGTACACCCAAAGGCTGACCAATGCATCCCTATTACTAAGCCTTAGCTGTTTGTACTTCTGTCTCTTAGTGGGCTATATTTCATGAACTGTAATGGGTAGAAAGTTTAAATTTTTACAGAGTGTATATTTTTATTGCTGCTGTAACAACAAATGAGCAACAAATAATAAAAAGTTTAAAAACGCAAGAACCATGATTTTTTTGAAACATGATGAAACTAGCAACATCTAGTAGTATCTTCTATGTAAGTAGTTGATTTATGAAGATGCTTTGGTATGCAACCCTCATTGTGACTGCACGAGTCTAACTCTCACTTGGCTAGGTTTTGATTTTTTATTTGAATATCTTTGTTTTGGTTTAGAGAAATTAAACTACTCACGGCTTTGATATTCATAGTTCTCTAGATATAATTTTACAGAGGACAAAATCCTTACCTTTGGAAACACATTCTTTTAATAAGGGGTAAGGCAATAGTGAATATTGTTTACAGTTTCTTGAGACGCTCTGTTGTCAATATTTGCAATTATAAAACATAGTTGTTGAAAACTATATAAATAGGCTAAATTATTGCAATAGGCAAATAGGTCACTGTGTGTACATGGTACAGCTCCCACCAAACTTTATTGTGGCTCTGAAGTTGGTCGAGAGACCAGTCACAGTAGCAAACTTAAGGTGTTAGTAGGACATGAAGGTACCTACTACTCAGTTATACCGGTACAGTAAGCTCTCTCATCACAGATCAGATCAGTAATAAAGTTTGCCACATGCTGTACTGTTCTTGACCACATTGTCAATTTCCAACAGATGAGACACAGTCACGCACACTTAAATTGGAAATTTAGTTAGTTTAATACATCTATTTCCATACTTTCAGTTTCTTCTCTAAGTTTATTATATAGCTGTTTTATTATTCTTTTTGTTATATTTACAGGCAGCAATAGGATGCTACCTCCAAGCCTTTGGCAAATACCCTGACAAGTCCTCATTGCGCACAGCTATACTGATGGAGCTTGCCGACCGCCTCAAGGACTTGAAGCTGAAGCGGGAAGGATTACATTATTACGAGCAAGTTCTGGAGTTGATTGAAGACAAGACAAGGAGGCTTATACATATGAGGAACATGCTCAATTTGCAGATGGATTGTGGTGAGTTCTCATACAGAGTAAATATCACTATATTATAAACATAAAAGTGTAGATGTTTGTTTGTCCCACTTTCACCCCGAAATGACTCAACTGATTTAGCCGAAATTTTGCATAGAGCTAAAGTAAAATGCAGAGAAATTTTAATTTTAGAAAAATCCATTGTTCCCAAGGGATGGCAAAACCTGAAGTCCATGCTTGCAAGAGCTTTGTTGCTTGTGCATAGGGCCCACTTTAAATCCTTACTAATGTGTTTGTTTGTTACATTTTCACGCCTCAACACCTCGACAAATCTTGATGAAATTTGACATGCAGGTAGCCTGTGCCACTGGGAAGGACATCGGCTACTTTTTATCTTGTGGAAATAGCATAGTCTGATGCAGTTCCTTAAGGGGACTGAAAAAATACTCTTTTTCTTTAATTTATTTAAGATCGCAATGGGACAATGGATTGTTGTGATTTTTTACACAGAGATGGTTGAGGGGTGGCAAATTACATAATTTACTACTTAGCATATCCTGACATAGTTTTCAAGGTATCTGGGGAAAACTCATTTCCACGCTTACGCATGTCGGCGTTGCAAAGGAGCAACGGGTTGAAGTGCTTTTTTGTATAGAATTGGTTGAGGGGGTGGAAAGTGACATAGACTGCTAATGATAATAGCCCGATATAGTTCCTTATCGAAAACCTATGTCCCCACACCCCTTGCCCTCAAAGACAGATATAAAAACGACGGGCGAAGTCGCAGGCTAAAGCATTGGTAGTAATATAATAATAATAGTAATATGAATAGTGTATCTAATTAAACTTACCATCAGGTGAGGTGATTCTAAAGGCTTACCAATTGTGAATTAAAAAAAATCAACCATCAAATTAAAAGCTGGCAAAGGATTGATAACAAATATTACAGATCTATAACAATACTAAAAAGTGGCAATAGTCAAATCACTTACTATTCCAAGTGGGTATTGCATTGATATAATTAGGTCCACACTTGAAATAACCCATTGGAAAAAAAGAAAATTAGTAAAAAAATAGCACGTAAAAATATTCCCTCTGGCGAATGGAATTAGGAGGACATCACACTAGACACCACTTATAAAAAAAGTGGCATTGTAATTTAAGCACAAAAATATGGAAACAAAGCAAAAGTTTAAAAAACTGAAACCAATTACGGAAAAGTATGAAGACAAGATTTTCCCACCTGAGATAATAGCCTTTATTTATCCTTTTATCTGGGGTAAAAGCGATGGTTGCAAGCCCTATTTTTATCATCAGTATGGCTTGCGACCGAGGCTATTACCCCAGATAAAGGGAAAAATAAAGGCTATGATTGTAGGCGGGAAACTCTTATTTTCATACTTTTTCATAGTCGGGTTTTGTTCACATTTAGTGTGATACTTTAAAGGTGGGCTTGTAATCATCAAACAGAACAACTTCTGTTCTACAAAATATATTGTTTGATATTTCCTGATTGGTTGGTTTTGTATAGGAAGTAAAAAAAATGTTTGTGAATTAATCATAGGTTTCTTCGAGAAGGTTGAATTGAGAACCTCCTTCTTTTGGGAAGTTGGTTGAAAATTAATCCTTGTTTGCTGGTAAGCACATCACTTGAGAACTGCTGAATAGATTTAGCAAATTTTCAAAATTATATACCGAATAAAGTTTTCAGGAACTACAAAAGTAGAAAAACATTGCTCGGAAAATTTAAAAATTCGGGAAAAACTAAACCAGTTTTCTATGGGACTTTAATATGAACTCAAGACCGTAACTCATGATTTGAAGGATGCACTCTCGATTGCAGTTATAAAAACAATATCCACGCGAGCGAAGCCGCGGGCAAAAGCTATTTAGTTAATAATTAATCATATGATTTACAGACCTTGTTTGGAATCTAACTTTTTTTGCTCCGATTGTATAGGTTCCTTTGGAAGCCGTTCAGTTCCATGAGTAGCACAAAAAGTTTGCTGCTTGTCTACAAACAGAAGGTCAATCTGTCTTGGAGATCCAATCCAAGTTAGACACTAAATAACTGTCCTTACAATGTATTCTATTTTTTTATTAACCGACTTCAAAAAGAGGAAAAGGTTTATCAATTTGACATTATATATTTTTTTGTGTGTTCGCGGATAACTTCGTCGTTTATGAACTAATTTTGATGATTCTTTTTTTGTTGGAAAGGAGATATCCCAAGGGTGGTACCATGATAAGGAAACCAGGATCTGATGATGGCATCGCAGAGAAATCGAGGGGAACCTTAGTTTCCTGTTTGAAGTCGGTTTTATTTTGTTTGAACTAACCAGAACCTTAAGTATATAGTATAGTTCCGTCATGTCCGTCGGTATGTCACAGCCTTTTTTTGTTCTCTTTCAGGTCTCTATGATGTGGCCCTTGAGACAGCAAATAAAATGTACGATTCAAACACCAACATGCCAGAAGAAATTCTAATAGAGTAAGTTGAAACTATGGTACATACCTAACTTGTAAAATAATCTTTCTGTTGCTAAATGGCTGGCTGGAAAAATGTTTCATTAAGATCCTGCCTTCGTAATACTTAGTACATACATTGTGAATAGGTAAATGCAAAAGAGATGGCTCCGGCTTGCCATTGTCACGAGTTTTCAGTTACCTATAGCGGCTAGTGTATCAAACGACTTTTTCAATACAATTGCAAGAAAACAGTTAAACTTAAGATTAATGAAAAAATACGTGTATGTAGAGGCTTTAGAATTATTGTTTTGCGCCGTCTATGGTGACCGTATCGAATCCCCGCCCCGTCGTTACCGTGACTGCTACCGGAGCCGGCAATAACAGGGCCGCCGGGGACGGCCGTTTTTTGGGTGTGTAGATCATTTCGGGGGGTTTTCCATAATCTCCATGCTCGGCAGGCGGGTTGGCGATCGCAGAGTGGTTGCAGGTGTGTTGCAATGCCCGGAAAGGACGCTGCTGCCCATCCTCCCGGTAAAGGGTTTGAGGTTGACCCCCACTGGAAGAGATGGGAATTGGAATGTATATGAATTCCTAATTTGTAGCTTTGTTCATTTCAAATTTTCGTGTTTGTACTCGCCTCTGCCGTTGCATTAAGGCGAGGTATTGATTGGAACAGTTGTCTCTGTCTTTCTCTTTACGTGTAAAGAGAAAAGAAAATAACCACACTTTTACAATGGTTTTTCGTTTCAATTAAAAACTACGATGAAAGTATAAACAATAATAATATTACTCACTTCGTATTATCATAGCAAATATTTTTGTATATTTTTTTAAATTTATACTTCAATATATTAGTCATAACTAGAGTTGAAAGTAACGGTGTGTAGTTTGTATGCCGCAAATAATTGGAATCCTAATTACACTAACGTGTGGGTAAGAGACAAAATACGGCGCCATCTTGTCTTCGCTCTCGACTGAGCAAAAATGGTTCGGGCTGCTCCGGCGAGGCAGTCTCGCTGTGTAAAATAATCGGACGAGCGCGCCACCTCGCGGGTCGCCAGGCAGGACGATTTCCGCGCGAGGCTGCTCGCTTGGTGTGGACTCTCCTTCGACTTGACTGGCTCACGCCTCGCGGCGTATATTCGACATCGTCCAACGTAATCAATATGTGGGTGATGAAACAAATAAGATTAATCTAATGAATATTTCAGGATCCAAGTGAGCCGAATACTCCTGGCATTGTCTGTGGAGCTGGACGAGGACCATACACCGGCTTCCTTGAAGCAACTCTTCAAGAAGCTATTGGAGGATGACTGTGAGAATGACGGTAATTGTTTTTTCATTACATTTACCAACCCAATATGCGTGCTGCGAAAAAAAATGTTGCATTATATCGCTTTTTCACCATTTTTTGTTTCGGTGCGGCAAATGCACCCAAACATGATTTTTTTGTGATTTAGATATAACTGTTTAGCACAGAAACATTATATTACTAGCTGCTTCCCGCGGCTGGACAACGTTTCTATGACTTTTCGGGGGGTGCGCAGTGCGCGCGCCGCAAGCGGCTCGCGAGCGTGGAAAAAAGTAGCCTGGATTCAGGTCCTAATCTGTCTACCTACCAAATTTCAGCCAGATCCGTTCAGTAGTTTTTGCGTGAAAGGGTAACAAACATACATCCATACATTCTTACAAACTTTCGCGTTTATAATATTAGTAGGACAACATACAAGCTATAAATGTCAGTAATCTCTGCATTTATTAGTTTATAAAATAAAATACTGCCTTAACCGCCTCTGGGGCATAATAGTTTGTCCATTCGTTTTACATCAGGAGGTCGCGGATTAGATTCCTGACGGGGTTTAAGTTTGGTTGGTTGTAGGGTATTTTCTAAGCCCACCTGGCTAGCTATACAACTATCTCAGCTAAGTCTTGCCGCCAAACATCAATGTTAACAGCATTGATGTGTTGTGGCTTGAAGATAGCTAGTTCACCATTTGGGATTCTCCATTAGGGAGCCGGTAAGCCTGCTTCCATCTTTGGCACCATCTTCACTTAGGTACCATCAGCTGACATGATGCCAAGGGGAAAGCAAGTATGGATAAAAAAAGGAAATTCTTGTAAATAAGCCTCTTGAAACTTATCACAGGACATCTAAAACATACATGTCATTCCAGGTCTCCCGTTCAGCCCAGACTTACAGCTCAAGCTGCAATCACTCGCACACGCCTGCAGTACAGGCGACGTGTTGTCTCTGAGCAGCGTGGCCGCCGAGACGCGACCCCTCCTCACCGGCCATCAGATAGACTTGTTGGACGCGTTGTTACAAAAGAAACGCACTGAATACTGCGCTTTTGGTTGAAAACCATCTGTGCGGTATAATGAAAGCCTGTGGTACCTATAGAGTAACCAAGAATTATTTTATATGCTTGGGGCGCCTGAGTGGATGTCAGATGTTTCAGCTCCAGAATGTAATTTATGTAGTATAGCATAGGACAAGTGAGAATGGCTATTAGCATCCACTGTTTTCATTCTTGAGATGCCATCCATATAACCTCGGATATTTTAAATTAAGAGGGGTCCATCCTGTATTATGGACAGGATGTAACAAAATTTGTGTACCTAAGTCCCGTTAACAGGGGCTTCTACTCATCATACTGAACAACTTGTGTTCAATGACTGCTGAAATCGCAATTTTTTTAACTTTATACAAATAGATCAGCAGATCGATTCATTTTGCGCATATTTTTTTGGAGAATTGACTATGGGTTCACTGGGGAAAGTTGTTCAGTACGATGATGAGTAGAACCTCCAATTAATGGGTCCTACACCAAATCTTTTACACCTGTATCTACTGGAAGTTCAGTTCCCTTTTCTCAAACATGCGAAATATTATTAATGTGAAAGAAAAAAACACGATTACACGAGTGTTTTAAGACCAAATTATGTGCAGTTTCATACACTACTTTATCTAATCTCATACGTTGAATCAACTAAAATACAAAGATCAAAGTTAAGAGTAAGAAAAAAATCCCACGAAATTAAGTAAGTACCTACAACAAAACATGACGTCATATCTCAGACATTTTTAAACAAGAATGAAAATTATCCACGAACTTCAGTATCTACAACAAAATTCAATGAAAAACCAACACATCACCGCGCATGCGTTAAAGCGGCCGCTGTCACAGACAAGTAAAAATTGGAATGAAAACTTTTTGTATTGCTGTAAAAATGGCGCGAACCACATGTGCGTTCCAATAAAAAAAATGATATGGAACTTCGTTGGTGATTTTATTTCTTTGGTTTAACTTGTATCGTAATGGAAAAAAAATACATTATAACATTATTTCTCTAACAAAATAATGTTATAATGTATTTTTTTTTATTACGGTATTGCATTTATAAAGTATGCCAATATAAACTCGTTTTGAAGTTGATAATGCGAACTTTACGATATGAGAGGAGAGTAGATAAAAATCTATTCTGTACGACATTTTGCTATTAAATGTGATTACAGACTTTTACGGCGTCACTGGTAATTTTTTCATTTGTATTATTTCATTTTTTAGAAAAGCACTATACAGGAGGTGTAACAAAATTTTGACATTAAATGTGATTCAGAATAGACTTACCATGTCACTGGGATTTTACATAGTTTTTTATTTGTATTATTTCATTTTATTGCATTTTTTTAGAAAAGCACTATACAGGTTACAGATGTAACAAAATTTTGACATTGAATGTGATTCAGAATAGACTTACCATGTAACTGGAATTTCACATAGTTATTTATTTGTATTATTTTATTTGCTTGCATTTTTTTGAGAAAAGCACTATACAGGTGTAACAAAGTTAGTGTAGGAGCAGCTGACTGGAGCTTTTACTCATCATACAGATACAAAATAACTTTTACCAAGGGACTTACCAATACAGATTCTGAAAATAAATTCGACACTCCATGCAAAATTGGTCATAGATTTATTATACTTAGAGCGTCGGTGGCGTAACGGCCGAGGGCAACAACCTCCTGTCCAGGAGGTCGTGTTTCGAATCCTGCCACGTACCAATGTGTTTTAGAATTTCGATTTTCATATGTATGTTTATCCGACGCGACGCTCTAACGGTGAAAATCATTGTGAGGATATACCTGCAAAGAAACTCAAAGGTAGTGTGAGAAGTTGACCAACCCTCACTGGGCCCGCATGGTCGACTAAGGCCCGTTCGCCCTAATTCAGGGTAGGTTCGAGCCCCTCGGTGGGGATGTATATAAGCTGATATGATGAGCTAGGGTGAGATCAAATAAAAACGTGTGTGTGTGTAATGTGCATGTGTCCAAGACATCTTTCAAATTTAATTTGTATGTATTTTGAGTATTAATATGGTTAAAAGATCTTTTCCTATCCATTTTTGTAAGTACAAAAGTTTTGTGGTGTTTCTAAAACCAAGCATTTAGACACCAAAATATTTTATGAATACCTACTCACATGTGAAATATTATACATAATATTTACCAAGTTTCCTTTCCTCGTAGAATTTAATGTCTGTCTTTTGAACACCATAAAAACCCCAGGTTTGGAAAAATAAGCAGGCAACTGACACTAGGCATATACAGGCCTAATGCATGTTTGTGAATGGTCTCGTCTATCTATCTCGCTCTAACATACGCGTATACTATGTCCTTCTCTTTTGTATATGCCAATATATGGTAGGTAGTAGTATATAATAAATCTATGAAATTGGTGAATTCATTTGATTTATATGCCGAGTTATTTTTTTTTAATGAAATGGCTATGGCTATAGGTGTCTTGGGGAAAGTAGTTCAGTATGATGAGTATATGCTCCAGTTAACGGTTCCTACACCAATTAGAAATGGCAACTTTGTCTCTCAGTAATAATCGTATTGTTGGTAGTTGGATACACAAACTGAGCATATAATCGGACTCGTTAAATAGTATGATGACGTGCACTGAAACTAGTGAAACTAGAACTCCTGCCTGAGCGCACTGCAATATCCTCCTCGGACCTGGCGTCCCCTATACGAGACTTTTTTTCTTGTGCTTCTATCTATCGGAACTTTGATGAACTAGTATGAAGTAGTAGTATGCTAGCTTCAAAATAAACGGTGGTTGGTGAAAAAAAAATGACACTTCGTATTTACCGCCAATTTTTGCAAGTTATTGACAGTTTAAAGTTATCAGTGGAAAGAACCTGCAGAAAATGGCTACTCGAGGTAAGTTTTAACTGATTTTTATTTAAATCTACGTAGTTTTGAACTCAGACGAGTGTTATTTGTGATTTTGTTGATGTGTGCGATGAAATTAACGTATTTTATTTATATTTCAGTAACTATTTAGATAATTATCGTGCTTCACATGTATATGTCCCATATACAAGGCTCTAGGTTTAAGACTTAATATTTTATTACTTGTTTTACTATTTTACTTGCTACTGTTTTGTTGAAACCATGTCTTATTTTGCAGCTCTGAGGGATCGGGAGATCGAAAGAATTATAGAAATTGATGGTAATGACTCCTCTGTCGAAGGCCTGTCTGATGATGATGCTGATATTAGGTCAGAGGTTGAACCACACCTGCAAGAACCTGAAAATGAAGATGAGTGTACAAGCAGCGACTCAAGCGATGACGAGGTACTTGCTGCTATTTCTGCTCGTCAGACTTCAAATCGTAGACTGTATTTCAAGCACCAAGATAATTTTTCTCCATATCCACCAGGAATTTACCATCAACCTTTAGCTGCAAGTCATGTTAGGGTTTTACAAGAACCATTTCAATATTTTTCGAGATACATCCCTGAAGATACATTCGAAAATATCAGTACTTTTTCAAACCAGACATACTTGTTAAAGAAAGGTCAAAATCTGAACACTACCAAGGAGGAAATAAAAATATTTTTGGGAATAACTATAGCTATGAGCTATTTAGGTTTACCTAGGATCCGTATGTATTGGGCAAGTAAAACTAGGGTTGCAATGATTGCTGATCGTATGACAAGAGACCGTTATTTTAAACTTCGCTCATATTTGAAACTTGTGAATGACCTCGAGGTGGATGAAGCATCCAAGGGAAACAAATTCTGGAAAGTTGACCCACTAATACAATCTGTCAGAAAAGGTTGCTTAGAAACTCCCAGGCCCCAAAATATTAGCATAGATGAGCAAATGATTCCGTTTTGGGGTCAAGTATCTATGCGCCAATTCATACGAGGAAAACCAAACCCATGCGGTTTAAAAAACTTTGTTGCCACTACTCCTGATGGAGTACCCTTGGACTTCTTTATGTATCAGGGCAAAGGAGACAGTATAGTGACAAGCAATGAAACAGAAGGTCTTGATATTGGTGGGAAAGTAGTGATGAAGTTATCTGAAACTTTGCCAGAAGGAGCAAAGTTATACATGGATAGATATTTTACATCGATTGCTTTATTGGACAAATTACGAGCAAAGAAAATGCAGGCTACAGGCACTCTAAGGAAAGCACAGATACCCAAAAACAGCAACTTTACAACTGATAAGCAACTAAAAGACCAAGGACGTGGCTCTTCGGATCAAGTCGTCAGAAGTGACGATAATGCAGCATGTCTCAAGTGGTTTGACAACAAGCCCGTCTTTTTAGCATCATCTGTAGATTCAAAACAACCTGTTAGCCAGTGTAGACGTTGGTGCAAGAAAACCAAACAATATATCTCAATTGACAGACCTTTTGCTATCGAGCAATACAATACTATGATGGGAGGAGTAGATATGTTAGATAGGGTCATAAGTTTTTACCGAATTAGTGCACGTTCCAAGAAATGGACTGTTCGTCTAATCTTCCACTTCATTGATTTTGCGGCAGCTGCTGGATGGCTCGTATACAGGAATGAAGCAAAATTTTTACAACGCCCTAGAAAAGAAATTCTGGATTATCTGGACTTCAAAGTGGAAATAGCCAACTCGTTGATTTATTTTACACCCGCAAATGAACAGATACACATGTATGAAGAAGTGTCTGATGAGTCAACAGCAGGACCTTCCAATCGTAAAAGAAAATTTGTACCTCAACCTCCGGTACAGCTGAGAACAGCTATGGCTGGCCATTTGCCGATGATTGACGAGCAAAATGATAACCACAGATGCCGGATGCCAGGTTGTAAAAGCAAGAAAGCGAGGGTATACTGTTCAACATGCAACATGCATTTATGCCTTGTAGTAGGAAGAAATTGCTTCAAGCGCTATCACGAATCTGCCTAAACCTGTTTACCTCTTTTCAAATAAATTCTGTTCAATTTTCTACCATTTGTTTGTTTACATTCAGTACTCAAAATAGGTATTGTAGAACCCAGAGTCTTGTATACAAGACATGTAATTAAAAAAAAAGTGTTTAACAAAAAATTTTTTTTTTAATTTTTTTTTGTACTTTAGGGCCTCCTTAAACTACCATTCAAAATTTATTGCAATATCAAACACAAAGAGGCCCTGGGTCTGAGGAGGATATTATAGATCATTCTAAATGCTTCTATAACTATTGAAAGTTGTAATAAAATTCAACAATAACTATTATATGTCTCTTTTATTTTTGAACTTCCATTGCAGTATTAGTCACTAGTGCTTGTAATGGTTAAGTACTTAGTATATTTTTTGTGTGTGTAGCCAACACTTTTTTCAATAACTTTTATGCACTGTAAATTAATTTTCTTGAAACATTAAGACTTTTTGTCTATATCACTACTTGTATTGCCATCCGGTTGTGGTATAGTCACATTCAACTCGTTGGCGAAATTGACTTTATGGTCAACAATCAGCACTTTTCCTGTAACCACTGGAATTTTTACTTCATTAGCAAAATCAGCTGCATTATCCACAGTTTTGGACTTGGAGTGCATCCACATCTCCTCAAATTCATCATCATCAGAATCCTCATTAGCACTCTTGTCACTTTTCTTGCCCTCATTAATTTTCTGCCAGCAATATTCAAATGGATAGCTGGAGTTCCTGTTGTCATCCAAGGAGACCTCAAACCTTGAGGAGAGTGAGTTGAATGTTGTATGAACTCCTTCAAGCAAGTTCATGTCCACTTCATCAAACCCTGTGACAGACTTGAACAGTTCGTCGGGTGATTTCATGTCCTGCACACCTTTCTTTTCAAAGAACTGTAAAAAAAACAAACATTAAATTGATAAGGTACACTTGAATATCTTGAATACAATACCAAAGGTAAATCAAGCAAATTATCAATCTCTCAGCCAGAAGACAGCAACTGTCCTCTTCATGGACTTTTTATCCACAGTTGATAATCCCTTGGCATTATCTCACCTGATGAAGATGATGACAAAGATAGTGTTACTTAAGTCTATTGTGGTGTGGTGGAAGTCTTTGTATGTGCTAGGTATGTAGGTAATAAAAAATATTAAAAAACATCTAATAAAACTGGCTAAGTGCGTGTCGGATCATAAACAAAGTAGGGTTCCGTAGTGATAAAAAAAAATCAGAAAAAAAACGAAGTTAATTTTGCAGTTTAGATATCATTTTGTAAGAAGTTGAACTTTTTACAAATATAACTGCACATCATAAATAAGTCCACTATCACTCTTAAACTAGGAAAGCCTAATTAGCCGTGATAATTTTCTTGTTAATCCATTATGTTTCCTACTATTCCATATCATGTTCAGATTTCCTGAAATAGGTTTCGAAACTGTAACAAAAAACTTAATATTTCGTAAACTAATCATTTATTGACGGACATGGCGAATTTATAAAGGTTTTTAGTTTGACTACAAAACCTTAAAAATCACCGACGTACCTATAAAAACAGCTAAGTTAAGCAAATTTTAACTGCCTCCATGCCGTAATGATTAGTCCATTCTCTGCACACCAGGAGGTCGCGGGTTCGATTTCCGGGGGGGTCAACTTTGTAAGAGTCGGTTTGGTTGGTGGTAGGACATTTTTTTAGCCCGTCTGGCTAGCTACCACCATCTTGTCTAAGTCTTGCCGCCAAAAATCAATGTTAACAGCAACGATGTGTTCCGGCTTGAAGATAAGATAGCCAGATCCCATTGCGTTGGGGAATCTTGGTAAGCCCGCTTCTATCTTCGGCATCATCGTCACTTACCTTCAGGTGAGATGATCCTAAGTGAGGGCTTATCAATTTTGGATTTAAAAAAATACTATCGGGTCGCAATCAGAACTTACCTTAACTTACTTGAATCAGGATTTACCTAGTTAGTACTGTACATATATATTTTTAACCAAACAAAAATTAAAGGTAACTTGTAATTCTTTTTAGGCTGGCGCACATTCTAAGTAACTTCAACTAGTATGACTGTTACTTAAACTAATCAAATAAATAAAAACCGTCACTTGTAAAACTTGCATTTTCATTTTCATTAATCAACCCTAGCGCTAAAACTACAATCGGGTTTTTCCCTGCTGCAGCGATTCGCGCGCCGCCCGTGTACGCAGTGCCTTGATACCCATGTTTCCGTGTATTGTCAGACAGTGGGAACGAGTAGGTGAATAAATGCGTAGGTATTTTCGTTTTATAAGGAAGTGCAGTATCTGTTACGAAGTAACTAGTATCTCATCTGTGACCAAACTGAGTCTTACAAAGTTAGAGGGGTCTAGCAACCCATAACCTCCTGGTGTGAAGTGAATGAACTAATCATTACACCATAGAGGTGGTTGTTGAAGTGTTACACTTAGCAAGATTTTGAGCCATGCAGCATCTCTAGTGGCGGCTCTATGAAGGCCATAATAATACATCATCAGTCTTTGATTAATAATAAAAAGCTCCAATTATTAACAATAAACTTACATTGCAAATGTTACGGCAATCCCTCAGAAGGAATTCCAAGCCATTAGGATGATCAGGCTGTACCGACTGAGACACATCAATAAACCAGCACTTGTTCTCCCACCACAAAATATTGTACTCTGACAAATCAGCATGGATCAAATGCCCAACATTGTACAACCTGTGAACAGCATCAACAACTTCGTTGTAAACGCTTTGCCACTTTTCTGGCTTCAAAATCACATCCCTCAGCTTTGGAGCGGGTTTATTATCCCGTCCAATGAAAGACATCACAAGGATGTGCTTTTTCAAGCAAACCATTTCAGGGCAGTTCAAGCCTGTCTTCTGAATTCGCATCATGTTGTGCATCTCTTTCTCAGCCCACATGTGGACAATCTTTCGCGGATTTTGCTTGGAGAAGCGATCCTTGAAACGGTAGTCAGCTTCAATATACTTATCGCGAGTTTTAAACTCATTCAGTGTTGTTTTAAATACTTTGATAGCACATTCCTTGGGAACAACCAAATCAGGGTAACTTGTGTCCCCATTAGCATGAAGAACAACAGACTCTTTTCCAGTAGAGATTACTCCGTTGATATCTTCCAACACTCCATTGTTAATGAGTTTAAACAGAATGAGTCTTGTAGGCTCATCAAGGCCCATTTCAGCAGTGGCCTGGCTCTCTTTACGGTCCAACATTTTATGCTTGCGTGCAGTGTGGTGTCTAGTTTGTTCCTTCAGATGATTGAAGACAGAGTTCGACAGTTTCATATCAAATCCTGCACCATCACCTGTACAGACTTCAGGAGGGAACGCCATCACACGACAAGCGTTCCTACGACCGCTGATTACACTGTCGTGCTTGGTGACCATCTCTCCGTCTCGCATAGCGTAACCTCGTTTAGGAAGACTGGCAAATTCTTTTTCGTTCGTTTCAAAACGGTCCCAATCTTTTCGCTCTGATGGCTCGAGATCATCATCGGAATCCGAGTCAAAGACCAGATGGTCAGGTACGTTGCGGTAATTGTCGTAGGATATGGACACTTTCGCTGCTCCGTTCTTCTTCTTCTCGACACGCTTGATTTCGTCATCGTACTCTTTGTCGAACTGGCATTGCAACACTTTAGCAATGATCGCGTCCGAGTCGCAGTAATCTTTTACGTTGGCGTCCTCGATCTGCTTCAGGAGCTCGGGCGGGATGTCGTTGGCTGTACTCACATGCTGGTCGGATATTTGCTCAGCGAATTTTATCTCCTCTTTTACCTGAAGACCTTTCGCGTATTCCTCTGACATAATATCAAACAGGTTCTGCGTGTCTGCTGCAGGCGCTGCTACCTTTTTCCATGGACTCGACATTTTTAAAATTATAGCTATATCACAGAAGTTTTAATAAATAGATAAAGTAATTTAATTTGTATTAAATAAAGTTATTATTTCGCAATTTCACGTCACGCAACCTTTAAAAACTTTAGTTTGTTTTATTCTCTTTACGACCAGCGACCAAAGAGAATATAATACATAAAATAGAGGCTACATGACGACCGTTTCGTGGTCTGTACCGTAGCTCCAAGAGGCTTGAAAAAAAGTAACTTAAAATATGTTCTTATTTTAACACTCACACCATTCGTAACGCATTCAGTAGACGACGAAATAGATGAAAACTTTTGCGTTCGTTTTTTATTTGATTAGCTTTTTCCCGGGCAGATTTAAAGGTTTAGGCTGGGCGTATACGCTCATTTTCCGTATTCGGAATTCCGTGAGCCTAGCGCAGATGCTCGATTTTTTGAATTGGGAATATTGTACTACCAGTACGTTTAGTGGTGGCTTTGTGAACACACTGCATGACGATGGAGAACGACGATTTAATTGCGATTGCATTTCTGTTATTATTATCAATGAAGAAGAAAAGGAAACGTCGGTATTGGGTACATCTGTTAAGCAGTCGGAAATCTACGTGAGTCCATTTTACCTATAGAGAGAGGAAAGTTACGAGCACATCTTGATAATTGATTGATTGTCGTGATACACTCGTGGTGATTTGTGAAAGACACACAAAACGTCCATACGCACGGCGCGTGGCGAGGACATGAAAGAAAATTTCCGAACGTATGCGGCGGTACATAACAAATTTATGCCAGAATTGCGTTCCACGTGACGTCATTAGGTTTTACCCGAATCGTTTTTCCGAACGCGCGGGCTGGCATTCGAAAAGTTCGTATGCGGCAGGCAATGTATTTAATATAGTTTTAATGCATTCGGGTCTCCGAATACGGAAAACAAGCGTTACGTTTCAAACGTTACGGTGTCGGCATACTTAGTTTGTTTGTAGAATGTCTACTTTTTCTGTAAATAGCCCGCAAAAATGGAACGGAGGGGTCAAATTTTTGCGGGCTATTTACAGAAAAAGTAGGCACTCTGCAAAAATACTAACTATGCCGACACCGTAACGTTTGAAACGTAACGCTTGTTGAACCTTCAAATCTGCTCGGAGAAAGATAAACGGATAAAAAACGAACACAAAAGTTTTCAGGTGTTTCGTCGTCTGGCCCATCAGTCATCATGAATTATCGGGTCGTATACATTTACGGGCTGGGTATTATCGTGTCGGCTATTGCCTATTACATGGATGGACCCAATGAATTGTCCATTATAGTCTCAAGTTGATGGATTATGGTAAATTAATAAAAAATAAATATTTTACAAATAGGCAGTATAAGAAAATTACAAGTATATCTACCTAATATTAGCGCTCTATATATATATATTACGACTGTCCAAATTATAATAAACATACATAACATAAGTAATTAATAGAACCGTTTTCCCCCCGAAGGGTTGAAAACGGATATTTAGGTTCCAGCGTAGCTTGACCCACTTGTGAGATTACCCCTTGGATTTTCGCATGTGGCAACACTTTATCCCTACCTATATCCCTTCCCCGCGCATCGCGTGCCTCCCCCTCATGTGGCGCGCGCGCCGCCATGTTGCGCCGGGCGGGCGAATCGTCCCGCTCTTCAGTACTCTTGATCTTTAAGCCGGCAAGGCCTAAAAATTTTAGTGGGTCAAGCTACGCTGGAACCTAAATATCCGTTTTCAACCCTTCGGGGGGAAAACGGTTCTATTTAGGTGTCCGAGCTACGCTTGACCCACTTGTGAGATGTGTTTATTCTCTGCCGGCGCTACATGACGTACTGTGATTAAATTAATGGTAAGAGATTGTAATGTAGGGTTCTGAAATAAAAATAGTTTAGATTCATTTGAATTGTTGTAATGATAAACTTAATGAACCAAACTTCTGAACATATAAAAACAAAAAATAAATCCAATTCTTGGATGAAAAACAAAAATTAAAAACAACTTCTAAATGTAATTTAAACAAAAATTCATAAATTTTAAGTCATAGGTGAACACTTAGAATCACATAGGGGTAAATAAGTGAGTTAGTTTTTCAGAGCCTGAGGCGTTTGTTTTAGAGCGCACTTCTTTGAAGTAGTGTTTGAAGAATGTATATTTGCTCCTCCAATTACCACGTTGTAGTAATTCGTCAATATTTATGTTGCTGTTAACCCATATATCTGAATTAACTGCAGCTCGAAAGCTGCCTGGGGAATTTGGAATATTAGCTTCTCGAAGCAAGGTCCTCATCCAACCAGCTATTACTGAGCGAGATGCCGGTTTTACTTGTCCCCTAGTCGTTATGAATAAGCTGTTCAAGTTCTGCTTGGCTCTCCTTCGGCTTTGTGAGACATTAATTAGTCTCTTAATCCACAAAACGGGGTTAAGTCTTTCTGGGCCTTCATTGGATAACTTCCACCCAGCTTGACGATATGTTGCAGAATCAGTTTTTGAGCCAAACTTGGGCCACAGAATGATGTATTCGCCAGAACTTTCGAAGAATTGTGTACTTACATCCAGCAATGTTAGGTCATGTATCCTTCTGCCCGAACACAACAGCAACAGTGCTGCGACGTGACGAGAGATTTGAAATATGCTATCAGCATCGAAATCATAATTTTGTAGATATTCTATCAGGTCGTCAATATTCCAAGTACAGGTTTTTGTTGATGGAGGTTTCGTCAGACTTATGGCCTTCATAATCTGTTTTACTAATGGGTGTCCAGTTAGCATTTCTGATTTCTCTGGGTTTGAGAACGTTGTAATTACGGATTTGTGTACAGCAATAGTACTAGGTGCTAGTTTTAGACTTGTATGCAGGTAGCAGATAAACTTGGCTAGATCATCAGGTTTCGGATTGTCAGTTGGGCATTTTCCTCTGCACCAAGAAACCCATCTCTTCCAGGCTATTTGGTATGTTTTTAAAGTGGATTTGCGCCATGCACCTTCTAATAACGTTTTGTGTTCTTCATTCCAAGTTTCTACTAGGTGGGCCCAGCCTGAACCTTCCAAACCTGCAAACATAGCTTTTCCACTTCTGGCGGGGGTCTCCCAGTTTGCAAGTCTAACAGATGTCGACTCATGTTGTGGATTGTAAACGGTGGGCTCAGCGCCCTCTGTTTCAACTCGGCTTTCCAAAATGTCTTTTCCCAGTTCGGCACTACTAACAGGTATATTCCTGAGCTCTTTCCTAGATGACGTAACACCCGTGGTATGAGGGGGGGAGGAGGGAACAGCCAGCCGAGGTCGTAATTCCAGATTCGGCTGAAAGCGTTTATAAACATTGCTGCTTGATCCCTCACATCTTCGCTCACATATTGGTTCAGAACCGCTGATCGTGAGCTCGCAAAGAGATCTACCGATGGTGTGCCCCATTTTTTGAAAATGATTTGCAATATTTGATCTGACAGTGTCCACTCTGGGATTTGACGAAATCTTGAGAGACTGTCGGCTAAAAGGTTGTATCTTCCTGGAAGATAACGCACTATGAGGTGTATATGATGCTGGTGTGCTATTTCGTGTATTTCGATCGTTAGTTGTAGTAAAGTTGGAGATTTTGTTCCTCCTTCCTTGTTGACGTACGCTGCCACAGATCTGTTGTCTGTCTGAGCCAGGATTGTGTGACAGCTGTGTATTAGTGCGAACCTGTTTAGAACCATTTTCAGGGTGTATAGTTCCTTTCGGTTGCTGTGCCACCAACGTTGTTCTGATGTCCAATTCCCGCTCATATTCACATCGTTTATTGTGGCTCCCCAACCTTGGTCTGATGCATCGGTAGTTACGAACACTGTCGGGTCCTTGTAGTGAATCGGAGATGTTTGGTTGACGTGGTCTAGCCACCAGTGAAGTTCGTGAACAACACTTTCTGGTATGTAAAACTTTTTGTTTCTGTTGGTCATTGGCAGTAAATTTGCTTCCATTTGAATTCTCCTGCAGTGAAGTCGTCCCAGAGGGACAACGAACGATGCAAAATTTATGTTTCCCAAAATTACTTTCGCCTTTTGCCATGTCCACCACTTTTTCTTTAGAAGGTCTTTTATCAAAATAGTGATTTTGTTGGATTTCACTGGTGGAAGGCTTTTGAGGTTTTGTTCTGTGTCCCAGTGAATCCCTAGATATTCTATTACTTTTGTTGGAGTCAAGATCGATTTTTCTAGATTGATGCACCATCCTAAGTCCACTAGACATTTTAGCACATATTGACTGTGTTGGTGTAATATTTCCGGGTTTGTGTGCATTATTAAGAAATCGTCCAGATAGACAACGATTCGAATGCCTTCCTTCCTGAAATAATTTGCCAACCAGTTGGAAATATTAGCAAACGTACATGGGGCGCTAGATAGTCCAAATGGGAGGCATGTCATTTCGAAAATAGTGTTTTTATATACAAACGCTAGGAATCTGCGGTGTGACTCGGCAATGGGTATGTGAAAATAGGCTTGGGACAAGTCCAATTTAGTCATGAAATCAGATATATTCAAACAAAATGGAATTTTGTAATGGTTAAGTAAACGAAATTTGGGAGGTCGTAAATACTGATTTAAATTTCTTAGATCGAATATGGGGCGATTGGATCCATCAGTTTTTTGACGCAAAAACATGGGAGATAAGAAGCCCGTTTTGCTTATACACTTACGAGCAGCACCTGATTCGAGCATTTTTTTAATTTGTTGTGACATCTCTAGCGAAGGAGGGGTTTGGTAACGTTGACAGGTTCTTCTACTAAATCTGTAGGATGGGGGAATAGCAACAAAAGGTATTCGGTATCCAGATAATATGGATGAGATGTTGTCTGGTACTCCTAGTTTTTTCCAGTTATGAAGTTTTTTACGAACCTGCCCTGCGTGGAATTTAGTGTTTTTTATTCTTGTTTTGCTTGGTTGGGAGGCGTTTAGCCTGGAAGCGGGGTTTATCTTGTTTTTTGCTTGCCAAATTTTTAAAACTGTGGAA
This sequence comes from Coleophora flavipennella, assembly GCA_947284805.1. NCBI lineage: Eukaryota > Metazoa > Arthropoda > Insecta > Lepidoptera > Coleophoridae > Coleophora > Coleophora flavipennella. The sequence continues at coordinate 8,223,851 of OX369293.1, read as the reverse complement.
TGGTTGAGGTCTCTCTCGTGTTTCTGTGGTTGTTGCAAGGATTGGTCGTCGATCTCTAAATGTAGTTCGATTTGTGGACATTGATGTATGCGTGTTTTTCCGAAATCTACCAGGAAAAAGCTTCGATGTGCCTCCTTGCTCCTTAACTAGTTCAGCTAGTTTCGGTTCCCCGAATAAGTGAGTTTCAGAGGGAGGTATTGAGTGAAGTAATTCGTTCAGAGTTTTATTGTGGGGCTTGTAAATAGTTCTTCTTTGTTGAATAACTTCCGCTCTTTTGCCACACGTGTACTGTAGAAGTGCATCGGATGTTTTCCGGAATTTGGAATCAGCTGCCAAAAAATGTTTACTAATGTGTGATTTTATTTGGGTTGGAGCTTCATTGTACAAATCTTGAAATGTGCGGCGTTGCTGTAGTAATCCATGAGTTACGGCGCCGAGGCATAAGTCCATTTTTTCTAGTACGGATACGAGTTGCCAGGGAGGTGTCACGGTGGCTAAGTTGCTATTTACCTTAAGTGCAGTGAAGGCTGGGGAGGCTTGGAAGGTTTTTTGGACCTCTGCATACCGAATGTTTTGCCAGCTTTCAGAATTAAATCGCTGGCAATCAATTGCCTGTTTAACAAGATTTGCTTCGGCTTTTGTTATTTTAGCCTCAGTTTCCTTTGTTCCTGGCAAAAAGTCTTCCAAGGGTTCTTCCATATCTTTCTCTTGATCAGCTTCCGTTTGTTCCACAGCGAGAGGTGGTGGGGACCAGTCATCTTCTTTTTCATTTTGGTCAGGGCTTTCTTCGCCCGTTGATATAACTGAACCTTCAGCGCACTCTGCATATTGCGGTGTTTTGTCTGGTACAGATTTATCTAAAATCAAATTTACGTTTTGACTCGTAGTTTGCATAATCTGACACAATTTTTCTAAAATTGAATTTTGATGGGCCATAAATTCGTGGATTCTCGGCTCTTTAGTCGATATCGGGGGATCAGGGCTGTGGCTTCTTTTAGAAACTCTTGAGCTAGCCGATGCTGAATCTAATGCATCGTTGCCTCTCTCGAGCTTCTTCGTTGCTTTCATCTGCTTCTCCTTTTAAAATTTTGGACGCCTCATGCCGTGAGACGAACAGGGGTTTTAGCATATTTGTTGCCTCTGAAAACTTGTTGTTTGCATGAAAAGGGTGAATTTTTGCGGTAATGGTTAGGGGGGAGTAAATCAAAGCTCGTCCTAGTGGCCATCTTAGCATGATCCTTTTGATCTTACGATAGCTGCGCTCGCTGAGGTATGTTACTTTGCTGTATGCTCTAGCTAGCCTTACCGTAGGAATAGCAAAGCGTAATCTGCATTCCAGGTCAGATGAGATGCTTTCCCCGAAGAGATCCTCATAGGATAGGGCATTGACAACCCATTCCCTCCAGCCTTTCGGAAACACTTCTTCCAGAGTGGCAATTATATTGGCAAAGAAATCTCTATCTTCCTCAGGGGGACGGCACTCGGCAAGAACGCCCATAGTTGTTTGCGCCATCTGAAAGCATTATTGTAAATTAATGCTTGTGATCTGCTGGTGTAAGTACACGCAGCTAGTTACAAAAGGCTTTTAAATAGCGCACGAGATATGATATCTGCGTGCCAGATCACAGGCGGCTGCTGTTCATTTCACACAAAGAACATGTCTTCTGCGTGCCCAGACGACAGTCGGCTAAATAGTATATGACATCTAGTCTAAAGTTTAGTTGACAGTCGTCCGATGCTTAGGCACACGACATGTCGTCTGCCTGCTCAGCCGACGGTCGGCCAATGACATGTCGTCTGCCTGCTCAGCCGACGGTCGGCCAAAGACATGTCATCTGCCTGCTCAGCCGACAGTCGGCCAATGACATTGCAAGTAAGACTACTGAGGGCTTTCCTAGTAGCTTACATGGTATCTAGGTAAGTTTGCCGTCGTGAGAGCGGGCAATTACCGAATTTGTAATCAGATGCAGGGCTTTCCTGCGTACAAAAATTTTATTGTTTAATTAAAACAAAACTTACCTTTCAAAACAGAAGTAACTACTGGAAATAATAAATTATTATCAATATTATATTGTTTCTAGTTGATGCGACTGTTCACTACGAAAATCTAAGACGTACTGAAGAGCGGGACGATTCGCCCGCCCGGCGCAACATGGCGGCGCGCGCGCCACATGAGGGGGAGGCACGCGATGCGCGGGGAAGGGATATAGGTAGGGATAAAGTGTTGCCACATGCGAAAATCCAAGGGGTAATCTCACAAGTGGGTCAAGCGTAGCTCGGACACCTAAATATTATGTTGCCGTGCGATGGCCAAGTCATTCTACAATGCAATTTATTGTGCAATGTGTTTTTCGACAGATAAATATTTATGTAAAGAGTGCGCTAAACGTATTTTAAAGTAAAAATGTGGAACCACGACTACAAAAAAAAATTAAAAATTTGTGGAGCAGGCGCCATCTAGCGAGAATTGATGAGCTTCATCAAACCACCGATGTGAAAAATTGTAGGTACTTACATCTCAGTTAATAATTAAATTTTGTGCATGTATTTATTTTGATGTACAGAGGCCAGCACATCAAGCTAGACACTCGTAGTGCGATTTTGATCCATACGCATACGGTATAAGAATGGTACAAGTCCAAACTGTGTAGCTTGATGTGCTGGCCACTGTACATTAAAGATTTAATCGAGTTTGAAATATTGATACGGTTACTTAATACTATAAAATGTATACTAAATAAACTATCTGACTTTGTTTTACCTAAGAATCACCACATTTTGCAGATGAACTGCATTGCGAGTCTTGCGCATTTTTGTACATGTGATGTTATATGATGCATTTTCCCAAAGATCTTCATAAAACAATGGCAAAATCTAGTAGAAAATACCAATGGATGGGGAATGAAAAAAAAACAAATTTGATTTTTTGGCTTTTATTTTACCCTAACAAGATAATTCACTTCGCAGCTTTCTTGCCCCCTTTCGCACTGGCCTGCTGTGCTTTAAGGACCTTCACAATCTTCTGCTCTTCAATTAGGAAAGCCCTGACGATGCGCTGCTTGACGCACTTGTGGCACAGCACACCCCCGTACACGCGCTTGACGGTCTTTTTACGGTAACAGAGGCGGGATCGTTCAGCAGGCCGCGCAGGCTGAATACCGCGTAACTTGCTCTTGCACTGACCACATCTCGGGATCTTCTTGGGCTTTTTGACGTATTGGTAAACCAAGCGGCCACCAGGAGTCCTCACTCTGAAAGGAGATTAAAAATAGTTTTTCATTGCTTATTAAATTACAAACACAAGTCCAGAAGTGTTTAGGTCACTATAAAAGAATTAGATTCCTGGTTTCATACACAACAAACATCCTACCCAACCCAACCTACCAGTTGTTTGAAAGGAGACAATGATAGAAATATTCAAATCGCTATGTTAGACAGAGAAAATGAGAGAGAGTGAGAAACGCGAAAGTACACCTCTGTGAACAAAAAAGGTGTCTTAGTTCAGACACTTATGACTGCATGACTGTGAATTTTGTTCTTTTTTATGTGATTTACTGCTAGATGTGGGCAGTATAGCATCAGTCATTGTGAATATCTTTGGGGGAGGCCTTTGTCAAAGTATATATATTAGTACTAACTAGGGTTTGTGATTTCTCGAGGTTTTTCAGTTCTCGGGTCTCGAGAATTCTCGAGCCGGATTTCTCGGGTCTTCTCGGGTTATCGAGAAAAAAAATTATTTGCGTGTAAATTTTTTGTTTTAATAATAAAGAGAGTGTTTAATTTAAATGTGTTATTAAGATAAAATTAAAACATAAACCTTACTCATATTATAAATGTGGAAATGTGTTTGTTTGTTTGTTACCTTTTCACGCTTCTACATCTCAACCAATCTTGACAAAATTTTGCATGTAGGTAGCCTGAGTCATGGGGAAGGACATAGGCTAATTTTTATCCCAGGAAAATAGCATAATCTGTTCCTGAGGGAACTAAAAAATACTCTTTTTAGGTTAATTACTTTTACATCGCAACGGAACAATGGATTGTTGTGATTTTTTCCACAGAGATGGCTCTCAACCATCTGTCTCATGGGAAATGACATGATTTACTAATAAGCATATCCTGACATAGTTCTCGAGGGATCTGGAGAAAATACATGCCCACGCTCGCGAACCGCTTGCGGCTCGGGCACCGCGCACCCTCTAAGACAGTCACAAAAACTATGTCCACGCGGGCGAAGCCGCGGGCAAAAGCTAGTCTTTAATAATAATAATAAGTTTAGGACTTTAGGCTATTGTGTGATTATTGCAACTAATGAAATTGGTTAATATTAATGCACTAAATTATCTATTTTTATAAAGAAAAAACAGAAGTTTCATTTCTTTGAAATACCTATTCAATCTTCAATTTTGGCAGTCCTACAAAACAAACACCTGAACTTTTGCAGTCAAAAATACTATTTAAATAAGAAATAACTACTCTGCAATAATATTACGCGTGCGTCACTGAATACACTGTCCTAGCTTTATGATCCGATCCGAACACGGCGGGAGTTGAAACACGAATGAACGAAACGGCCGCGTGGGCGCTTGCGTTTGTTGGTAAAAAAAAGGATACCGACAGACACTTGCCGCGCTGTCAAAGGATGCCGCCGCCGCGCCGCCTCGCATTTATAAAGAAAGCGTAATTTTTTTTCCAGGAGATAAGTTTAATTTCTCGATGTCTTCTCATGTCTCGACTTTTCTCGAGCTGAATTTCCAGGGAACGAAACCAACCGATTTCAACGAGAATTCCCGGGTACAAACCCTAGTACTAACATACAGTATGGACACTCCCTGCCGCTCTCTAGATTGCGACCCCACCCCCTTGTCACCCAGATTGATACAGATTGGTTACAGTTTGTTTGTCGTAAGTATAGAATTTCGCCATTTTGTTTGTTCCGCCATTCCTTTTTTGAAATGTCATTTCTGGCCCGTTGTATGAAGAGTCCTTGGTGTACCTTTGTCCAGCAGTGGATGTCCTTCCGCTGATAATGATGATGATATGTGATCCGAGCAGAAGAGATAAATAGTTTATATTTTATGAGATAGAGCAGTGGTGTAGTCTAAGTCAGGGCTTTAAAGGTGTGGAGGCCCTGGGGCAACAGAGGAGTGGAGGATTAAATATTACAGATCTCAATAAATCTAATGCCATAAAAGCAAGAGAATTAATACTTGGTAAGTTTGATAATTCGGCCAAGGGCAATTTATCCTAAAAAAATGGACCGAAGCTATAATGGTTCGAAAAATGGCGAACACTTCCAGAAAAAGGGTGGCAGTGCCCCATTTCCTTTGGCTCGTCTTGGCAGAATGATGTGGGGACCCCTCTCTTGTAGAGGCCCCAGGCAGTAGCCCCAGTTCATCATCATCATCAAATCAGGCAAAGGACGTCCACTGCTCGAAATAGGCCTCCCGCAAGGATTTCCACAATGACTGGTTCCGCATTGCCTGCATCCACTGTGTTGTCAGGTTGCCCTCCCTTAAATCTAGAAACGAGTGTAACCAGTAGTTCCAGGGTGCTTGGTAGCTCACAGGCTACACTTTGGAAGTGCACACAAACAGAGTGACAAAAAATTAAGTAAGAATCAAACTGTTAAGTAGTGCAATAAAGTGTTTTCAATCAGTTCACGCTAAATTTACACTCATCTATGATTGCTAAATGTGAAAAAAAGTAAAAAAAACTATTCTAGAAGTTACAATCCAGATTTTAAGAAGCTATGTAAAAATGTGAACAGCCAAGTATCACATAAAGTTTATGAATGCCAACTATAAAGGTTCTTTTTAATTTTATAATTGCATATTGTATGAATGGAATTTGAACAATTTCCTAAAATTTCACATCTGAGACAGCTCAGACAAGACTGAAAGTACCTTTTTATTTTAAGTGACTCCCAGGATTGCACATCAACACACTACAACAATGTAAACTTTGGTTGGAGATGGAGAGCACATAGAAGGGTTATCTAGTGGAAAAAAGTGTACCCCAACATCAAGTTTAGTTATCTGCATTTAAGTATGTCTCCAATTTGTTGATTTATTGATTTGTAGTAATGTAGAACATCCTTGTGTGTTGTCATTCTTCAGAATACCAACCATTATAATCAAAAACTACCTACCATGGAATTCAGAGGTTATGTTTGGAGTAAGTATAAAACTGACCAGTTTTGTTGAAATACTAAACATTCAGGTTTGTTAAATCACAAGAACAAGAAAAATCATGAAAATAGAAAAGGAATTACTCACATTCTCCTCTGGTTTGACTTTGTGTTGTACGACAAACGTCGCCTGAACGTAAGCCGCTGTACCATTTTGAAGCTGAAATATGCAAGAAATTATATTTATCACACACGAAACTCCATATATCACGAACTGTACGAATACTTTGATCAAATTCAGCTAGATTAAAACGGATTTCATTTAATTTTCGGAAAACACAAATTATTCCAACCTTTATGACAGCTCTTGACACGAAAAGAAAAATAGGTGGATGACAGATGTGACAGTCAAGTGCTACGGCAAAGTATATGGCAATACTGATTGTAAATTTGTTTTCAATGAAACATTTCGAGAAAAAAAATAGGTATTTGGAATTCCTTGCGTGAATAGTAGATGAGATGACGCTGAAAATGACAGTGGAAAAAGCGGCAAAGGTTATTTTACACAACTGCCCAAAAAAGGCTAATGTTTTCAGGTGTATGTATCCTGTATAACAAAATAATTGGTGTATCCCGTTATCGTATCCCGTATCCCGTTTAAAAATTTGTTAATTTTTTTTTCATGAACAGCCTGTAAGGGAGTTTGGCTCTTGCCTACGACGCGTACCGATTCACTTAGAATCTGGTTACCACATCTATGATTGTAATGTTTAATTGTGAGACTGTCGATCCCACAGACAAACTGATCATTCAGTTTTGTGGGTCTAATGTTTACCTATGTACTCATTTTTTCGATTAATAAATAAAACAAAAAAATTGGGGCTTTTATTCATCATACTGGATAACTTTTGTTCTATGAATTTGCTGGAATCGCAAAAAAATAACTTCATACCTTTGAGTATACATATATTTATAGAGCGCGTCTTTATAGTGAGACCAGTCGGCACGGGTGAGAACAACGCGACGTTCCGCCCGCAAGCCCTAGTTGTCATAAAAGATAGATAAACTGTTTTATTTGTATCTGCAGACACACACACACATGATAAATTAAAAATAGAAAACATGAAATATAGAACCTACGGAGTAAAAAGTACGGAGTGTTAGGGCAACAAAGTTAAAACAAAATAAAAAACTTAAAAAATAAAAACAATAAAAAGCACTGAGGGTGTGCTGCAGCAGAGCAAATAGGCCATAACTCAGTAAGGGAAATTCACTCAGGAACAAACACCTGAATAAATCGCTGTTTTTCTGCTGTAACCCAGGAGGACACGCAGAAAAAGATTGCCAACAAATTTTCCGAAAAACATTAGCTTTCAAACTATGATTTTCTTAAACTATGAATTAAATAAAATAGATATGCTTCTTATCTGTAGCTATAGGTAATCATACTAGTGACCAGTTGAGATTGGAATGTATGTGTTTCTATGAGTGTCCAGAGAGACTTCAACGTATGCAAAAACTGTGTTCGTTATTTTAACACTGTACTGTATTTCTACAACCTACGCAAAACCGTGCTGGGATTCCAAGTATTTGTTTTTCAATAAGTAGCGATTTCAATATTTTTTTTATTCACAATTGTTGAGCCCATTTAATTTGATTTTAAAATTAAACTTTGATTTTATTTGTCTGATTGGTGATGGTTTATTGTTCCAGCACTTAGTTTCGTGGTAGCGGAAACTGCCAGGGAAAGCTGTTGTTTTATGCTGGTAGATTGCTAGCGGAGGTCGACTAAATCTGGGGTCACGGTCATAAATTCTGTTAAAATGGGGAAATTTCAATTGGGGAAAAAAGACACTCAGGACTTATAATATACATCGAACATTAAAGAGGCAATGAGTAACTGTCTTCGTGATTCCATATTTAATATAGAGACGTTGTTAAAGAATGGCGATATATGACTACGCGGAGATACATTAAAGCACAATCTGCAGCAAGCAATCTGCACGCGCTGGTTTTATAAAGTTGAGTTTTATAAAGAAGACGTGGCCCATATACAAGGTCAGCATAGTTAAGTCTAGAAAGAATGAGTGTTTCACAAACAGTAATTCTCGCTTTTTCACTCAGTAAATTACGTATTTTATAGAGCACTTTTAGTCAATAAAAACAGTTTCTAACAAGACTCTCAACATGACTTTCAACACGCGGTTCATTATCCAGTATCACACCTAAATTTTTCGCTTCTTTGACACGATCAATACCTTGGCCGAGAATACTGACAATAGGCAACTTATTAACTATCTTTATTATCTGTTTTTTCGAGCCGAGTACCATACATTTTGTCTTGTTGGGATTTGAAAGTATTACATTTTTATATGACCAGTCAGCTATGCTATCCAAGTCCTCATTCAACTTTTGAATTCCAGATGAAATATTATTAGGATCTACCGATATGTACAACTGTACATCGTCAGCATAAAGATGACGTTTGCAATATTTTATAACTCTTACAAGATCTGCAGTGTAAATAATAAATAAAAGTGGTCCGAGTATAGATCCTTGTGGTACTCCACGAGTGACAAATTGTAGTTCCGACATAAGGCTTTTGCCATTTTCTGTACGAAGTTTTACTGTATAAATACGGCTGCACAGATAGTGGTTGAAGCATTTTACAAATTGGTAGTCTAATCCATACTAAGTAAGCTTCGACAACAAGAGAGGTATGTTGATACTGTCAAATGCTCGCGAAAAATCTAGTTACGTCAAGACAGTTCCTCGTCCATCTTGTTCTGCGAGTATCAGTGACGTCAAGCAATGCTGTAATGCCCCTTGCGGAAACCTGACTGAAGAGAAGAATATTATTTATTTCTATGTAATTGCACAATTGGTAGTAAACTGCTTTCTCTAGAACTTTTGATAGGAAAGGTAAAATACTAATGAGTCTCAGGTTCTTAAGTTCACTAGGCTGATTTATTTTAGATAGCGGGTTTACTACAGCTTGCTTCCACTGACTCGGCTCAACACCCGAAATCATGGACTCATTTACAATACTGGTGATTACAGATAGGGTTCTCGGAAGTGCAAGTATAGTCATTTCCCTACTTATGTTGTCACTACCCATAGCATTAGACTTAATAGACATGATATATTTAGAGACCGTAAATTTTTTGACTGGCTGTAAACTGAGAGTAGACGCACTAAACCTATTGAATTCATACGAAGTAATTTCGGATATAGCAACCAATTTAGTGCTTTGCACCGGAGACAAAATTCATCTCCGGTTTTTTAAAACCGGTTTTATGAAAAAACCGGAGAATCTCCGGAGAAATGTCAAGTTTATGTACCTTTTTGGATTTAAAGTTTTTTGAGTATAAAGGAGAGCAATAACGTCATTATAGAATTTATATAGTTTATAACAGAACGTCTAAGGTCTCGTAGAAAAACCTTGATAGCTTACAAATAATGTCAAGAATTAAAATTACACTCTCAGTTTATGGTGTTTGCTGGAAGATCAATACATAACCATATATTCTTTTACTTTGCTTATTCTATTATTTTCATATCTTCTAGAGCATAAACATTTATTAACATACGTACTATCCTTTATATACAAATTTTTATTTGTCAGATAATAAGTACTCGTAATTTCGTCCAGTTTCATATACTGGCCACTGTAATTATTACTTATATGATTGGAAACCAAAAACCCGAAATAACTATAGAACTATCTCACTCATCTCACAAGCCAGCAAAGTCCTCCTACGCATCCTAATCAAGCGGCTAAACGCTTACATCAATGGACAGCCGGGATTAGTAAGAGGCTGAGGTACGAGAGAGCAGATTCTGAACATAAGACAATTAATAAAAAAAAGTCAGGAAGCATAACATCGCTATAGCGATGTGTTTTATACACTACTCTAAGGCCTTCGATTAACATCTCCGAGTACAAAAGCCGTAAAATGTCATATATATTCAGGAACCGGTCTTTTACACAAAAAAACAGTTTTCTCCGGTTTTCTACCGGTTTTTCCAGAACCGGAGCAAAGTACTAAACCAAATCCTATCCGGGGATATCTAAAAAGTGGTCATTAATTAAAACAGGATCACAAAAACAATCTGGTTAACAATCGTTTTTACTGGGATCAATAAGTATTTTCTCTTTAAAGCTTTTTTCCAAAATTTCTTGCTATTATTGTTATTAGAGTTTATACAATAATTGAAATATGCGCGTTTCTCATTGTATATACTTTTCACAACCAGATTTCAGAGATCCCTATTAGTACTGCTTATGTGCATCAGATTTGGTCTGTCCTTGTTTCATACGGGCTCGTTACGAAGGTCAATCATAAATTTGATACTGTCGGTAATCCATGGCAGGGACTGATTATTTTTGATTCAAACATACTTAATGGAAGCATGCCTTTCGAACAGATCCGTAACTAAAGAATTGAAGTCATTTACCATAGCATCCACAGATGGTTGTCTAGTAATCCTTTCCCAGTCAATCGAATAAAGGTCATTATTGAACAAATATAAATCCATATCCTTAAGTGGTCTATACGTAATAAGCCTAGGTTCCACCTTCTCTTTCCTCAGCGTGAGGGTAAAATTAATCATTAAATGTCCATCCCAGCCTGTTATATTAACCTCACGCACATTACAGTTAGTACACACTAAATCAATCAAGGATGCGGATTGAGCAGTGAAGTGTGTGTGTGTTCACGTACCACCTGTTGAAGATCAAAGCAGCGTAAGAACTGATTCAATTTAATTGTTTTGCTACCAGTAAAGTCAAGAACATTAAAGTTTAAATCTCCCAACAGCACCATGTAATCATAGCCAGAAAAGTTTGAAACTGACTCAGTTAAAGCAACTATGAAGGTATCGACATTCATCTACTGAGGTATGTGTGCCGTACTTATTACCAGGCTATACCCATTGAGTCGTGTAGTCAGCCACATTTGCTCAATAGAGACATCCTGTGCTTTCAAATATTTTACTCTTATATCAGTCTTTAAATAGAAACCTACACCTCCCCCCCGACCACCACGCATGTGCAACGGGCGAGGAGTGCAGCGTAATCGGTAACCGGACGGAGCAGGCGCACACGCTTCATTCTCATTTTCTTTAAAACGGTCCATAGCCACGAGGAAATCGTCATGAACCGTGTTTAATGAGCCAGCATTATACAACCCCACTCTAATGAATTTTGTTTTAGGAGCCATTGTTAAGTTATTTTAACACACAGGTATAACATCAACGATCGTTTAAAACTGTGTGTAAAAGAGCGTCCTACTCGCGCGGCGCTCACTGTCTTGCTCTTCGATGCTCACTTCTAATTTATTTGCGAGGATGATAATATTGTGTGACAGGTTTCCGCCGTTTTGTTCCGCAATACAGAAAATTTCAATGTCATTCATAATCGCGCTCATTGAGTTCAGATTATAACTGTTCCACAGTGGCAAGGAGCGAACCATCAACATTCTTGTCTACAGGCCTGCTATATATACGGCGTTCTAAAGCATCCATACGTTCGTCGAGTTTGTTGACACGGCTTTTACATGCATCGATTCTGGAAGTGAGCTTGGTTATGTTTTCATTGAGCACTATCATTTGTATAATTTGTTTCTTGTGTCTGTTCGCTGTCAGTTCCTCTCAAAATAGGTGCATTTCCGTGATAAGAGCTTCGCAGATGACCCGTCCAATGTAGTGTCGTGAGCAGAAGCATTTAGGGTCTCACTATTGCTAGGTTCCGCTATTAATGAGTCCGTTTGTTCTTGTGTTGACGGGCTGACCGTCGCCGCTCATCGGAGTTATCCGTCAACCACATGTCGTACGGGCATATCAGTGTTATCAATTTTTGGCTGCCCCCAAATATAAAAAGGACATTTCCAGGCATCTCTTCGCTCGCCTTTCACAGTGTTGTAGAAACGCCCGTCCGAAACATTTGCACAATTCAAATTGAAGTACAGTTTACAAAGACTGCAACACAGAAAACTTCTATCGTCTATTAATTGCAGGCAACCAGCACAATATATTTAAGAATAGGCATTAGTAGCCGTTATGAATTATAGTCTTCAGTCAAATCAGACAATAAACAAATATTTACAGAAAAAATAAAAAAAGACAAGTTTCACAATACGCCAGGATTTGAACTAGAACTCTCAAACTCGGCCAGACCGATCGGTTGAACTGAGCTAATAATTCATAGTTTACAACGGCGAAAATATCGTCCCAATGCTGCGTTTATTCGATATAAAGTTATGAGGGTTTAGTGAACTGATTGATCTGAGCATTTGAAGTTGACGGTTTTTTCACTGATTTGTAAAACACTGAACACTTTATTAAGATTTTTACACCACTTGAAGGATGACCTTATTCTGAGAATACTGGTATAAATTAAAAAACAAATTGTTGAATTTTTGCACAAATAACATAAACAAAACACGAGCGTAAACAAAACACGTCAGTTCGCAGCAACACCTTCCGCGCTCCCTAATAATCGACTGCTTGCGGTGTGCGTCAGTGTTAGATTCCAAGCAGTGATTTTAAATATTTATCCTATGAAATGGTCAAATGCATAGTAAAAACTTGTAAAAACGATACTTGGATCCTACTGAACACAAATCGAGTATCACATTTCAGCGATAAGTCAATTTTTTATACTTTTAAGTTAAAAATACCTGAAATTACTGAGGAAACCCTAAACTAGTCATACGTATGGTTAATAAAATATAATTCTAAATAATTGTAAAATTCTTTTCTACCTGGCGTTTTTCCATGGAATGTTTTCTCGTCGACCTGGACCTGAGGGACACCATCGAAGGTGATTTTTCGCTCGACAAAGAAGAGAACAAACGCAGTGGAAGCGTGCTGGGCCCATAACCACTAGTCGTATTTCTAGTTTTTAGTGTTGTGTTTACTATATTTATTGATGTGAGGAAAGAGAAGAAGTGACAATACAAAATCTTTCTAACAGATAGTAAGAATATACAGCCAGTAAAATTACAATGAAAAGATTGCATATCGAACAAAAATTAATCACGCATTGCGGGGGTGAAGGAGACGTTTGGTCGGGGCTAGATGTTCCGCGCGCATTGTACTGTACTGTACTGTGGCGTATTGTACTCGTCAGTCTTCTGTATAATCTGCCGCAGCTTGTGTAGGTGATTCGTAATGACTCTCGAAAACAGCTTGTAGACATGGCTTAGAAGTGAGTTGGATCTGTAGTTCTTTAACAGGGTAATGACGCCCTTTTTTAAGAAGAGCACGACCACACTTTTGTGCCATGCCTTAGGCGTTTGTCCCACGAATCTAACGAAATTAGATAACTTCTAAAGAGCTTTAAGTAACGGTGTTTCACCTGTTTTTAGAAGTTCAGCCGTTATTCTATCATCACCTGGTGCTTTATTGTTCTTGAGATGTTTGAGAGCCATGCAGATCTCGTACAGTCTGACGTCCGGGATATCTTCGGTATGGTATCGGGTTAGTCTGGCTCTTGGGTCTTTAGCCAGATCGCTGACAGACAGACGTGTGGTCGTGTACAACTGTCCGTAGAATTTATCAACTTCTTCCAGCAACTCAGTCTTAGACGATTTTTTTGTTATTCTCAATCGCCTTTTTCATACAATCTGTATTATACTGGCGCAAATCGCGAGTCAGAGAGTTAGAGATCTGCCTGCTTAGTTGCCGATACTGAGTAGCGTCTTCAAAGGACTGCGTAACCAATCTGCGTCTTTCTTCCATGAGGTTGCTGGTGAAGTCCGAGATTTTTGTGGTTCTGTTTGAACGGCGAGTTAGAGCCGACCGTTTGGACAATGTCCACGAAAATGTCATAATAATCGTCCACCTTGTCGCAATCTCCTAGGCATTCGAAGCAATTGTTAAACTCAAGCTGAAAACTCTCGAGGTTTTGGAGCTGTTTGGTCGGAGCGTAGACTTCATCAGTTGACATCTTTCTAGCTTGGTTTTTAGATTCAGTGTACGAGCCAACGTACATTTTCATTTTAATTTCTTATTAGAGAAATAGACATGCCAATGCGGCGCTATTTTTAGTAGGTCGCGATTGCGCATTGCACTTTGTACAGTTTAGGTTAAGAAATAAATTAATTGGGTATGCTAAATTTTTTATAAGCCATGAAAATAAAAAAACCATTTCGAGATATTTTTATTTAAAGCCATATTTTTTCATTTTCCACTCGAAAAAGTAAAAGATTGCGTAAAAAAATCGGAAAAGGACAATAACCTTCATTTGACCCCTATGACGTCACGAGTTTACAATAAAACCTAATTTCACCACTGAACGGTTCCGGTTCACGTTCGTGCATTCTTACTTGTCATATCAATTACGGACCTTGCATTTGAGGACGAGCTTTCGTCGAGCACTGAAAAAGGCACTATTTATTTATCATCCACCAAAAACTACGTTTGAAACAATCAAATATTATTAGAACGTCATTCAAATTAAATACTTAAATGGGTAAGATATTCATTAGAGGTCCAATTTTTATTGTGGTTCTAAAAAACATTTAAACTCTGAAGGCCTTGTCCATACATAGATTATGATGTTTGATGACAAGTAAATTTTGACTTTGACGTTTCGTTGTTGGCTTTGTGATAGTTTCGTTTCGGAAAAGGCAAAGGTTACTAAGACCATACAGCCAGGTCTGACGTATTTAGGCTTCCTTAGCTGTTGGATTTGTAATGCTAGTGCCGGTGCAATGAAAAAACAACAAAATAAAACTACGAATGCGTCTACCACAAATCCCGCCAAAAAACCTTTGGGAATGATTGACTTGAGTGACTTGACAGTTGACGTCAAGGCCTATTCATTTCATCGTCATAGAAATAGGGCTGTTCGTTTCATAGTAATGTGAACCGATGACGTCATCAAGGTTTCAAAATTTAAAAAAATATTTAAAAATATCTAGAGGCTTAAAAAATGAAATATTCAAATTAGTTTTTCAAAATGGTCTAAACCATCAGAAAAAAAATAAAAAAAAATACATTTTTTTTTAGCATACCCAATTAAATAGTCTAATTTTAGCACTCAACTGGGTCGGTATTTTTATTTATCACACTCCGGAGTCGCCGTACCCCTTAATATCATATCATCATCTTAACGTAGGGAGCATCCCCTACATTCAGTGTGAACACAAGAAATTGACAAAATGAAGTCAATCTCATTATTCGTTACGCCATTAGGATGGAACGATATACAATTCCGCTGTTTAGACTTCTTGAAGAAGGAGTTCATCATAAAGAGTCCCTCTTTCTGCACAAAGTCGGCCAGCAGCTGGCATTCCTCTCTCCATACCCAAATTTCCCCACTCTCAGCTCACCATTCCTTTGTTTGTCCAGATTAGCGTTATAGTCCCCCATAACAACGGTGTATTGTGTCTAGGAGCTATTAAATCTCTAGAGATTTCCTCATATAGGATCTCCACTTCGTCATCGGAGTGTTCCGCGGTCAGTGCATATACCTGTATGACCTTCAGCGAATACCGTTTGGTGATTCTGATTATTAGGTACGCTACCCTCGTCGAAACAATCTCGATCCGGACCACTATATTAATGAGGGACTTGTGGACTAGAAACCCGACATCACCCTGTTACAGTTGGTCGCCCTCCCGGAAAATAGAGCAGGTTTCCGGATTTAAGGATTATAGTGAACTGCCCCTCTTTTCGGACTTCACATTATTCTACCATATCCCATCGTAACCTGCTCAATTCTTCCTCAGCTTCGCGTCGGTCCGCAGTGTGCGCGTGTTGTAGGTTACCAGGGCCAGAGGTCTTTTGATTAGGTAGCCTGGTATCTGACAGGGATTCTTCGCACTCCATGGACTGCGTCACCTTGACCGCTACCAGATCCAGGAATAGTGGGACCAGGAATAGTTGGCAGGCGGGTTGGCGATCGCAGTGTTATTGTAGGTCGACGGTAAGTCGCGGAAGAACGCTGCTGCCCATCCTCCGGTTTAAGACCCTTAGAAGGACAATATATATTTAATTTTTATTTTATTTACATCTCATCATATCAGCTCATATTCGTCTCCACCGAGGGTCTCGAGGCTACCCTGAATCAGGGCGAAAAGGCCTTAGTCGACCATGCCAGCGCAGTGTGGGTTGGTCGACTTCACACACAAACTTCGTGTTTCTTCGCAGGCATGAACGAAAAATAAAGGGTTCAGTCCTGTTTTATCTTACAGTGAGTCGTAAAAGGCTATCCGTTGTATTCTTGGTGACGATGACGTCACAATACACGGGATCTGCAGTGATTTATCTAAGAACTCTCGCCTCTCTCCTCTTCCCTTTCAAACTGTACAAGAACAACCTATACGAACACACAGACGACCGAAACGATTTAACAATACGATCCCAACGCAAAGAAAACAAACTAGAACATAAAAACTTTTTGTTTTTCATTTTTGATTTTTTTGAAATGGCAACATTTGATGTAATGGCTGCCGTTTTGTATGTTGTGTGTTGGTGTTGTTTTGTGTTTGAAGTGAATTTTTGGTGATTATCCGGTCAATTTCATCGAATAATGGGTAAGTTTAATATTAATTGTACTATATTTTTTATCTGTGGACAGTTATGTAATATTTAACCTTCTTATTCATCTAATAATTAACGTTTCTGTTCATGAGTTGCTCAGATGGTTAAATTTTGTGGATTGCTATGATTATTACTCTGGTTTGCCTTCCTATTAAATTTTAGATACCTCAAAGTTGATCTAGATTAGCTGCGTTGCTATTCCTTCGTTTAATCTTAAATATTCTCTTGAACCGTCATTCACCCGATGAAGTTGTTGACTCGGTTCTGTCTGGGCAACCCAACCAAAATAAAACTAAAAAAACAACTTTTACTTTGGGCGAGCGAGCCGGACAAGTTATACATAGCTTAGAGGCGATTTTATATTTAATTAAAAGGATTATATTTACTTGTATGGTATTTTTACATGACTGCCCACAAAAAAGGAGTGTTTTCAGTTGTTATTGTTTTCAGGTCTATTGTATGTAACATAGATACTCCTATATTCATACATCTATATTCCAGGATATCTTTTACATGGATTTTAGAGTGTGAGGTATTGATAGATTTGCTTTAATCCCGTGAGTGACATAGCGTAGGACATATTTTACCCGACTCCAAAATAATATGGGTAATTTTTTATGTAGTCATGTTTTTCTTAATTTTTTTGATATCATAGACACAGTAACTATACATACTATTGATTTAAATTGAATTAAGAGCTTCTTATCTAAAAATCTGGTGGTTTTCTAATGGTTTTACACATTATTATGTTGTGTTTTTCTTAATCTTTTTGATATCATATATAACAGCAATTCTATACATACAGTAACTATACTAATGATTTAAATCGAATTAAGAGTTTCTTATCAAAAAATCTGGTTCATTTAGGAGGTTTTACATGGGTTTTACACATAGTCGGGGTGCACATAACTGGCATCCTTACTAATATTATAAATGTGAAAATGTGTTTGTTTGTTAGTTTGTTTGTTACCTTTTCACACTTCAACACCTTAACCAATCTTGATGAAATTTGGCATACAGGTAGCCAGTGTCACTGAGAAGGACATAGGCTACTTTGTATCCCGTGAAAATAGCATAGTCCGATGCAGTTCCTGAGGGAACTGAAAAAATACTCTTTTTTGCTTAATTTCTCTAACATCACAACGGACCAATGGCGTGCCGTGATTTTTTGCACAGATATGGTTGACATGACATAATTTACTAATTAGCATATCTGACATAGTTCCCGAGGGATCTGGGGAACTCATTTTCATGCTCGTGCACATCAGCGTCTTTAAAATGGAGCGACAGATTGAAGTGATTTTTGTATAGAATTGGTTGAGAGGGTGGGAAGTGACATAGACTGCTAATCAATATAGCCTGATATAGTTCCTGAGGGATCTGGATAAAACTCATGTCCACGCTCACAAGCCGCTTGCGGCTGGCGCACCACTCACCCTCGATGACAGTCATAAAAACCAAAGCCGCGGGCAAAAGCTAGTATTAAATAAAAAAATAGGTCTGTTAGATTTGATGAGTATACTGTCCAAAGCACTGCCAAGAGAGGGGTTTCCCCCTACGGCAGCCTGGTTATGTGCATCCCAAGTTTACCCAACCATGGATGGTATTAAAGATTTCTAAAGTGTAGTGAAGCCTCACATTACTGATATCAATGGCTGTGAGAAGCCTTTGAATGCTCCCAGAGAATTTTGAGTTGTTCAACTGGAAGGAGCTGGTTTGACCAAATCTAATAAAAATCATATGCACAATCAGACAAATCATGCGTCCATTTTGCGTGAATGGCTGGCATCACTGCCAACCCAGCTCTTCTCAAAAAGTCCAGAAGCCTCTGCAGGTTGCCAATGAAACCAGCAAATAAAACTAAATTAACAAACAACTATACACATTTCAAAGCATTGCATTGGTTTCGATATTATCCCTTTGTAAATTAGAAACAGCTTCACATCAGTTCTGTCACAAATAAATCCTCGCATCCAATTTGGGATCCCATTTTGAATGACCTTTACGAGGCCCATATGCGCGGGCGCACATTCGTTCCGCGCCATGTTTCATTGGAGGTGTCAGAATAAGCCCCTTACGAGCATTTCTTAAGATGTGAATAAAGTTTCGGGCCTGCGGGCCGATTCTGAGAAGCGAGCGACTTGAGATGGGTCATTTTGTAATAATAATAGTCGGACGAGTTTTAGGGTTGCCCACGATGTCGGTGCACTCGAGAGTCCGTGCAGTTATACTCTAAAATAGTTTTTCAATAGAATTTGTTTTAATAAACAGGATGTAAAAAAAATGGTGTAGGACCCGTTAACTGGGGCTTCTACTCATCATACTGAACTGCTTTCCCCAAAAAACCCATAGTCAATTCTCAAAAAAATTTGTAACCTCCATACTAAAATTTGTGCATTTTTAATGGTTGATCAGCTGATCGATTTGTATGAAGAGTAAAAATATTTTTTTTGCGATTTCAGCAAAGTCGTAGAACAAAAGTTGTTCAGTATGATAAGTAGAAGCACCGGTAACGGGACCTACACCAATTTTGTTACACCCTGTATATGGCGTTTTCAAAATAACACATGAAAAATAATCAATCAAATTCTTATGGCTCGTGTTTCCATACAAACGTAGTTCCGCTTTTATACGAAAACCACATGCCGGATCGAATCAAATTTTTGCAAATATATCAAGTAGGCAAATATCGATGTCTGAATTTTTATGTGATGTAATTGAAAAAATAAAATAAAAGCAGTTTGGAACTTTTAGTACAAAATAAAAAAATAATTGAAGCCTACGTTTTTTATTTATGTTTTTTACTTTGATGAAAACTAATTACAAACATCGATGTTCGTCTACTCAATATATTTGCAAAGTTTCGATTCAATCCGGCATGTAGTTTTTGTATTAAAGCTGAATTACGTTTGTATGGAAACTCGAGCGCCCCCCTTAACAGGATTTTCAATACTACCACACTATATTATTGGTTCGTATAGTTTCTATTGAGAGTAGCAGAATTACCGGTTCCAGTAAAGAAAGTTGTTGTAGCTATTTATGAACTATCTCGATGCACGCGGTTTTCATCTGGATTGAAACAGTTGAATACATAATGTACTTATATATGTATTTATACCTCTAGACAGGTACCTGTAGTATGTATTTATTTTTTATATATTATTAGCTCATAAACTCCCCCACCGAGGGGCCTATCCTGAATTAGAGCGATATCGGGAATTAATCGACCACGCGGGCCCAGTGCGGGTTGGTCGACTTCACATTTGACCTGCGAGTTTCTCCGCAAGCGTGTGCAGGTTTCATCACGATGTTTTCCTTCACCGCAAGGGCGTCGGATAAACGGATTTATTTTTTACGTCAAAAGTATCACGTCATCAGTCGTAAAATATAGCGGGGAGGCATTTGTATGCGTACGACGCGAGATATTGATTTCAATTAATATTTCGTACAATTCATGAATAATGTATTGTGTAAGTAGTTAACATACAATACAGCAACATTACTGTACCTTACTGATCGATGGTAGTTAAATTATTTAATAGAGTCTAGCTTAAAATTTATGTTGTAGTTATTAGTCTTTTTTTTTCGCTTTTGGCGTACGTTTTTTTTGCTCACCTATTTAAGGCGAAGCATTGATTGGAACAGTTGCCTATGTTTTTTTCTTTACTTGTAAAGGGTAAAGAAAATAACCACACTTTTGCACCTTTTCAATGTATTTTCGTTTCAATTAAAATCTACAATTAATTGAAAAAAATCCAACTGGCATATTGAAGTGTGTGTTAAAACTATTCGGCTTAGAAAATGTTGGGGTTTAAATCGGTTTTGTTTGCCTGGAGAATGCAAATCTCTGTTTTAAAAGAGGTTACTTTGAATTAATCGTGTTTCTGCAACTGACGTAATGAAGTAATTGAAAACAAATGAAAAATCAGGTTACAAAATATCTATTTTATATGTTTTGTTATTGTTGAGAAAAGCCGAGAACCCTACGACCAAAGTTTCCAATGCGTCGCGTTAAAAGCTCCAGTCTAGCGGCGAAAACTTTGAAAAATCTGCTTCAAATTGAAATATGTATTGTTTTGTAAAATATTGATACCATCATGGCGCTGAAATCGAGATTGTACCTAAAACCTACCTGAATTTAGTACTTTTCAGGGGAATTACTTTAAAGATATATGTATATTTGCTTTTTAGCTAAATAGTGCCAGCCCTGGCGCACGAATACTAAACTTTTTCTTTTTTCCGGCCTAACTTGAGCCGACACCTCGCTCGCCTCGCTACGACAATGGCGCCTGCCCTCCAAGCCTCCATTGTACACCTAAAAGATCTCTAAAAGCTCACTCCAGCTCCGTAATCTTCATAATCTAAAAATAGAAAAGTCTTCTTTGGATTGATACATGATATGATACTACGAATTGTTATTGAGTTTGATCCAATCGGGTAGCAGTCACTTTTGTGATTGGTGTGGTAAATGGTTTGTATTGTAGTTAAGAATTTGTAAGAATCGTTTAAAATTATTATTCATTTAAATTTTCTGATGTTGTTGCTCGCGTACTACCTGTCTTCTTGCTTTTTCTCCGAGCACTGGGTTGTCTGGTAGAAATCGCTCTCACCGATAAGACCGCCTAAATTGTACGTCTCTTTTATTTTTAAATTTAAATTTTGCCTGTATTCTTAGATTAAAGCAAAGCAAATCTAAGCCTGTATTTATTTATTTTGATGTACAATAAAGAGTTATTTGAGTTTGAGTTTGATTCCCCTATGATCCTGTGTTGTTTCAACATTCTCCTATATACGGTCCAGTGGTATTATAAAACATTGTCCGACTGTTCCATAAGCTTCTATTAAAATATCAGCGACTTCAAGGAGATTAAATTGAAATAATAATTTAAAATTTATTTTCGATCCGACGCTGAGCGGATGATAGCGCAACGAAAATAACTCATATGTAATCAAAGAAGAAAATTGATCAAGCCAACAGGATCATAGATAGGGGAAGGACTCCCTGTAACGTTAAGGCATTGAAAAAATACTTATGCACATTCTGACAACTGAATAACAAATTCAAGCAGCTTTTCGTTCGTATATACATTGATACCTTTAATTATCTTTGAATATATCTTACATCTCATAAACCACTGCAGTTTACTCGAGAGGGTGAGATTGTTATTTCCAGATCCTCATTTTTTTTAAATTTTCACTTTTGTATTGCGACATTTCATTTTTATTTTTATTCCCAATTTTGTCATTTTTATATAGGTAGTTTATTTATTTTGACGATCATATTATCCTTTGTAATTTTTTAAATACTGTAAACTTGACAATGATAATATGAAATAAATAAATCTATTCTAATTAATAACTATGCGTTTTCCAGAGATGAAAGGTGTTCTCTGCTGTTCCCCGCCCTTTGCTTTAGCTCTGTGCCAGTGGGTTAAGTGTTAAGTAGGTACTTTTCGCGTGAAAGAGTAATAAGCACAGACATACATACTTTCGGATTTATAATATAATATTAGTAAATATATCTGAGCATTTATAAATTGTCACTTCTTTGTGGCTGTTAATTAAGATTTATTGAGTCATACAACATGACTAGAACTTGAATCTTACTTTCTCATGCATGATCATTGCTTATACAATGTATATAAAATATATATACAATGTATATAAAATGACATAAAACATTAAAAATTGCGAAAACACTTTCGAATACCATAATACACTGCGCATTTCCTGGGAATATTTTAAGATTTTTCATACAAAACTTGTTATTTTAAAACTATAAAAGTATAGGCCATGTGTTGGGTAGACAGACATGGTAGATACTTTCGAGTGCTATATTTAACATCTCAGTTTTTAAAAATGAATTGCGTTTTGTATTTATCAAAGCATTTTGTCTTTGATTAAACCAAAATATCGTTTTGTAGTGGTTTTTTGTGCAAATACATGAAACATGAAAGTTTGATTTTAATAATTTCATACAATCTGCACCAGTCTTCTATGAATATAAAGCACAATTTTCTTTGACTACGCGCTTGTACAACCACTTAAGAGGATTGTGGACCTACGGCGAAAACTAGACTTTTTATACAAATGGCGATAGCCATTTTCACCTCTTAAAAGTTAACCGATTTGGACCAATTTTTGATAGATTGTCAGTCAGAAAAAAGCTAGGTTTATTAGATTATATATGGTACATATTATAGATTTCGGTTTTTAATGAAAACACTGAACGACAAATAAAATTGAACTTATAAATTGTATTGAAAAAACAAAAGCCTAGTAACCTAGCTTTTGTTTTTACTGACAACCTATTCAAAAATTGGTCAAAATCGGTTAACTTTTATGAGGTGAAAATCGCTATCGCCGATGGTATGAAAAATCGCAGGTTCACAATCCTCTTAAAACGAAATGCATTCATAGTAACTGAGAGGGTAAATAAAGCTATCTTTAAACTTACATGCTCTAAGTATTTTTAAAAATTTTCAAAGAAAAAATGTTTTGTAAATGTGTCTAAGGCAATATTGAGCAGTGTATTTAAACCGCCTCGAAGCCTACACGGGTTTGTTGAATGAATGAATAGCTGCAATTACTTGATCTATCAGCTGATCGACGTGGGTAGTAGGTGTGCATTGTATAAAGATTCGTGGGCTCTTGAACAATTAACATTTAATTAACGTCCTTCGGTTCTTTATTATGTGAGCACCATTCACTATTTCAGTAGGCCTGTATACTACAATATCATCATCAGGTGAGGTGCTGTACAATCGCACGCGTATACAGTGTAAACTGTATATAGCGACACTCAAGGGACCGGGCATTTTGTGACGTTATTGAGAGTTTTCGTTATACAGAGAGAATTTAGCGTTAAAGTAAACCAACTGAAGCCAGAAAACAATGACGTTTGAAAGAGTGAATCGTTATATCGAGTGACGTTATACAGAGTTTACTTTGTAATTAGCCCTGTTGTCAAACTAAGGCGCGCCATTCCCTCACCTGATGCTAACGTTGGTAGCTAGTCAGTCGGTTTTAGAAAATGCCCTACCACCAACCAAACCGACTCTTACAAAGTTAGAGCTAGTTAGGAATCGAAACCGCGGCCTCCAGGTGTGTAACGAGTGGACTAGCCACGGAGCCACCTTCAACAATAAAGAGGTATGGTTGGATGCTTCGCTTAGGTATTTTTGTTGTTGTATTCAGCAATGCCTACAACCTTCTACCCTATTTATTTTAAAACCGGTAAAATTTTCTCAGCCATCCAAACCTTTGTCATATTATTATTAAGAACCAGTCACGCAGGATACAACACCCACTTCAACAATACCTGATGATTCCATTGTCACAGTCACGCTTCCCGAGGAGTTTATTCAGCTGCCCTGTTCCGTGGGCGTTGGACGATTGAAATTATTTTTTTAAGCCCTCCATGCTAATGGGCGATCGTCTACTTGCAAGATAAATAACGTTGGATTTGGACAATGAGCTCGTTAGAATACGAAAGTAAGTGACTTACAAATTTGGAAAGAAAGAATTTTTTTTCGGAAAGTAAATAAAAGTGCAATATTTCTTTTTCATCATCATCATCATATCAGCCGAAAAACGTGCACTGCTGGACAAAGGATTTCCAAGACGACCGGTCCTGCGCTTCCCGCATCCATCGGCTTCCCGCGATCTTCACTAGTCGGTCCACCGCGTGGGAGGCCTGCCTACGCGACGTTTTCCGGTGCGCGGTCGCCACACGAGAAATTTACTGCCCCAACGGCCATCTGTTCTACGAGCTATGTGCCCTGCCCACTGTCACTTCAGTTAAGCGATTCTGTGAGAAATGTCGGTAACTTTGGTTCTCCTGCGGATCTCCTCGTTTCTGATTCGAGCATAGCACGCTCCATTGCCCTTTGTTTATGACCTTGAGCCTTATTATGAGGCCCATAGTAAGCGTCCATTTCTCAGTTCCCTAAGTCATTACACACACTGGTCAAATTCAATGATTTTTTAAAATATATTACTATTTTAGACTAAAATACTCTGCCAAAAAGGGCGCCGTCTCAGCTAATTACTTTGGCTTTAATAAAGCCAACGCGCTTATTTTCAGCCGGCATCGGCACCAGAATGATGTGGATAGGCCCACGGACGACACGTTCAAACTTATCTTTATTATTATTATATTATACTAGCTTTCGCCCGCGGCTTCGCCCGCGTGGACATCGTTTTTATGACTGTCATTGAGGGTGAGTGTTGCGCTAGCCGCAAGCGGCCCGCGAGCGTGGACATGAGTTTTCTCCAGATCCCTATCCCAGGTCGGGCTATTCTGATTAGCAGTCTGTGTCACTTCCCACCCCTCAACCAATTCTATAGAAAAAAATCACTTCAATCTGTTGCACCGTTGCGACGCCGACGACGCGCTCGAGTGTGGAAATATGTTTTACCCAGATCCCTCGGAAACTATGTCAGGATATGCAAATTAGTAAATTATGTCATTTCCCTCTCTCTCGACTGTCTTGCAAAAATCTCTACAATCCATTGTTCCATTGCGATGTTAGAGAAATTAACCAAAAGAGTTTTTTTCCAGTTCCCTCAGGAACTGCATCGGACTATGCTATTTTCAGGGGACAAAAGTAGCCTTTAGTCCTTTCCAGTGACACAGGCTACCTGCATGCCAAAATTCATCAAGATTTGTCAAGGTCGTAAGTCTGTGGTCAAGGTGTTGAATTTTAAAAACTTTAGTTAATTTTTTTCTACATATTAGTGATTTAAACATTGAATAAAGTATCAGGGAAATGGACTACATAGTTGCTATGTTGGCAGGTATGAACTCTTTTGAAGAAATTTTGAAGTACATTTTGTAGCAAGGGCTGCTGGAATTGACGAATTTGACGTGTAATTTCTATTTTGAGTTCCTCAGTTGTCTCAAGGTGGTGCGCATACTTAGACCTTACTTTTCAAAACCTTGAAATAAATAGTCAAAATAAGTAAAGTCGCAACTTATTGGCTGCCAGTTTCGGTCTTCAAAACAAGGGATGACACGACCTGAATATTTGGGTTTGTAACAATGTGAAAATTTTCCCTATTTTTGTAATGGGTTTCACTAATAACAAATATTTTTCCAAACTGTGACGCACCATTTTCGTAAATGTCTGTTTTAATTAAACAAACACCAAATATGGCTGAACAATTGACAGTCAAAAATGGCGCGATCCAAAATTCAAGTTCTTGCTGGGACACTCTTTATAATTCATGATTTAGCCCATTTTTAGGGTTCCGTTCGCCCAACGTGTGACCAACGGGACCCTATTTCTAAGCCTCCGCTGTCTGTCCGTCTGTCCATCCGTCTGTCAGCAGGCTGTATTTTATGAACCGTAATAGGTAGACAATTGAAATTTTCACATAATGTGTGATTCTATTGCCGCTAAAACAAAAAATACTATTAATTTGAAAAAGTGAAAAAATAAGGAGGGGGGGATCTCCATACAAAAAAAACGTGTTTTATAGGTCTAGAAGTATATAAGCTCTATCGTATTAACGGTAATACATACAAGCGTGAAACTAGCTATGAATATAGTACTAATACTCAAGTAAAACAACACTTAATAAAAATCGGCCAAGTGTGAGTCGTACCCGCGCTAAAGAGTCCGAACTGAATGCCAAAAAAAGCATATTTTTGTCGCTCGCGTTGATGTCTTTTGCTTGTAATGTGAAAAGTTATCATTGTCATTCATTAGATTAGATTATTTATTTTATGTTACCAATTACATATTTATTAAAAATGTCAAAGTGTAAAATCATTATACTATGTAGTTGTGTGAAGAGGTATGGGGGTATGGAACCACAGAAATCGGAATAATATAGGCACTACGGAACCCTTTGAGTGCTATTCCGACTCGAACTTGGCCAGCTCTTTTTTACTTTCGAGTGTTAGCTAACGATAAAGGAGTGAAGAAAGTATTGTGTAGCAAAAAAAAATCGAAGTTGCGATTTTGATGGGGATCGATTGTAGTCTAAAAAAATGTACTGCACTGAACTAATTACAAACACCGATATGTGTCTACTGAAACGCAAACTATCGTTTCGAGCCGATCTCTTTTCGTGCGTTTCATAATTAAATTCTCTTTTGATTTTGTTCCTCTATGGAAATTTAATTTGAAAATATTTGTGACTTTTTGACAAGTGTAAAACAAAAATTGATTCTGTATGACTGATGACCGTCGAAATTGGTGAAAGTAAATTATTTTAAACATCTGTGATTTTGATTTTGTTTACAAGACCTCCTATATTTAACAGGGGTAAGTGATTTATGCTTGGAGATAGCTGTCCAATTTTATTTAGTGCCGTTGCGAACTAAATTTTATTTCATCGTTGTAGGGTCTTCCACCCGGCCCGAACGAAACACTATTATCCTGGATTACTGCTAGTCTTCCACCGGCGTTTGTTTCGCCGCTCTGCATCTGCCTGCCGCTCACTCAAAGGGAAGTGGAATCTTTGTTTCTATCAAATTTTAAGGCCCATTGAAGTTGGTTGTCACTGGTGACCAAACTCTATCACTGGTGACCAAGCACTGCTACTGCCCGGCAAGGTTCTGCTGTCTTCCTCCAAGCGCAGCTGCTGGTCTACGTGTTCTCCTGTTTCCGTTTACTTTGTCAATTTTGCATTTATTTTAAAATCATTAAGAGTATTGTACACCCAAAGTGTTTCCTACAACTTTGGGGGGTAATTTCGACACCCAATAAATTAACTCCATTTATGTTTTAGGTATTTATTCGATCATTTTTTACATCTGGGGGGATGATCGATCGTAACCTAACTTTTTTTTGTATTTTAAAATTATGCAATGTGTTGTTTTTTTATATTTAATCTATTTCCACGGTCATCTACTTGTTTACGTCTTTACCTAATTTTTTTCTAATCTTATAAAATAAAACTATTCTATATAAAATTTATTTTCTTTCCGAAATTCATATTTAGGCAGCGAGTAAAAATTCTAAGTGTCATATGTGGCAAATTCCTAAGTTACCATTATTTTTGTCACATATTTATGGCGCCCGAACTAATGTTTTATCCCCTTTTCTGCCTTTAATCTTTCGCTAACGAACCCGTTTTTTTGTCGTTCGTGGGTGTATCCGTTTCCCGGATGTTATGGTTCAAGTTTTAATACCTCAAGATCCTTACTTATTTTAATCGTGCAGTTTTCTTTGAAACGTAAGGTTTTTTTGTTTGTATGCACGGTATTTTTTTGCTTCTCTTGACACGGGTCGTTTTTTTTCCCGGCTTAATGGCATTATACCTCTTTCGGATAATTGCTTACGTGTTGTTGAGTTGTTTTTGCCTGTGTATTCCCTTACGATTCCAAGAGAATTTTTAATTTAAGTAGTCAATGTCCAGACTCTAGTTTTCTTTCAATCGAAAGTCGGGACAGACTTACTTTTAGTTCACGATTATTTAACGTTGGTTTAAGGGAAAAATCTTTAAGAGTTACTGTTTGGAATATTTTTACGCGTTGCTTTGCGAGGTACTCCTTAAATTTTTGGCGTACCCTGTTCACTTTTATGTGACAACGTTTCTGTATTCCGCAGTATTGTTTAGATTTCTTGAGGTCTTATAACAATTTTCCATTTTTCAAATTTCTTTCATTAATCTTGCCCTTGTCTTACCTCAAATGGCCTATTTTTCGGTAGAGTTGTCCTTTTAGACTCTTGCGTATCGCGTTTCAGACTTCCGGTGTTAATTTTATCCGTGAGTCGGATTTTTCACGCATCCGCTTTTACCGCTATTGTCCACATTTTCGCTGGGGAAACCGACAATGTTTTGCAAGTTTTTTTCAGTTTTTGACAACCCTACTGGTCTTTAATGTTTTACTAGTTGTGTGGTTTTTTCCCTCGAGAAGTGTTAAGCTTGACAGCCCTACTTGCCTATTGTGCGAAGTGCTCCGTTTTTTTCTTCTTCGTTCTCTCTTTATATTATCTAGTTTTAGTTAGTTGTTTAGTTATGCTCTTTCCTAATTAATTGACTAGTTTTAGGCTGTGCATAGCGATCCCTTAACACTAGTGTGTTGTTGGGGTTATTAAGTTTGTTCACTTTTAGATGGAGTTTTTGGCGTTTGTATGTGTACGCGAATCGTGTAAAAATGTTAATTTCTACCAGCTTCAAGTAAACGTTTGTAGTTAACTAGAGAGTTTTAATTTTTTTTTCTTCTTCAGGGCTGTCCAACATCCATAAGATTGTCCAAATTTCAAAAAATTTTGGACTTCTCGCCTTTTTTTTGTGAGTTTGTGGGTATTTTGAAACGCAAACTATCGTTTCGAGCCGATCTCTTTTCGTGCGTTTCATAATTAAATTCTCTTTTGATTTTGTTCCTCTATGGAAATTTAATTTGAAAATATTTGTGACTTTTTGACAAGTGTAAAACAAAAATTGATTCTGTATGACTGATGACCGTCGAAATTGGTGAAAGTAAATTATTTTAAACATCTGTGATTTTGGTTTTGTTTACAAGACCTCCTATATTTAACAGGGGTAAGTGATTTATGCTTGGAGATAGCTGTCCAATTTTATTTAGTGCCGTTGCGAACTAAATTTTATTTCATCGTTGTAGGGTCTTCCACCCGGCCCGAACGAAACACTATTATCCTGGATTACTGCTAGTCTTCCACCGGCGTTTGTTTCGCCGCTCTGCATCTGCCTGCCGCTCACTCAAAGGGAAGTGGAATCTTTGTTTCTATCAAATTTTAAGGCCCATTGAAGTTGGTTGTCACTGGTGACCAAACTCTATCACTGGTGACCAAGCACTGCTACTGCCCGGCAAGGTTCTGCTGTCTTCCTCCAAGCGCAGCTGCTGGTCTACGTGTTCTCCTGTTTCCGTTTACTTTGTAAATTTTGCATTTATTTTAAAATCATTAAGAGTATTGTACACCCAAAGTGTTTCCTACAACTTTAGGGGTAAATTCGAAACCCAATAAATTAACTCCATTTATGTTTTATTCGATCATTTTTTACATCTTTTTACATTGGGACGATCGATCGTAACCTAACTTTTTTTTGTATTTTAAAATTATGCAATGTGTTGTTTTTTTTATATTTAATCTATTTCCACGGTCATCCACTTGTTTACGTCTTTACCTATTTTTTTTCTAATCTTATAAAATAAAACTATTCTATATTACCCCAAAATTTATTTTCTTTCCGAAATTCATATTTAGGCAGCGAGTAAAAATTCTACGTGTCATATGTGGCAAATTCCCAATACAGGTTGTAGTCTAAAAAAATGTACAGTACTGAACTAATTACAAACATCGATATGTGTCTACTCAATACAGGGTGACTTTTAATTGGTTCTTGATAACAAGAGATATAATGTACTCGTGATTACAAACAACATTCCCAAAGAAACTATATGTCAAATCTGAAAAAAAAATTCGAGCGAGACCTACAGTACTAACTAAAAAGGACGGCAAAGATACGGCAGACTAGGCTGTATGGTCATAGATACATTTGCCTTTTCCGCGCTTTTAAAGCCTGAAAAAACGCGACTTCCTGTTACAATGGGACACATTTCCGTCCCATTTCACGAAATCACTCCCACAAATTGCAGGAAAGCGAGAGCAAAGATGTTACACATCAAAAAATTTGGTCCTCCATACAAAATAATAATAAGTTATCAAATCGGCAAAAACGTACCGAGGACCAAATTTTTTTTCATATTTGACATATCGTTTCTTTGGGAATGTTGCTTGTAATCACGAGTACATTCGTATCCTTTGCTATCAAGAACTAATTAAAAGTCACCATATATAAGGTGTAACAAAATTAGCTGAAACTATTTAAACTGGTGCTTCTACCCATGAAACTGAACAACTTTCCCCATGGAACCCATAGTCAAATCGCAAAAAAAAATTGGCTCTCCCATACTAACTCGATCAGCTGATCAGCCACACCTTATATATTCGTAAAGTTGGGATTCAATCCAGCATGTAGTTATTATAATATTAAAGCGGAACTACGTTTATATGGAAACTCGAGCCTTCTGGGGACCCTTATTGTCCAACTCGAATCATGATAAAACTTTTTTTTTCTACAAAATACTCTTTATAATCTGAAACTATCATTTCTGTCCCATCATCCGTAATGTCCTCTGTTCCATGACCATGACGAATCGAAAACGACGTGATGCAGCCATGATGGTCCTTTCGATTTGCTACGTACCTACAAACCTTTTTATTTGACACAAGACGTTTTACCAAAGCCGGGTATAGCTTTTTAACGTCCAAGCACCTATATCGATTGTAATCGAACGCGTTAAAGCTCGGGTTACAGCCATTGAACTAGGCATTTTTGGATTGTTGTCAGGTTTCTAGTCACAATTTCGGCACGCGGGCGATGGCTGGAGGCTTGAGTGTTAGGCGAGAGACTATAAACGCGTTGTTGTTGTTGGCAATTGGCAACACCACACGGCGCAAAAAACTGGTTCGCTGCGTCGGTTCCATACGCTAGTAATGTAGTTCAATAGTTACAGCACTATTGTAGCAGACATTGTCGATAGATTATGTATATTTTGATAGTAAATCGGAATCAAATCCTTCCCGTCTTTGCTGGAAGACTGATCTCGTACGGATCTATATCTGACTATTTGTATTGTGGGAGTTGACCGTTTTTGAGTAACATACTCTTAATCTTCTGACAATAACGAAATTTTGTTTTAAATATTTTTGGAATAGCAATTTTGTGAATTTGATTTATTACAAAATTGAAGACGTGTCTGTCTGATGGTGCACAAAACGATAGTTTTTTTTTATTATTTTAGGAATCAATTTAGGAAATAATATTTCATGATTTATTGTTGACTAGCTTTTGCCCGCGGCTTCGCTCTCGTGGACATCGTTTTTGTGACTGACTTAGAGGGTGCGCGCTGCGCGAGCCGCAAGCGGCTCGCGAGTGTGGACATGCATTTTCTTCAGATCCCTCGGGAACTATGTCAGTGTATAAATCGTGTCATTTCCCACCCCCTCAACCATCTCTGTGCAAAAAATCACACAATACATTGTTCGATTTGTCTCGACCCCGAATAGCAGAATAACTATTAAGAAATCAAAAAAGTTAGGAAATAAAATTACTGTCCCGTACACGTGTAGTGTAGTGGTAGTGTATTGTAGTTAGTACATACACATACTAATATATGTATATACTTTGATGTAGTCTAGAGTAAAGTGTAGAGTTTGTGAGGCGGTAGGAAGTTCGCCGGGACAGCTAGTTACATAATAAACCAAGCCTTGCAACACAGTTCGCATTTCTGAAATTCCGTAAACAGTTCCCATTACTCAACGTTTTGCACGTTAGCTGTGTAAGGAAATACTGGAAACACTCTGGAATGCGAAACGCTACAAACTAAACAAATAGCCGCTGTTAAAACAAACTCCTCAATTTAGGCGGGTAATGCCCTAGATTGT
Organism: Coleophora flavipennella; assembly: GCA_947284805.1. Classification (NCBI taxonomy): domain Eukaryota; kingdom Metazoa; phylum Arthropoda; class Insecta; order Lepidoptera; family Coleophoridae; genus Coleophora; species Coleophora flavipennella. The sequence goes on along the minus strand of OX369293.1, from coordinate 8,191,742 downwards.
AAACTACAATACCCCTTTAGTTAAGGTCGTCGACTTGTAAACACACGAGAGCTCCAGCCTGAAATAATCGTAAGAATTCGTGACGTAACTCTGTATTGATACAATGAATAGAACAAGCGTTTCTCTTTTATAGTTTAATATGGCTCCCTGCAATCAGTCGAAGTTGAAACCAAGGGCGCCGGGATGAGAGGATTTTAGTTTAATATGGCTCCCTGAAATCGGTTTAAGTTGGAACCAAGGGTACTGGGATGGGAGGATTTTAGTTTAATATAGCTCCCTGAAATCGGTTAAAGTTGGAACCAAGGGCGCCAGGATGGGAGAATATGAAAACGTAGCGAAGGCAGGCCTCCCACGTGGTGGACTGACGACCTGGTGAAGATCGCGGGAAGCCTATGGATGCGGGCAGCGCAGGAACGGTCGTCGTGGAATTCCTTGGGGGAGGCCTTTGTCCAGCAGTGGACGTTTTTCGGCTGACATGATGATATGGCTCCCTGAAATCTTGCTTTTTTTCCGCCTGAAGGGCACAAAACATATGTAACAATTAATTTTATTATGGCACTATCACTTATCATTATAATTATCAATCAGTGTTTTCCGGTCCCTGAAAAACTCCCATTCCACAAAACTCAAATTCCATAGTTGTTTGAAAAACCGGCCAAGTACGAGTGGAACTCCCTCATGAAAGCTACCGTTCCATCGTACAAGAAAAAAAGGAACACGTTCTTGTATATGGGGGCCATATTGTTTGTTGTTACAGCGGCAATATGAGAAAATTTCAAATACAGCCCGCTAACAGACAGACGGACAACGGAGGTTTAGTAATAGGTTCCCGTTGGTCACCCTTTGGTTCTACTCATGTACATGTCTTTCATCATAATGTTAGCTAAAAGATGTCCGTCCACTGCTGGACAAAGGCCACATATCTTTAACTCTACCTAATTCTTAGCACACACACACACTTCTGACGCTGATACAGCTATTGAGTTGAGAGGGTTTCTATAGGTGCAAGAGATTATTCTTTTTCAACATTTATTTTATATAGCTTTTTAATAAAAAGAATATACCTACCATAAAATTTCTGTTACCATATTACATGCATAATTAATTAATCACTAAACTTGGCATGCGTGGCGACTAGTGTTTTAGGTGTTATCTCCCAGATTTTCCAGCAATCTACAACAGTTCTCTCTCATTATCCTGATCTCTCTGCATAAAAATAAGCATTAAGATCTCCGATAAACCAGCCAGCGTTGAGTTTCTTGGCAACGGCAATAATAAATGTAATTTCGCAGATAATCACGACGTATCGCGTTTCCGTCGCGCGGCTAACCTGACCTGAGATCGTGTGAATGTAGGCTGCCTTAGATCATTAGCAAAAGGACGAGACTCACGGTCGCGGTCGAAAGTGTCCGAACATAAAATGTGATAAATAAAAAACCGGTAAAGGACGAGTCAGAACCGCGCACAAAAGGTTCCGTACCATCATACTAGATGGCGCTAGTATCTTCAAATTGTACCACTATAGTTACTTTTTTGTACTGTGTTTGTTTTTTTATATTTTTTTAAGTTTAGTTTATTTAAGTTTTTAAAATTTGTTTATATATTTTTTTTTGTAACTAAAAAGTATTTATCTTTATCTTATCTTACCTTCGCGTTTAAAAAAAACTGGTTGACTGTAAAGACGGTTTATTACGTGATAGATAACGTCATAAGAAAACATTGATCACAAGCCGAATGCTTAGGCCGATCGTGCCTCTGTATCGCTTGTTCCGCGCTCTCGCTTGCACGCGGAACGTGACACTTTTGTTATGGAGACTTTCACGTTTTGTAATTTTTAGTATTTCCTAAAGCGGCAACAAAAATACATCATCTGTGAAAATTTCAACTGTCTAGCTATCACGGTTCATGAAATACAGCCTGGTGACAGACGGACGGACGGACAGCGGAGTCTTAGTAATAGGGTCCCGTTTTTACCCTTTGGGTACGAAACCCTAAAAAGTCACCCTTTTCAACCGACTTCAAAAAAGGAGGAGGTTCTCAATTCGGTTGTATTTGTTTTAATGTTTGTTACCACGTAACTCCGTCATTTATAAAGCGATTTGAATTTTTTTTTATTTGAAAGGACATATTTTCAGAATAGCCCCACATTAATTTTATCAAAATCGGTACTGTACTTTTGTAGGAAATTAACAAAAACAGAAAATGTAGCAAAATTGTACTGGTTGTTGTGATTGAAGTCGCTTTTTTTCCCAATTATTACACGAATACCTAAAAAGGAGGCTAATGTTTTTTTTACGTATTGTATATCTGTCTCTTTGGCTGAGCCTGTAGCCTAAACGGCTCGATGGGTTTTGAAGTGCGAGGTGTCGTTACATTCGTCTTGACCCCCCCCCCCCTTCTGAGTGAATATATAGACTGAGTGTAGGTATATATATTTTAAGATTTCGGGTTTTAATTATTTTATTAAAATTTTTAGGTTGAGTTATCGCACCAGGAAGTGTACTTGCGCGGTTCTCCCTCTTTGTCTAACAAACACCTAGCATTTTGAATATTTCTACACTTGTCATCTGTCAAACAACTGTACGGATCTTTCTTGAAGTTTGTTTGTATGAAACTGGGGATTTAGTTTTTTTTTATATGTAGACTTCTTCCGGATGATATGACATGTGATCTAAGTTAGGCATCCTATATAAAAAAAAATCCTTGTGAGCTATATAAAACTGCGATTTTCTCATTCTTAAGCCAACCCGTAGCGTAGGCAGGCATCCCACTCGGTGGACCGAAGACCTAGTGAAGATCGCGGGAAGCCGATGGATGCGGGCAGCGCAAGACCGGTCGTCGTGGAAATCCTTGGGGGAGGTCATTGTTCAGCAATGGACGATTTTCGGCTGATATGATGATGCCAAACTAATGAAGGAAACATCTCATAGAGTTGTGTCGCTTTGGGTGCGGCAATCGGTATCATTTAACTGTTCGTGCTGAATGAAGCCTGGGAGTTATGTCACTAACATTAATATTGTAGACTTACTTAACACTGGCCAAGTGCATTTCAGACCATGCAGTGTAGGGTTCCACAGGCAATAGCTACTTAATTAACTTAAAAAGTGTTTGTCACAGGATAGGTACCTACCTGAAATAGTTTTCGTTAGGAGTTCCTACTACTTGGTAGTTCTCAATTACGTACATAGATGGTTTCAAATTTCTAGGTCAGTTATTAAAATAACTACTTTAATATTATACAGGGTCTTCGGCAGATGGTTGAAAATACGAAAAGGGGGGATAGGTGGGGTCGCCTCCCACCTATTTTGAGAATTAAAAAAAAATCTAGGACTTGTAATTTTTTTTACAGGATTTTTTTTCCTTTTTTTAGAAATTTTGCCATTTTTATACCTTTGAACACATGTAACTTTTTGTTTTTTAAAGCTAGCTCCAAAATCTTTTTTTTAATAGACTTTTATAAGATTGTCGGCTCTAAAAAAAATTATGTTTGTTTCAAGTTATTGCTAAAAACAAAAATGTGGGCCCCCGAACTTAAAAAAAAAGTTGAACAAAAATTTAAAAGTCAACTTTGCGATGCATTTAAAAAAAAAATAATGGGGCTGGAAGGCTTCTGTTTTTTTTAAAACATCTCTAAAGCTTAGGCTTTTGAATGGTATGTAATTTGTTTCGGTATCTTTTTTGTAACCGGAGTTGTTAATTTTTTTTACTCAATTGGACCATGTTGACGAAATTCCACTAGTTACATGTTTTGTGAAATGTATCAAATGCAAAGTTGAAAATAATGTAAATACTTACTGTTGGGACGGTTACAAAGAGCAGGTACGTTTTTTTACATTCTTGCACACACATAATGGCTATCTTTTGTCATTTATTGGCATATTGGAGTTAGCATTTCCATATGACAATAAAATGTCCGCATATTCCGCATTGGTAAATTGAGCCATTTTAAACCACAACAAAGTCTTAACAAAACGTCTGATAATAACAAAAAGTGACAAACAACAAAAAAACTTAACAAAATCACAAACACAGCAAAGTGAAATTAACGAAAACAAAAAAAAACGTTAACGTTATTAACGTTTGTGATTTTGTTAAGTTTTTTTGTTGTTTGTCACTTTTTGTTATTATCAGACGTTTTGTTAAGACTTTGTTGTGGTTTAAAATGGCTCAATTTACCAATGCGGAATATGCGGACATTTTATTGGCATATGGAAGTGCTAACTCCAATATGCCAATAAATGACAAAAGATAGCCATTATGTGTGTGCAAGAATGTAAAAAAACGTACCTGCTCTTTGTAACCGTCCCAACAGTAAGTATTTACATTATTTTCAACTTTGCATTTGATACATTTCACAAAACATGTAACTAGTGGAATTTCGTCAACATGGTCCAATTGAGTAAAAAAAATTAACAACTCCGGTTACAAAAAAGATACCGAAACAAATTACATACCATTCAAAAGCCTAAGCTTTAGAGATGTTTTAAAAAAAACAGAAGCCTTCCAGCCCCATTATTTTTTTTTAAATGCATCGCAAAGTTGACTTTTAAATTTTTGTTCAACTTTTTTTTTAAGTTCGGGGGCCCACATTTTTGTTTTTAGCAATAACTTGAAACAAACATAATTTTTTTTAGAGCCGACAATCTTATAAAAGTCTATTAAAAAAAAGATTTTGGAGCTAGCTTTAAAAAACAAAAAGTTACATGTGTTCAAAGGTATAAAAATGGCAAAATTTCTAAAAAAGGAAAAAAAAACCTGTAAAAAAAATTACAAGTCCTAGTTTTTTTTTAATTCTCAAAATAGGTGGGAGGCGACCCCACCTATCCCCCATTTTCGTATTTTCAACCATCTGCCGAAGACCCTGTATTTATTAAAAAAGATATGCGCTACATTTTTTTAATCCATAATTGGTAAGCCCTTGGCATTATCTCATCTGATGGCAAGTGACAATGATGCCGAGATGAAAGCGGGCTTACCAAGATTCCCCAACGCAATGAGCAACTGTCTATCTTATCTTCTAGCCGAAACATTGATGTTTGGCGGCAGGATTAATATAAGATGGTTGTAGCTAGCCAGGCGGGCGTGGAAAATTAGACTCCGTCGGGAATCGGACCCGCGCCCTTCTGGCGCACCCCGGACACTTCATACTAACGAGCGAGAAATTATATATTTATATACAAACAACTGACGTATATATAGACATGAACGCTAGTAGGGCTGATCACCGGCCGGCGGCATCGAATTTTCAATGTATTTTTCAAGAGGTGAGGTAACGTTTTTTATTTTGTTTTTTTTTATATACGTACAATTAAAGATTGGGAAAATAAATAGCATTGTTTCCATGGATTTGGTGGTTCGTGTGAGCGAGAGATTCATATTGTTTGAGCAAGACGCAAATAGAAGCGCCGCCATTTATCATTCCCAGACTAATTATATTGTATGCGTAGAAGTATCTTATTTATGTGTAGCTTGGTATAAATAATTCAATAAAAAAAATAAAACTATACTTGTTATTTGGAATATTTATTTTAGCAACTTCGGTACGAAATGAATCTAACAGGGTTATTGGAAATGTGACGTATTCCTTTTAGAGGTGTAAACTGAATCTAATTTAAAACAAAAAAGGTCAAATAACTAGGGGTCAAAAAACAACTGTTTCGAGTAACAGCCAAATTAATTTTAGAATTTTGTATGAAGAACGCATTGATTAAGTTCTTCCGAAGAACGAAGAACGAAGAACTTCTTCGTAATTTTGTTGAATTTTTTTTTATGCATAACGCGGGAAAATGGCACCGTGTGTGTACATTCATTGATTTCTATGAAGAGCGATATTGCAAGATATCTGGTTAAATAAAGATCTCTTATAGTATCTTTCCCGTGTGTGACAACTCTTTCATTCCTTAACCAAACTGTAACCAATCTGCGTGACGGGGGGGTGAGGTGAGAGCGGCAGGCAGTGTCCTTACTGTACGCTAGTACATAATATATACTGTGCTTCTAGTGTGACGCGAATGGATTATATTAGTTTATAGGTATTGCAAATTGTACATTTAAAAAAATCTTTTGAAAGATCCATTTAACGATACACCATACTTAAAAAAAATATCCGTTACCTTTTTTTCCGAAATAAAGCTACCGTTTAGGAAACCCTTTTTGTATTATTTAAAACTAGATGTTGCCCGCGGTTTTGCCCTCATGAATATCGCGGGTGTGCGATGCACGAGCCGCATTTTTTCTTTCTAAAAACCTTATTCGGACTATTACGAATATTTTAACACAAAAATTAGTTAAATTGCTCCTGGTTGCCCGCGGTTTTGCCCTCATGGATATCGCGGGTGTGCGATGCACGAGCCGCATTTTTTCTTTCTAAAAACCTTATTCGGACTATTACGAATATTTTAACACCAAAATTAGTTAAATTGCTCCAGCAGTTACCAACGAACAGCATTTCATTTTTATTTATACAGATAGATACAGATCAACAAATAATTAATTTTTGTGCCAGATTTTGTTCAATTAGTTTTTAAAATGTATAAAAGTTACATGTGAGTTTGTGAAATTCTATGAGTCGTACATTAATTATGACGAGCAGAACTATCTTACATACATATAAGGGTTCCATGTAGGGACTACGGGGCCCTAAAAAATATGTGTATATTGGTAACGTTGTGTCATGTAAATTACACCTTGGAGTGCTGTTTTCTCATGTCAAACACCTAATTAAACTGCCACTGGCGGTAAACTTGTTGTTGTTATGTGGATTGGGTGTTTAAGGGCAACTTTTGGACTTCCTGTATCGAAAAATGTAAAATAGACATTTTGTTTTTCATAAACACACACCAATTATCATCAACATCATCATGTCAGCCGAAGGACACCCACTGCTGGACATAGGCCTCCACCAAGGATTTCCACGACGACCGGTTGTGCGCTGCCCGCATCCAGAGGCTTCCCGCGAACTTCACCAGGTCATTGGTCCACCGAGGATTATAAAAAAGATATAATTAGTGTGGGTTTTAAAGCTAGCGCACTACCGATCTCTTAGCGGACACGACGCTATGGGCATAGTTTTACAATATAGCGGCTTACAGTAGTGCAACGAATGTACATACACAGAGAAACGGAAGGGTCTTGCGGAGCAGCGGGCGGCGGGGCAGTTTGCCAGGCTGGCTTCAGGCTAGTACTGCTAGTACCTACGCCAAAGTGCGACATCAAAGGCGTTGCGCTACTGTAAGCTGTATCGTAATACTGTGACATAGGTATCTAATTTCTACATATAAAATTTGAGCGTAGAAGTCAAACCATTTAATATCATTATTATATTATCTTTCCACATATAGTGACAAGCCAAGATCGTGCGATGGTGTTCATTTAGCCCATGCATAATTAAGCATCGACTTAACTACTTCCAACTGAATCCTCTGGCATCATAAGCCGTTAAGCCGAACTAAACGAGGTCTTTCCGTCTTCATGACAGATTTAAAGGGGTCAGGCAGGATGTTTCTGTAACGAGGAGTGTTTGTGTTAAGAATCAGGCTCTTTATTTGGAAGGACATACCATGTTTGTTTTGTTTTATTCTAAATGCCGGAGTTGATGAGTAGATTAGGTTAATAGCTGATAGCCGTACTTTACTGCTCTTTTGTTATCTGATCGAATTACATACGGTTCTTGAAGTTCAATAAAAGCCTTACATTTTAAAATATTTTTGTATACTGATTGTGTCAGACAATTTATGTAGAGTTATTTATTACATACAATGGAGGGATAAACTCCTGAAGGACATTGCAAGTACAAAACTTTAAATCTTAACACCTTAAAAAAATCAAATACTTTTCTGCCTACCACATAGACTTCGCAATCAGCGCAAAGTTCAGTTCAGTTCAAAGCCACAACATGTTTCAAAACAAATTTTATTAAGGCGGTAATATTACAGATTTTTGTTATTTTTGACGTCAATTACTCCTAAACGATAGAAAACCCAAGGTTGAAAAAATATGATGATGTTCCTTAAAGTCTACAGCTATTAGAAATACGATTTAGCAGTTTGGCTCGATAGAAAAAAACCCCAAAGATAGGTCTAAACCGTTACTTTTAACTCTAGTTATGACTAATATTTTGAAGTATAAATTTAAAAAATTATACAACAATATTTATTATGATAATACAAAGTGAGTAATGTTATTATTTTTTATACTTTCATTGTAGTTTTTGATTGAAAAGAAAAACCATTGAAAAGGTATTTTTATTTTCTTTACTCTTTACACGTAAAAAAAAAGACAGAGACAACTGTTTCAATCAATACCTCGCCTTAATTACCCACTGTAGAAAAAATGCTACATAAGGATGAACTTACCTACCTTTATCAACTTCCTCACCAACGCAATGAAATGAAATTGTATTTACTATTTATTTTTATTAACTATTTATTAATTATCTAATTGATTTTTGACTTGACACAGTATAATGAATTACCTTAGTATTATTTATAATTATTAATAATAAATAATGGGCCCGCGTGGTCGACTAAGGCCTAATCGCCCTGATTCAGGGTAGGCTCGAGCCCCTCGGTGGGGACGTATATGAGCTGTAAGATGATTAATAATAAATAACTAACATAGACTAAGTCTTACTAAGTGATCCATAGCATCACTGTTGTCTGAAAAATAAAAAATGAATGAAATGAATAATGTGCTTTCAAATTATATAAGGTGTAACAAAATTAGCTGAAATTATTTAAACTGGTGCTTCTATCCATGAAACTGAACAACTTTCCCCATGGAACCCATAGTCAAATCGCAAAAACAATTTGGCTCTACCATACTAACTCGATCAGCTGATCAGCCAACTTAGTATTGGAAGTTCCAAAATCTTTTTGAGATTTGACTATGGGTTTCATGGGGAAAGTTTTTCTGTTTCATGGGTAGAAGCACCAGTTAAAATAGTTTCAGCTAATTTTGTTAGACCTAATATGTATTATGTTACCCAGAGACAGTCAACTGAAAGCCTAGGTTCAGACATAATAACACGTTTACGCGTCGCCCGGAGCCGGCGCATAGCGAAACGCACCGCCTCATATCGTCTCTTCCTTTAATGAGTTTTCAATCGCAATCTTGCGATGCGTACTGTTAGCTGGGTCATTTATTTTTTCTATTTTGAAAATACTGTTCTCGAGTGTACGCGGGTGTTTACTTGATGACTGTGTTATTATTTACGTACTATCATACATAGATTTAGCTAAGATTTTCTTGCGCTCGCTACGGTCATCAATTCAGATTATGGCACGTATCATTAGTCATTACTGATACCTGATGATTGCTGATATAATATCACGTGGTTGTATTACACTGAAATTATAGGAATCTCTAGCAAAAAGCAGCAATTTATTTCAGCACCCTTGTTTCCGGCGCGCAATGACGCTTAGAATTATTTTTTTCCACTTCTGCGCCGTAGTAGCGACGCATTATACTATGTTCAGTGCAGATTGGCTGTAAACATCGAATTCCCGAATGTCTAGTCGATTTTAGAGGTCCATTTCTCCCCACGTCCATTCTGGTAAGGTCTATACTAACGTCCATTCCGTGAATATTGATTTTCACCAACGTATATTCCGTGAAAGTCCAATTCACCGCTAGTCTATTTTTTACCCGACTGCGAAAAAAGGAGGGTTATGCCTTTGACAGTCTTTGTATGTATGTATTTCTTAACAATAAAGAAGTTAAAAGAAGAGTTGTAGATATCGATATCTATAGATACAGTAGATACCCTGATCATTATCTTATAATACCGCATAGTAACTCATTTGGTAACATTTCCCAATAGCCCTATACGGGCCTGGACAAGGATCCCTTGCCAAGTATCCGTTTTTCCGACTTACATATTGCCTGATCTTCTTCAACCCTAGTGAGATTGTTTGTTCTCATCAATAAAAATAATTATTTAGAATTCACGGAACACGTCTTACCCGACACTACGAAAGGGTGAACTGCGCTGCGCAAGCGCTACAGATTGCCTCAATTTGTCCGTACGTGCGAAGTGAGATTACGTCCCGTAATTACGATCTGCACATGCGCTGTACAATGTATTCATCCCGATCAGGGTTACCATAATATTATGTAACGCATATTTTCGTTTTTCAGCTTTTGACGGTTTTGACACTTTTATCCTTGAAGTCTGATTGTATAGCCCACCAACATAACGTAAGAACACCAGGATTCGTGATTGAGGAATGGCAGCTTATCTATTTTCAAATTAACTTACTCTTTTATTTTCGCTTATTTTAACTATTTATTTTAGATTGACCTGCACCCTTTTCTTACGTTTCACATTCCACAGACAATCATCTGTGTTTTGGAGCTTTTTTTTCAGTTTCGAACATGTTTAAAATTTCGGAAATTTGAACCTTTTGGTTCAAGGTGCAACCCAGTTGCCCACCCACAAAATTATTCGGTTCACTGAAGCATTATTTCCAGGCTCAAGTTTTAATGTGTCAACCCTACCCTGCGTCATTTCCAATTTGCCTCTCTTACGTTGATTCGATGCATTGATTGCTGTTCATTAAGCTTTATTAAGACTAGATTTATTGCATGTATGATTGTATCTGGATGAGTGTAATACGATATCCAATTTCAGTGTGCATTGGTAGTTATGATTTGTCCAAGCTTTTTCTAGTTGGTAAGGATAGTTTTTCATTGCTTCGAGTATATGCGCTCATTTTCGATGGTAACAAATAACTATGAATTATTGTGGTAGGTACTTGTGTACCAACCAAGCTGTAGCTTGAATTTCCAAAAAAAAAACAACTGTTAATCTATTAAATATTTTGTCTGCATATTATTTACTCGGATTTTCTATATAGGATATGTGGAATAGGTAAACTATAAATAAATCATTTTTAAGTAACGTGCACACAGGAACCAGCTTATATAGCATTAAGAGGAAACACGGTCTAAATAATAGGTATTTAAATAAAATGTTGCTGTCTCCCTCCCCCAAACCTATCCCTATATCAGACCGATAATAAGTACTAAAATTGACCAAAATAATGTTTCTTAGTCTCATATTTCCTCCTCCGAAACTTGAGCAATAATAATATTTTTCTCAAAAATAATAAAAAAAATCGCCTTATTTATGCCTGTATGTTTTCGTTTTATTGTATATATGCGTGTTATTTTTTTGGTGAGTATCGGAAAATGACGTTACAATTGGGCAATTTTCTTAGTTTTTGAAGGCTCCTACTTCCTATTATTTATGAATATATGGGAAAAAACGAAATATGGGGGCATGACCGTGGTAGACATAGGTTTTATGGAAAAATAATTTTTGCTCTATTGTCATTATCCAGGGAGGAAACAGGAGACTACGTTTGTCCAAAAAACCGATTACCAGATATTGTCGAAAATGCAAAGTCACTTATGGATATCAAAAAATTGTTCTGCAAAAAAATAGTGTGTGTGTATATATATTTTATATGTAAGTATGTTTGTATCCCCGATCAGAGAAACGATTGGACAGATTGTAATGAAATTTTGCACATTTATTTTTAAGTAAATTAATTTGCCAGGAGTACCATTTTATGTGTTATACTCGTATGTCTAGAAAAATTCTTAAAAAAGTACCTCCCAAACAAACTGCACACTGTGATCGCCTACCCGGCTGCCAAGCGTGGCGATTACGAAAAAACCACCCCTCAACTACCGCCTATATCCAGCAATTAGATGGCTTTTGGCTGATGATGACCATCATCACATACATCATAGGCATGGTGCCTATTACACTGTGTAGTTTATTATTTCGAAAAAAAAGGTATAAGGTATCCTCGCATACAAAGTCAGGTTCTTCAAATTTTTTCTAAACCTGTAATCTTTGTTACCGAAAGTAAGTGTCGATAATGTTTGTTGTTGGTATGTTCAAGGCTACGCGAGAATGCATGCATAGTGTGCCTATACAATTTAATAACTAATTCGATGTCGTTTGATTCGTATTGTTACAATACGTAGTATTAGTCTAGACAAATATAATAATTTCACTAATAATATTTGACTCTAGGTGCGTGTCATTTAGAACATTGCGGCCAGAACCTTAACTAAAGTTATATTTTCATATTGGGTTTAGTGTTGCGCTTTTAACATAATAGCTTGGCGTGCCATGTTGTTTCTCGTGCGGTTTACCACCAGCAATCAGCAACACCGATCGTTCATGTACCGAAGCCTCCATCGATACCGGAGGTGAGGGTCCAAGCAATGCTTTCGTCTTTTTGCCGCGGACGAAATTACGCCCCGATCGGCGCCGTGCGGGCGCGAGTGGTCGTTTTTTTTGGTGTCCTGTTAGTATTGTGCTTTGGGGGGTTTACAGCGCTGCGTTGCTGGAACCAGCGGATTTATTCATTTATTGTAAAAGGTGGCAAAGGAATGACATGGCTACCACCCCCTATAAACGACTGTCACACCAGGGGCCCAGGATTATAACTACTCGTAAGCCTAATACTGCGACATAGAAGTCGTCAGTGCTTTGCTTACCCTCGAGGACTGAAATGGAACACCTTGTATGTCAGTACTCTCCTTGACTATCTCGCCCTAGCAGCCGGAACACAGCATGCCGCTGGGCGGCAGGTATACAGCGAGCAGTGGTACCCGTCCAGTCGGACCTTGCATAAAAGATCGTTCCACTAGTAAAGAAGGATTGTAAGATTATGTCTTTCGCTCAACTGAGACACCCTGCCCATGTAGTTAGGTGCGGAGTCGGGATGGAGTGATGGATGCAGTAACAACTCTGTTACCACAGAAGGGAAAGTGCTGTTGCGCGGCACATATTTGACGTTTTGCGCCCTTCTCGCACCGCGCCCCTACATAAATGGCGACGTCTGATAGCTGACAGCGGCACACCTATAATCCGGAAATGGACATATTCAGACGAAGTCAAAACAAGAAGTGGCTAAGAATAGAGACTACTACTGTGGTCCTAACAAGAAGTGGTCACCAACTGCCAAACTGATGTATGTTAAAGATTTTGATAGATTGAAATTTATCGGTAGATTCAGCTGTTCTCAGTTTCACGGGCTGCTTTACGGCATTGTGTGTTAGTTAGATGCGGCTACGCTGGTTGGAATTTCGTTTTCCATGAAGCTCTGGAACCGCAGTTTTTTTCCACGTATTTTGTTTTATGCTGATTCTTGTGCTGCTATCATAGATAGTCTTTGTTTGGATTTTGGTTTGAAGAATAATTTACCTTTGAATTCATTTTATCTTCCAATCCATGCATTAGTGTCCAAAGTTAAAACAATTAAATCACCATTAATTTATTAATATAAAAAGTTTTATTATTCGAATTATTATTTTTTTCTAATCTAATATAGTCAATTATTGTTTTCGCGATATTTTATTGGTGTCCGTCTAACAGGGAAAAGCGCTTTAGGCTCCCCGGGGCGCGCAGCGGTCCGCGTCGCATTTTATTATTTTCATTTAACACCTGCACCCACCAATCTGTATTCAACGATCTACCGAACGCTTAACTCTTTTTCCCCTTTTTGTCCGAACCGATTTATTTATGATTCGACTCTCAAGAGTTTCGTTCAAAAATGTTGTATAATATTATTTTGAACCCTCTTTCCTCCGGTGACAATCGATTAAGCTCGGACTTGATTAGAAAATCTTATAAACCTCTTTTACAGCTCGAGGGACCAGATTTTTTTAATCGTCATTTTGTATGCAGACATTATTTTATAGCTTACTTTTGTTAATGCGACAAGAAAAATCGTCGGTTCACGATAAGGCTAATAAAGTTCGGCTTTAAGAGTGAATAAAGATAATAAAACTGTCTTGGATTTTAAGTACCAATCATTTGTCTGTCCATGTAAGGACATCTTTATTGTCTGTGGATGAACCTACCTACATAGGTGCCTACAATTGCAACAGCCTCGCCATCGCCAACCAAACTCAAGCCTTTACAACAGAACCTTTAAAGAAAATTACTATCTATATTGTAATATATTTACTCTCTCTCTCTCTCTCTCTCTCTCTCTCTCTGCAATTTTTATGTCCATCATGCCATACTGTCAATCAAAAGGGGTGTAACCTGGAACTCATCCAAACCAATCGCCATCGCATCCTAATAACAAGGGTAAAAGCCGGATAGTTGCCACACTTTTTGAAGAGATATAGAGATCTCTCAGTACAAAGAGCAAAATACTTATTTGTAAAACTGGCTTGTACTTTTTAATTTTTTTACCTACAAATTTATGAGTAAAAAACATTATCTTTAATATTTCCAGAGTATTAGCGATTTTTGCGGACCTCTATATTTTGGGACATCTATCCCACATAGGGGATACTCGTAGTTGCCTTATCCATGTAAATTACGTTTAGGATAGATGTACCGCCGAAAAACAGGACAGCTATCACGCACAAACGTTGTCTTTCCATGCAATCGCACAGACACTGAGACATGGTGAACTTAGTGATAGTTGGAAAGTCTTTCGATCAGGCCCGGACTGGGACCCGAAACCGGCCCGGGCATTTTAAAGACGGTCGGCCCTTTACCCTCAAGAGAAAGGAAAATTACCTTCTCATAAAAATTTCCAATCATATATTTTCAATTTTAACAATTAAAGACTTCCGAAGAAGCTCACTACTCTCGGCTACTTTATCAATAATGTCGTCGCTATCCAAGTTCATGAATCTTTTTCTACCGTCATTAACATAAATTATTATTTAAATTATCAGAAGATAAGGTACTATTCATGCGATTTTTGATAATTTTTAGGGTAGAAAAGGATCTTTCACGTACGTGTAGGCGTTGGTCAAAAGATTGTATCTATGCAAAATTTTAAAGGAGCAAATGGCGCAATTTTTACATGTACGACGTGTCATACATGGTACAAATCTTTCTTCATCATGGTTTTCTATTTGTAAAGGCATTCCACCGTTGACTTCTTGACCTTCTTCACTTTTATTCTCTTCCATGAATATTTTATAATCTTCTTATTCAGTGGTTTTAAGTTTATCCCAATGCAATGCCAAATTTTTCAATTAAATCCGAAAACTTCCACCTGTAGCTGTCTTATCAAATTTCAATAAATTACTACTTAACTCATCTAGTTCACCGGATTAAAGTTTATTATTACGTATTTCGTGGAAACGTTTTAGATGTAGACACGAGAAATCAGCGTACAGTTTTCCATTTGTAAGAAAACGGCAACCCATGCTTTGCGTAACTGTGTCAAAAATAATGTTATGAACATTGACCTTGTATGCATGTATTTTATATCCAAGTATTTAACCTTTTCAATTACCCCTAGAACACAGCCTCCTGATTCCCTTAATATAACAGCTCACTGCTCTATCTGTTGTTATGTCTCTTCATGTAGCTGCCCTAAACTAAAAACGGTCTATAATATAAAATATGTGGGTGTTATTCTCAATAATTATATCACTTTCAAACCACATATTAACAAACATACGCAAAGAGTTAGAAAACTCACGCCTCTATTCAGAAATATTCGATCGGTAGCTGATAGTAAAATAGTTAAAATGTTGTACAACGCTCTCTGCAGATCAATCTTGAGCTATTATATCTCTTCATGGGGAGGTGTTTACAAAGCCAATATATTATAGATTATAAGAGCCCAAAGAATGATCCTTAAAGTTGCTACATTTAAAAACCATTATTATCCCACTGATATCCAGTGCCAAGTACTCACGCTTAGACAATTGTTCATCTATGAAGTAATCTTATCTAGACATAAGTCTATTGCATTTAATCTTGACCAACTTGAAACTAGAGGAGTAGACATGATCTTTAGACTGCAATACTTTAGGACCACCCTAGCTCAACAACATTTGTGTTTTCTAGAAAACTATTTGTCTATCAAAATATCTAAAATCATGAAAATTAGTGACCTAAATTCTTACAGATGTAAAACTACTATCACTGCTTGGTTGCTGACTCTTGACTACTCTGAAATGGAAAAATTTATCCAAATATAATCATATCTGTTTTTTCTCACACTTAACAAACTGACGCACACACACACACACACACACATACTCACGCTAGCGCAGCTTAACCTTCTAATATCTTTTTTTTTATTCTGTTTATTTTTTTACTCCTACTTCACTTTTCATGTTTTGTTCTTGTATACCGAGGGGGGGCCAGGTGACCATACTAAAAGATTTACATCTTACTTTAGGCGCCAGTCTCTCACCAACATATCAATGCATTTAATTTTTTTTCTTTTCATTCATATCAGCTCATAAATGTCCCCACCGAGGGGCTCGAGCCTACCCTGAATTAGGGCGATCGGGCCTTAGTCGACCACGCGGGCCCAGTGCGGGTTGGTCGACTTCACACACAACCTGCGAGTTTCTTCGCAGGCGTGCGTGTGTGTAAAAATATTCTGTCCACACGATGTTTTCCTACACCGTAAGAGCGTCGGTTAAGCGTACATATGAAATCTAAACTCGAAATCACATTGGTACGTTGGCAGGTTCGAACTACGATCTCCCGGACAGAAGGCGGCGGCCCTAGCCATTACGCCACCGACGCTTTTTTTTACCATACTTTGTAAATATGTTTGTGGGAAGAAAATCAAAATAAATAAATAATTACTAGAGATAGAGCCCAACGAGATAACGTAAATTGAATTAGGTCCTCGACTTGACGATAGAGGACGTTATTCTCATCGTTGATTTTTTTATATAGCAAAATAAAGTCGACCGCCAATTGACCACACCGGCCCATTGGGCATCCGGCCCATCGGGCATTTCCCCGATTTGCCCATATGGCCAATCCGGGCCTGCTTCGATAGATTAATAATAAAATAGCATGCGATTAATCCGCGAAACTAGAGTACGAAATTACAATCGCGGCAAAAATCCTGGTTTTACCCTATACCTCTTTTTGAATCACTCATCGTAATTGCAATGGCTCCAACTAAACGCTGACTGCGCCGTATATTACACTTTGCAGTTCGCACATAAATTCCCCCCCCCCCCCCCCGTCTTGACATGTAATCTCGTAACAACGAGGCTTATTAACCAGATAGATAACTGACTTCTAAAATCTCTTAAATATTCAACATTTCTAATGAAAAATGGAAATCGCATTTTTGAAAGTTTTGCATGTATAACTACTTTCCCTAAAATCCTTATCTACTATGTTTACTTACAAAAATTATTTGTTCGTATGTATGGGGTAATCACTGAAACTACAGAACCAACTCTTAAAATTATTTAACTCTTAGAAAGCTACATTATCCTTGAGTAACATTGGTTTTTTTTAAGTGGCTCGCGCATAGCGCACCATAGAATACTTACAGTTATAAAAACTGCATTCACATGGATGAAGCCGCGAGCAAAAGCTAGTGTCCTAAAAAATGATACCACAGATAATACTGTCAATCAATAGGGCGTAACCTGGAACTCATCCAAACCGATCGCTATCGCCATGTAATAACTATACCTCTTTTTGTTTCATCGTAATTGCAATGGGTCTAAACGACGACGGCTACCGGTGCTGCGCCGGCGCCGGTCTCCGACCATTATCTAATGGTTGAATGATTTAATTTTAATCGATGCGCTTTGAAATTCAAACAGGTTGAGAATTGAGATGGGAATGAGTGCATTAATATTTGATTTGGAGAGAAATCGTCGCGACTTAACTGGGAATGATTTGGTGCACTTCCTCTTTTAAATAAATTTAAAGTAATACACTATCTAAAGTGGGCTCATACATATATGTATGTCTTATCTAGCAGGATTATTTAATCTACCATATGTAAGTACCGTAAGACGTACTACCCGTGCAAATAAAGAATGGGATCAGGAATGGCGGCGCATCTATTCGCTTCTCTCTCGCACACTATTTGCGTCTATACTCACAATCGCTGGTACCGTGTGACAAAAAATAACGGTATTCATGCCGTGTTCCCATCATTATAATATAACACGTTGACTATCGTTATTTGAGCGTTTTTTTTAAAATCTTATTTTGAACACAGTATACGTTGATTACGTTATTTTCACATTTAATTTGGTTGAAAATAATAACAGAACATTAAAATGAAAATAAACCAAATTATAATAATAACATCGTTTTATTTCCACATATTTATGATTATTAAAAGTTATAAAGCGAATATACTGTAGTTTATGTCTACCTATAGCGTAATACATTCCTACCTATAACATACTAACATAAATATTATTATAATTATTTTATTTTATTATTATTATTATTATATTTTATAACGTTATCAACCGTTATTCACTAACCGTTATTCAGTATTAGTTAAATAAAACGTTATTTCGTTGCATAGTATGCTGACGGTACCGACTCAATGAGCAGCTATTTTCAATCCCATTCTTTGTTTGCACGGGTAGTAGCTTTGGCAGGCCTCTACTATATACGCAGTAGATCGGCGACCTGGTAATGGTCGCGGGAAGCCGCTGGATGTGGGCAGCGCTGGGTCGGTCGTTGTCAAACTCCTATGGGGAGGGGTCTGATGTGATGACCATCTAGCATAAATAATGTTATTTTATAGTTTATTTTACACAGGAAACATAAATTACATATTTTAAGAAGTAAGGTCACGCAATGGGTGTAGCTTGTTTCTAAAGAAATTTCTTCCAGCAGACCCGGGAAAGATGACTCAGATGGCAGAAAAGACATGTATACATGTTATTAATCTAAGTTTTCTTTTCGGACGATTTTTACTTATTTTTACAAACTGGGCATTTTTATACTATACTAAATAGCAATACAGCACGTCACGTGTTTTCCAAGAAGTTCTCATAACACACTGGAAATCCCAAGCTTACATATTTGAAATGAAAATATTAATCGTAGTGTGATTTTTTTTTTCTAAACAATATCCATCGAAAATTCTAAGAAATACAATGTTATCGAATAGCCGACTCGTTTCAATAACGAAGCCTACACGTGACACGTGGCTGTCTCACCTCTAATTGTTATTCTTATCGAGTGCACCCAGTTAACTCTAAGTTAACTAATTAAGTAACTGGATTCAGAATTAATATGCAGGTTTTGTTTGCTATGTATACAGTACGATTGTGATGACATGTGATGTTACGATGGTTCACCAGAAAAGTTTTTGTAATTAAATTAGAAATATTATTTTATTATGTATGGCAGTAGTATCGCTAAACTGTTGTGGCAGTGGGCAGGGCCGTTGGGATAGTAAAGTTCTTGAGTGGCGACCGCGCACCGGAAAACGTAGCGTAGGCAGGCCTCCCACGCGGTGAACCGACGACCTGGTGAAGATCGCGGGAAGCCGATGGATGCGGGCAGCGCAGGACCGGTCGTCGTGGAAATCCTTGGGGGGAGGCGTTTGTCCAGCAGTGGACGTTTTTCGGCTGATATGATGATGATGGCAGTAGTAGTCGTGACATCTCAAAGAAAATAATTAAACGTAATTTAAAAACCCTTCTGCATAAAAAAATAACACCGCTTCTTTGGCCAGACGGCTAAAATGTATCCTATGTCACTCAGCGGGGTTAAGACGAATCTAACGCCACATCGCACTCCAAAACTCATCAAGCCGAAAAGCTCTAAAACCATAATCCTCTTTCTTACGCAATCGGGTAAAAAATATTTGAAAATATTTGAAATATTTGAAAAAGCCTTTTGCTTAGTGCCTATAAATTTAAAGAACCATTTCGAAAAGTGAGAGTTATTGCAAATGTCAATTTATGTATTTCGAAAGAAAATAAAGTATGTGAAATGTTTCACCGGGCCAAAGAATAAAGACTATTTACTACGTAACCGGGCAGACGTAGGGACGTTATAGATTCGCTAATAGAAATATGTTCTAATAAACTCTTAAATAGGTACATCAACAACGTCGAACAAACTGCGATTCTGAAATACTTCTAGCGTGGAAGTCAGCTGTTATAGGCATTTTAGAGGTCCATACAGGCTATTTTTTAACGAAATCCCATTGACTGAAATGTATACCCGAAATTTTGTGTGTATGAGCTTTCAAATATACCTCGTGTGTTCATAAGTTTTGAGAAAAACTTTGTACGTAAAAAAATTAATAAAATATTACTGGCTGTTATTTATTTCTTTTTCCAATTTTGAATTTGGACTGTTAACTTTTAATTTCTTTTATTTTAAAATTAATATGTTTCAATTTCCTCGTGGACGGAGGGAACCAAAGAATTGCGTGCGACCGTGATTTCGCTATTTATGGTGGGAAAAAAAATGGAGATTTTCCGTGATGTGAAAACTTTTGGTTTGAGCCGTAACTTCGTGTGATACACTATCAAACGATACAAGGAGACAAGTTCTTTGCAAGATCGCCGGTCGGCCACGCTCTGTGAGGACACCTTCGAACATCAAAATCATGCGAGAGCGACCGCGCCTAAATCCATGTCGCAATCAGAAGAAACTCGCTCTGCAGACTAACATGTCGCGAGTTTCAGTCAACTAAATACTGATATATGATCTTAAGGTAAAGGCGTATAGCCGTAGGAAAGTTCACTTTTTAAACGATCACCTTCGTAAATTGCGACGCGTACGTTGTCCAATACTGCATAGGAGACACGATGCGAGGAAAATACTCTTCACCGATGAGAAAATCTTTAGTGTCGAAGAAAAGTTCAACCGACAAAACAATAAAGTGTATGCCAAAAGTAGCAAGGATGTCTTAGCTTGAGCACGGAATGTCTCGCGTACTCATCATCCGGCTAGTGTGATGGTATAGTGGGGAGTTACGTATGAAGGTGTCACTCCTCTCCATTTCTGCCAACAAGGCGTCAAGGTGAAAGCCAAGAATTATCAAAGTGACATTTTAGAGCCTGTTGTGAAACCCCTGTCTCATACTTTATTTCACAACAAGGATTGGGTTTTCTAAGAAGACTCGGCGCTATTCCATAAGGCAAAAACCACCCAAGTTTGTTTTAGGGAAAATGTGCTGGCCTTCATCGCGGCGAACGAATGGCCCTCCTCCAACCCCGACCTCAACCCGCTGGATTATTTTTATGGGCTGAATCAGAGCTCAGGGCCTGCTAAAAGTCCCACCCAAACTTGGAGTCACTGAAGCCAGCCCTTTTCCGAGAAACAAAGCGAATTCCGCTGGAAAAGATTCGTGCCGTCATTGATGACTGGCCAAATCGTCTAAGGGCCTATTTTAAAAACAGGGGTGGTCATTTTAAATAATAATTATATTTTATTGTTGATTAATATCTACTTATTGATACTGAAAATTTTAGAAATATAAATTAATTATTAAAAAAAGTTATGCACCTTTTATTTCGTCTCAAAACTTATGCACACACGAGGTATAATAAATAACTTACCGATTGAACTACGAAAGCTTGAATCTAAAACCTTTAAGACAAAATTGTTAAAATGGCTTATTGACAAAAATTATTATAGCGTTAATGAATACCTCTGTGACAAAAACAAACTTGTTGACATTTGAATTTTTAAAGTTTACGTGACATAATAATTATAATCTATGTTAAACATTTGCATGCCTTGCACAGGCGAAACATGATTGCACTAAAAAAATATATTAAACATCTTACTACCATGTTTGATGCAAATAAATTATCATTTTATTTAGAATTCAGAGCTACTGTTAAATCGTCAAAATTACAATCCTCTTCTCCAGACATATCAGATAAAAAAATGAATATTACAAAATAGATACCTTTAGCCATCAGGCCGATGGCATTCGGTACGACCTTCGTATTTCAAAATAAAATAAAACGCCCAGTTAAAAAAAATAGTAACCTTCGTGGCGCCTGCGCCGAGCATGCTACAAAGTTATAGTTTTATACTTTTAATTCCTTTCTCAACCGATTATGGTCCATTTTCGTGGGTATCAACTGCAGGTTTAACCTGGCTGGCCTATAAATCATTTTCGCCTGTAGGAACGTGTGTTTTTACACGATTGTATCTCATAAACTAAACGTATAAATGTACGTTGTATTTATGACAAATGATTGGTCGTTCGTTAAGCGTTTCGTCCTAATTGTCGTTGTGTGTATTCGCTCTTGGCTTCCAAACTGTAAGAAAAAGCTGGTGATTAGGCTTAATTAACGTCCGGTGTTTCGGGAAAATGAACGCTTTGAAAATAATGGACGCGACTCGATATTTGGTACAAAGAAATGTTGATTATCCGAAATAAAGAATTTTCCAAATAACATAAATCATCATTATCATCATATCAGCCGAAAAACTTCCACTGCTGGACAAAAGCCTCCCCCAAAGGATTTCCACGACGACCGGTCCTTTTGTGAGTTTAAATTTTGTATGATCTGCATATTTTAAGGATAAGAAAAATGAAATACTTGTTCTGTTATCATTTATTGCTACAGATTTCAACAATGTGGGAATACTATTCATGTTATCCATAAAAAAGTACATATTTTATTGATTTAACATGGAATTTTTCCAACATGCAGGTGAGAAAGAATGATAAGCCATTGCAGTACATTTAGATAGGGATGCGTTCCGTTGTTTTCAACTGACCATATATGACATTTTCGTATCTTTATTATTTTGACATTCTGTAGGATACCAGAGCCTGCTGGCCCTTACAAACTACATAAAGAGATGTGGGAATAGTTTTCATATTGCACATTTAAGAGTTAATAAGTTAAAAAAATTAATCAATAAATAATTGAAAACACGACTGCTTCAAAAAATATCCTATATCACTCAGGGGATTAATGAATCTAACAACACCTATCAAGCCTTTTCCAGCGACTTCCAAAAAGGAGGAGGTTCTCAATTCGACTGTATGTTTTTTTATGTGTGTTACCTCAGAACTTTTGACTGGGTGAACCGATTTATATGATTCTTTTTTTATTTGAAAGCTAATGCTTCCCGTGTGGTCCCATATAAATTTATCAAAATTGGTGTAGCACTTTATTAGAAAATTAACAAAAGCCAAAAATAATAATGCTAAAATGTACTAAGTTGTTGGAAGTCGTTTTTTTAACGTGTTTAGTGTTTTCAATTATAGATTACAGGCTCTGCCGAAGAAACAGACAGACAGACATACACCCGGAGAACATTATTCTCCTACCTTCTGCTCGGGAAGTTGGGTAAAAGTATAAAACTTTGATCCAATTCTGAAGTCCTAAAACAAACTCTCACCTTACCACTCTCCTCTACCAAAACGAGCAAGCAACACGCGAGGAATATTTCTCCCCATTATTCCGCTTGACACATAATCAGATCCTCAGATTATGGTGTCTGTCTATGGTCCAGCACCAATCACCTTACAACCCACATACTATACTCGTATGTCTCTGAAGAGAGCCTTAACGAACCCAGTCGGGACGTCAATCAGGCCTTGTACACTCAGCCTTAGATGAAGATGAGCATATTTGGATTCATTAGTTATGTGTGTATGTATGTTGATGTCCGTTTAGGGCCCGTCGTCGCCGCCGTTCGTAGTGCTTGAAAATGATCTCATTGCAATGCTTTATATTGATTGGTTGATTTCATCTTGCCTAAATCGGTACAGAGCGTACTTACTTTAAGCGTAAACTTTAAATGACTACTTCTTGAAAATAGGTGGACCGATTCTAATGAAACTTTATACACATAAGCAAGTCACGAAATTATAGTTAGTGGATAGATTACCAAAATGTTATCATATTTCATCATATCAGCCGACGGACTTCCACTGCTGTACAAACATAGGCCTCCTTCAAGGATCTCCACGACGACCGGTTCTGCGCTGCCCGCATCCAGCGGCTTCCCGCGACCTTCACCAGGTCATCGGTCCACCGAGAGGGAGGCCTACCTACGTTACGTTTTCCGGTGCCCGGTCGCCACTCGAGAACTTTACTACCCCAACGGCCATCTGTTCTACGAGCTATGTGCTATATATTATATTTAGCTGGAATCAAACCAGTTGAGACTATGAGTAGTAAAATTATACAATTGTCTGAGCCACGGATCAGATAAATAAGGTAGGATTGGAAATGTATGATGAGATAATCATACTTAACCGAAGCACGCGTTCAAACTTTTTATTTGCGTGTGGTTGTGTGTAACGTACACTCTCGAATTGGTTTACATGGGAAACGATTATGTGAATACGCTATATGAAGTATTATGAGCTATTCTTCATTTTACCGGCGTTACTCACATTTTATGCAGACGAACATAACCAATGAGCGTCAGAATACAAACTCAAACTCAAATAACTCTTTATTGTACATCGAAATAAATGAATACATACAATAAGTCCTTTGCGATCTCCTTTTACGATACCTACATTTTTTTGGTGACCATGCACTCGCTGCTGACTGTACGGGCAGACAATAAGCCACACCGACATAGGGGAGCGAGGGGGAATTGGCACCTACTAAGGGAAATCGTCAATAAAACTCTTATTTATTTAAAGTATTTTTTTTTAAATTCAGAACATGAACCTTTCTTATCTGACTACAAAATAATCAAAGCTTCAATGTTTTATAATTAGGCATTTGGTCGATACTAAACTTTTTTCCAAAAATAAGAATCGCTCTTATTACCCTCCATGGCGGTAAATGAGAGCCTATATATTAATTCCGTATGTTTAATGGGAGATATTATTTTAAATCAGTCTAAATCACGTAGGCTCTTATTACCCAGCGACCACCATCTTAGATTATAACAAAAACTAAATTACACATCAAAATTATCACATTTTAAATGCATAAATATAAAATTAGATAGATCTGGCCATAAGATTAATGTGCTCTAATTGTAATAAACATATATTTTGATACTTACTTGGGGTTTGGCAAGTCGTGAATTCTTATAAGCGCGGAGCGAAAAACCAACAATCGTCTCGAGCAACGACATGCGTGGCACTGTCGAGTCCAGCGAGGGGGGCGAACCTAGTCGATGTTATACGAACGCTTCCCAGTGGTCCACAAGTGAATACGAGTTGTATTTGTGCCTATATTCACACCGCTCCCATTACCCACCCGCTCTCATTACCCCTCGTTCCCCTAAATCATCAGGCTTGGAGTCAGTACTGAACCGAATGCACCCCAGAGATGTTTGATTACAAAATAAACAATTTAAGAATCATTTTCTTTAATTAGAAAGTGTTTGTGGGTTGTATTGATTAGGATGATTCATTGTGAAATGCTTAGTAATATTATAAACGTGAAAATGTATTTGTTTGTTTGTTACCTCTTCATGCTTCACCGCCTCAACCGATTTAGACGAAATTTGGCATGCACGTAGCCTGTGGCATGGAGAAGAATATAGAATATTTCTTAAGTGGTTCCCGTGGGATTGCTCGATAATAAATATTATATGAGCATAATATAGGTATAAAGACAGTTATTTGAAGTTGATTTTATGTCGTGCTAAGTACATAGATATTATGAAAAAGGTCTAAGAATATTTAAAACGTTCCCAAAGTATGAAAAATATGGAAAGTAGACAGTAATGTAAATTACATGGGCATGACCTTTGATAAAAAAGAAAACATTGTAAAAAACCAATAATAACATTTTTATTACTACTTAAATTTATTATACAAAGTCAATTCTTTAGATAGCTAAAGTAAAGAGCAAAGAAAATCTTGTGATGCCTTTTTATCCTGGATAAAAACATTTCCGCGCTCCCGCGCTCTAGAACAATAACAAAACGATCAGTGCGGGCGGAGGCGCGGGCAAAAGCTAGTAAACACTTAAACACATAAGATTTCTTATTTATAAATTTTGTTAGTAGATGTAGGTACTTAATTAAAACCATTGTATAGCCTGCCGTACAGGTTGGCCAGAGGTTCAATATATGCAAGTTGTATTAACATTTAGTATCCTTACTAATATCTAATACTAATAGCGTCGGTGGCGTAACGGCTAGGGCGCCGCCTCCTGTCCGGTTCGAATCCCGCCACGTACCAATGTGATTTCGAATTTAGATTTCATATGTACGTTTATCCGACGCTCTTACGGTGAAGTAAAACATCGTGAGGAAACCTGCACTTGCTTGCGGAGAAACTCGAAGGTTGTGTGTGAAGTCGACCAACCCGCACTGGGCCCGCGTGGTAGACTAAGGCCCGATCGCCCTAATTCAGGGTAGGCTCGAGCCCCTCGGTGGGGACGTATATGAGCTGATATCATCATTTAGTATCCTTACAAATATTATAAATGTGAAAATGTGTTTGTTTGTTTGTAACCTTTTAACGCTTCAACATTGCGACCAATCTTGATGATATTTGGCATGCAGGGAGCCTGTGTCCAGTGACATAGGCTATTTTTATCCCGTGAAAATAGCATGGTCTGATGCAGTTCCTGGGGGAACTGAAGGAATAGTCTTTTTGGTTAATTTCTTTAACATCGCAACGGATCAACGGATTACTGTGATTTTTTCCACAGAGATGGTTGAGGGAGTGGGAAATGACAAAATTTATTATTTAGCATATCCTGACATT
Source organism: Coleophora flavipennella (assembly GCA_947284805.1). Classification (NCBI taxonomy): domain Eukaryota; kingdom Metazoa; phylum Arthropoda; class Insecta; order Lepidoptera; family Coleophoridae; genus Coleophora; species Coleophora flavipennella. Next base: position 8,165,325 of record OX369293.1, on the reverse strand, counting down.
GTTACCGATAGATCTGGGGAAAACCCAATTTCCCGCTAGCATATCCTGACATTGTTACCGATGGATCTGGAGAAAACTCAATTTCCCGCTCGCGCACGTGAGTGTCGCAACGGAGCAATGGTTTGAAGTGGTTTTTTGTCTAAAAATGATTGAGGGTGTGGGAAGTGACATAGACTGCTAATTAGAATAGCCCGATATAGTTTCTGAGGTATCTTGAGAAAACTGTTGCCCACGGCTCGCGCACCACTCACCCTCAAAGACAGTCATAAAAACTATGTCCACGCGGGCGAAGTAGCGGGCAAAAACTAGTTTTTTGATATTTACCATCATCGCTTCACTGACTGAGTCTATAACACCACTGTCCACCAACGGTCGTTGTCATTTGTTTTTCAACAGCGCCATAAGCTTCACGTCACAACTACTAGTATAATTTGTATTTTTTATTTTTTTATCATTTTATTAAAATCGATTGTCAATTTTTAAATAAAGTTTTAAAAGTTTTTAAAATTCAAATAGTTATGTATCCGCGGGCAATAATGGCGTTATTTATAACGTTAAAAATTTTAAAAGCTTACATTAAAATATATAATTTTGTTTGGTAAGCAAAATTTATTAGCGTCGACACTTGTAATGTCTTTTATGCTTTTGAAATTAAATTAAATAGGTTTATCTAAATTAAAACGGTTCGGACAAATCCTTGGCCTGGTTGGCCTTTTTTTTTGGCAAAGCTTTTCGTAAAATATGACTGTATTTGTTTGATAATTTATTGTGTACGGAACGGAGACACTAATGAAGAACTTTCCAGACCATGTTCCTTGAAAAAAATCATAAATTGCGCTGTCCATACCCTTCCTATTTTCTTTATCAAAATTCAAAGGACCTAAAAATCGTGTATCAATAATAGGTCATCTTTTTCTAGAGCTTGGTACGGCCAGAGATGACATAAATAGTACTCATAAGTTGTTCACATTTGCATGACATTTGCCCAGCCAAAAAAACGTCAATCATACATTCATATCAGTCACACTGTTTTTATGTCGTCAGTCATACATTCATAGCTATGTTGCTGATGGTAATTCCTGTTTTAAATTTATAAACCCTACCCCCCCGTGCTCTACTATTATCAATTATTTACTCGAGCGAGCTTAGACACGGTACGGAGGACGCGTCGAGGCTGCAATTTCATAAGGAAAGTTTGCTATCAGCTGATCAGTTTAGTATGACAAAACCGAAAATTCTTTTCCGAATAGAGTATAGGTTCCTTAGGTTGTTCAGTTTCAATAGCTGCCTCTCAAGTCGGTTAAAAAAGGTTTAACCGACTTCAAAAAAAAGGAGGAGGTTTCTCAATTCGACCGTATATATATATATATATATATATATATATATATATATATATTTATAATAATTTATATTTCTTCGTCGTTTATGAACCGATTTTGATGATTCTTTTTTTGTTGGAAAGGAGATATCCCAAGGGTGGTACCATGATGAGGAAACCAGGATCTGATGACGGCATCCAGAGAAATCGAGGGGAACCTTAGTTTCCTGTTTGAAGTCGGTATTTTTTGTTCAAAATTATTAGGTCTTTAAAAAAGACCCTATATATTACAGATTACAATGTAGTTTTAATAATCTGACACTATTAAAGACCAGGATTCGGATTACTTGATTGTATAGGGAGTTCATCCATCCCGAGGGTGTCGTATGAGGCGACTAAGGGAACCAACCGGAGTGGGCAGCAGCATCCTTTCCGCGTACAGTACCACCACACTGCACACTGTGATTGCCAACCCTCCTGCCAAGCGTGGCGATTATGACAAAAACTTGGGGGAGGCCTACGTCTTTTGGATGATGTCACATCATTAGCCAAAGCCGGCTGATTAGCTTAGCTATTAGGAGTACAAGGTAAATTACGCATTACGTATATAGTAATAAAAGATTTTTTTTTCAATTAAAAATTTGAGGGCGTTTGACTGCAACTCACCTGATGGTAAAAAGTGATGATGCAGTCGTCGATTGTACACGCAAACTCAAATAATGCTTATTCACTCTTGCCTTGAAGATCTCTAAATTATAGGAATAGGGAAACATTGTCGCGGGCAAGGAGTTCCACTCCTTCGCTGTACGCATAATAAATGAGGAAGCGTAATTATGTTTTTTTTTTTATGAAAGTGTTTATCGTACTTATACTAATATATCTTAAAATAGTCCTTTATGTTAGAATAGTCCTAAATTAAGGTATGTTGGATAAGGCACGGGTGGAGGAAGCGGTGGCGTAGGTTGCCGGACTATTGGAAGTGCTGACTGCCGACGAAGTTTTGAACTGACGGATCAGTAAGACTACTGTACTGTAATCAATCAATTATATTTTATTGCACAGTAAAAAATAAAAACAAAATTACAGATACTGACAAATTAGCATTATTAATATAGATTTTAAACAGACGGATATAATAACTGTCGAAGAGACATACTCGTAATAATTGAAAACGCAACACGTTAATAAACCGACTTCCCTCGCAACCACTTGGTTTTATATTATTATTTTTTGTTGTTTTTGTTTTTTTGTTATTTTTCTAATAAAGTACTACACCGATTTTGGTAAAGTTTATCTGGGACCAACTCGAAAGCATACCCTATCGAATAAAAAAAGAATCATGAAAATCGGTTCAAAATCACGTAAACACAAAAAAGACCTAACCACTCCGGGAGTGCCGACAGAAGTGAAAACTTTTTTACAGTTTTATAAGTTTTGACCCTCCGAGTGTTTCTGTTTACGGTAACGGTAACTGATAACCGGTAACGGTAACAGTGTCGCGAGTTCAATGTTTTTTTCCATCTCAAAAATTGCTCAACGCGTCTTAATAAGTTTTCACTTTAAAAACAAACAGTTGAACCTCGTTCTTTTTGGAAGTCTGTTGAAAATAATTAAACATGAATTCGATTCTAAGTTCCAATAATAGTCGGTGGCATTTCCGGCTAGATAATAAATAAGTTCGACTAGCAAAATGTCGATAATTACCATTTCTGAGCAACGTCTCGCATAACTAATGGGTTTTGTCGAAAAACTCGAATTAAATATATAGATTGGAGTTTTTAACTTTGACTCGCCCGCTGGAGGTTATTTGCGGATTAGGCAATTAACGAAAAATCCTCACAATTCGGCGGATTGCGCTTTTTTATGATTATTCGGCCCACCTATGTCGGTAGTAATGACACGTCATGTATGTTGATACTGTAAATAGCAAATGAAAATTTACATTGATCTTCTTCGTCATTTTCAATGTGAAATCCGGTATTATCCACTAAGTAACATTTCCTTTTTATTATTTGTCAAAACTAAAACGCAATTTTATCCTGAACTTGTTATGATTCAAAGTTAAAAACTAATTTAGTGGATAATTTTAGCGATGGAGTGGAACTCCTTGCTTGCGTCATGTTTCCCGACATTTGTAATTTGGGAAACTTCAAGGCGAGAGTGAAGAGGCATTATTTGAATTTAATTACATCGTCATTTTCCATCGCGTGAGACACTCAATTAAAAAAAAAAAGATAATTTGGTAGTGGGCGGGACATACCATACATAGTTCGTAGAACGGATGGCCTTTGGGGCAGTATAGTTCCCAGGTGGTGACCACTCACCGGTAGAATTATCGTAAGCAGGTCCCACACTCGGTGGACCGACGACCTTGTGATAGTCACGGGCAGCGCAGGACCGATCTTTGCTTATCTTCAGGTTGATGATAATGATAAATTTTGAGAATTTAATATAATGACGAAACGAGTAAGGTTTTCAGTTAGGAGGGTTGCTATTTAGTGAATCATCCCCTCAGCCGGAAGACGTCCACTGTTGGACATAGCCAGCCCTCCCCTCATAGACCTCCATCATGCACGATTTCTGCAAGACTTACTAAATCAAGGGAATATTTTTTTGTACTCGTATATGATGATTTATTTTCAATACTGGAAAACGCCCCATTAATAAGTCCTTCTCAAAGATATTTGAAGCCCCCACTTTACAATCATGAAATAGTACAATCAGCAATATCCATCTCCCCACTATTCGATTTGATCACCTGGTGATAAGTTTTCAGGGAAGCGATTTTTTATCACACCTATTCGAAATACGACAATTGGTTCCTCAATAGGTGCGATCGAAATTCTACTTTGCCGTAGGGAGTTTTGTTTCTCCCTTCTGATTTGTCCGCGTAAGTGCTCAGATACGAACGCGGACCAATCAGAAGACAGAACGCTAAAACCAATTTCTATATGTACAGTCGAGTTCATTAATATATTGGCAGGGCCAATGGTTCAAAACATTGTAAGTAAGCGTGAAAATGATCATAAAGTTCTATACAAACTTAGATTTCAATAAAATGCTAGCATATAAACAGTTCATTAGCATGTTACGGTAGTGTAGATAAAAATATCTGACTACTAGATAAAACTGTTACTAACTGACTGATATCTGACTTCTTGATTTTAAGTGTAGTCACATATTTATGATACCACAGATTGTTTATATTTTATTGAAAGTAAAGCTGTTTAGAGTTTTAAGAAACTTATCATTGCATATATATTTTTGATTCATGAACATGTACTGATTATAGGTAGACGAACTCGACTGTACCTCCATATCTAGTAGTTTCTTTTTCTCATAGGTTGTGATGAAAAATTTTGTGTGTTGTATATAATTTTAATTTTAGGGCAACGTATATTGAATTTCAATTAACGCCCTCGGAACAAAATAATACTTTGTCCCCTTGGTACACAAATAACTACAGTAGGGCCTCGATAATCCGGGCAGGAAAAATACAAGGCATTGGCGGATGATCGAGGCGTCCGGATTACAGTGCAAGTTATGTTCCTAATAAAATGCACACTTTTGAATACAGAATCATAGATTTAATAACTATTGACTGACATTAAGTAAGCACTAAGAGAAAACAAAAATTCATGTTAATGAACAAGTGTTAAAAAGTCCGTAATATTCAGCTCATTTTAATTTAAACAGAAAATGGCCCGGGCAGTATGCAACTTCTCTCCACCCACGCTGCGGCTCTAGCGGCCGCGCGGACTGTCCGGATTACAGAGATCACCAGATTACAGCCGGTCCGGATTATCGAGACCCTACTGTATTACTCACTTTATTTTTCGGCTTTTGTTTAGTGCAATAACTTGAAGATATGACAAGACGGTCGTCCTACACATCTTCTGTGGGCCACATCACAACCCAAATACCAACGAGATGGCCACATTCCACTTCCTCATCTATTTTAAACCCAACATTACCCAGCGCCAGTTCTGTGACTCCTGCGCAGATGTTTTACTGTGCGTCCACAGCGATACGTGTCCGTCAGTGTGATTGACGGTGGGCGCCGCCTTTCCTGGGATGAGACCTCGTAAAAAGACTTAGTCCGTAGAAACTGGTACCATTTGTGCTAGATAAATATTCTCTGCACGAAAATTGAGATCGACATTTATTAACCGACTTCAAAGAGGAGGTTCTCAGTTTGAAGAAGGCTTTTTTTGTTGCTCTATCATAAAAACGGTTGTACACATAAGCGTGAAACTTGGTGTGGTTATAGTATTTACCCTAAAGTATAACAACCAATATTGAAAATTGGCTAAGAACGTGTCATACTCGCGCTAAAAAGCACAGATTACTAAATAGTTACTTTAAAAAGTCTAAAATGAATGAAAACAACTTCTTTTGTCTGTCGCTCGAGTTGATGTCTTTTGAGTTTAATGTGAATATATTATAAATATCTTACTTAGTTGTGTGCAGAGGTGTGGTGGTACAGAATCCTCGTAGCGCGAGAACGACTCGCATTAGGCCGGTTTTTTTAATTCACGAATATCAACATTCAGTCGAAATACGTCCACTGTTCGACAAAGTACTCCCCCAAGGATTTCCATGACGACCAGCGACCGAACCCGGATCCAGCGACTTCCCGCGATCTTCACCAGGTCGTCGGTCCACCGCGTGGGAGGCCTGCCTACGCTACTTTTTCCGGTGCACACTCCGCCACTCGTGAACTTTACTGTCCCAACGGCCATCTGTTCTACGAGCTATGTGCCCTGCCCACTGCCCCTTCGGTTTAGAGATTCTGTGAGATTTGTCGGTTACTTTGGTTCTGGTCTCCTGCGGATCTCGTCCTTTCCGATTCGATCGCGTAGGGAAATTCCGAGCATAGCTCTCTCCATTGCCCTTTGGAGACCTTGAGCCTTCTTATGAGGTCCATAGTGAGAGACCATGTCTCAGTTCCGTATGTCATCACTGGGCAACACACTGGTCAAAGACCTAAGTCTTGAGACACTGCGGTATTTGGGACGTGAACATATTGCGAAGCTTCCCGAACGCTGCTTAGCCGAGTTGGATTTGTCGATTGATCACTTTCTTGAAGTTGGACCTACCTAGCTGGACTGTTTGTCCCAGGTATACATATTCGTCAACAACTTCCAGTGTAGACTCTACACTCCTTTAGAGAGGTGGGTGTGACACGGACATTTAACATTATTTTCGTCTTGTCCATGTTCATTTTAAGCACTCGCTAGTACTTTTTATTATACTGTGATTTTATGACCCACTTGTTGAGACACTTTACTGAGTCCCCCCTATGAAAAACATACCCAGAGAACGGCCCCTAGGCCCCGGTGGCGCTGTTATTCCTGGCTCCGGTAAATATATAGATTATTGTTATTCAACTATGTATTTTTTATAACAATTTAAAAATTTAAGTATTTTCTTTTTTAATTACCGATATCTTACTACGTTCAAATCAGAATACCTACAACTCGAATAACAAAGCTTTTACCCAGAGCTTTTTAAGGTGTCACCAATTTGAAAATGTTTAATATATTAAAACGCGTTTTGAAACATTCCATATAAAAGTATAACGCCATTTTGTTGTAGCTCATTTATCACGATTATGTTACTTTTCGTAAAGTTGTGTCATCTTGTCTCACCGAACTTTGTAATTCACTATCGGATTACCAACAAATGCTTATAGTGGCGTGAGGTGTAGGCGCTGACGCCTCCAGAAACACGCCTAAAAAGCTGTCCAAATTAAAAACTTGGCCAAGCGCGAGCCTTTCTAGAGCTTACTGAAGGTTCTGTAATAAAATAATTTGATTTTTATGTACATACTAATAATGTTACCAATTTGTTTTCACTGTAGTTACGATTCGCGAGAGAGATGGATCTTTTCGTTTCAGCATTTTTTTTGCTTCAGGATTATTATTTTATACTAAAAATTTGAGTGCGTTTGGCTGCACCTCACCTGATGGTAAGTGCCGATGCAGCCGAGGATGTAACACGCAAGCTCAAATAGTGCCTATTCACTCTCGTCTTGAAGACTCCTAAATTATACGAATCGGGGAATACAGACGCCGAAAGGGAATCCCACTTCACTCCATTGTATGTAACTATTGTCTCATGTGTTTCTTGCAGATTTAAACTTAGATTGTTTTGGCTATTAAGAAATACATATCTGTAACTAGCTTATCCCGAGTCTTTGCTCGCGTGAACAAAGTGTCTATGACTGTCTTTGAGGATGTGGAGCGCAAGCGGCTCGCGAGTTTTCTCTAGACACCTCGTGGCTTATGTCGGGCTATGGTAATTAGTAGTCTGTGTCACTTACCAACCCCATTTCTGTGCAAAATAGCACGTCATTCATTTGCTTCATTGCGACGTGATGGAAATTATTAAAAAAGAGAGAGTTCACAGCTATCCCACGGGAACCACTTAAGAAGTCCAGATAAAAAGTAGCCTCTATGTTAATCTAGGTCCTAATCTGTTTACCTACTAAATTTAATCCAGATCCGTTCAGCGGTTCTGGCGTGATTGAATAACAAACATCTATCTATCAATACTTTCACATTTATAATATTAGCAGGGTTAATTAGACATAAGTTCCTAATATCTGTGTTTAGATATTACACTTGCTTGATAATTGATTGAAAAATTGCAAACGTGTAATGATTTTTCCCAGAGAGAACTCGACCGACCACAAAGAACCTCAGAATTCTCAGCCTCATTCATCACGGTACTCCAACGCGTTTAAAATTAAAAAAGATGGAAATGTAGATTCGTTTCGCTCAAATAAATGATTTCCTGTCGCGTTGCGCCCGCGCAGACCTCGCCCGCCACAAAAGGTGTCATTAACAACCCCGGCCGGGCCTAATCCTTTCGTTAAACCTGCATTGTGTGGCTTCAACCTCTCGACACGAGTAAAAACTCTAATAAATGCTGCTCATATGTTATTTTACTCGGCGATGGAGATGTATGAGGATTTTTAAGAATAACATTGCAAAGGCTCTCACAGTACGAGTAATTTGTTCTGAATTGTGAATTATAAGCGTTGCGTAGGCAGGCCTCCCACTCGGTGGACTGATGACCTGGTGAAGGTTGCGGGAAGCCGCTGGATGCGGGTAGCGCAGAACCAGTCGCCGTAAAAAACCTTGGGGGGAGGCCTATGCCCAGCAGTGAATGTCCTTCGGCGGATATGATGATGATGTGAATTTAAATGATGAAGAGTGGGGGGAGGACTACGAGTATCTCAGTCTTATATGTTTGCGGTTTATACCATAAATGTCTGGTCAGGTGTTTTATAGGAGATTTATTTGTGACTACCTTTGCCCGCGTGGACTTAGTTTTTGAAGTTTACTCCTTTATTAGAGATTCATAATATGCAGTGTGTATCGCATTATTTTAACTGAATAAGATTAGGCCATTACGAGCGTCGGTGGCGTAATGGCTAGGGCCGCCGCCTCCTGTCCGGGAGGTCGTGGTTCGAACCTGCCACGTACTCGTACCAATGTGATTTCGAATTTACATTTCATATGTACGTTTATCCGACGCTCTTACGGTGAAGGAAAACATCGTGAGGAAACCTGCACACGCCTGCGGAGAAACTCGCAGGTTGTGTATGAAGTCGACAACCCGCACTGGGCCGCGTGGTCGACTAAGGCCCGATCGCCCTAATTCAGGATAGGCTCCAGCCCCTCGGCGGGAACGTATATGAGCTGATATGTATGAATGAGGCTATTAGGCAAATCTTAAACAACTCCACAATTAGAACCTTCTGCAAAATTAAATTAATAATTCATGGGAGGGGTTATGCCATAATCGCCACGCTTGACAGGCGGGCTGGCGATCGCAGTGCGGCTGCAGGTGTGTTGCAGAGCACGGAAAGGACGCTGCTGCCCATCCTCCGGTTTAAGTCCCTTAGTCGACTCTTACGACACCGGCCACGTAAAGAGATGGGATGGTTCTATCCCAAGCCGGAAACCATACCGAACTGAGACATGTTCGTTTACTATGGGCCTCATACGAAATCTTAAGGTAACCCAAAAAGCGATGGGGCGGAAGCCGGGAACCATACGGAATTGAATCAGAACTCCGCATTTCAAAGTTTCCGTATGAGAACCAAGGTAACCGACATAACTCACAGAATAGCTACACTTTAGTGGCAGCGGGTAGAACAGATGGCCGTTGGAGCAGTAAAGTTCCCGAGTAGCGACCGTGCATCGGAAGACGTAGCGTAGGAAAGTTTCTATTCGGTAGACCTGGTGAAGGTAGCTGGTAGCTGGATGCGGGCAGCGCAGGACCGGTCGATGTGGAAATCCCTGGGGGAGCCCTTGGCCCACCAGTGGACGTCTTTCGGCTGATATGATGATGATGATAATACTTTAGTACCTACATAATTAATATACTAGTAAACTCTGGGGTAACCGTATATAAAGACTGAAGTAGTTGCTGGGGTATAAATGATTTGATTCAAGTCAACTTTTCCAAGAAACACGCCCATCGCGGACATTTTCTGACAGTTCCGTGGTAATTACAAGCTTTTATTTAGTTTGTCCTGTCCCGGTGGTGTCCGTAATGAAATCTTGCAAGTTAAATTTGACCCACTTCCCGGTTTCCGATTGAGCTGAAATTTTGCATACATATGTATATCAAAAGCTTGTACCTAAAAGTTTTGATGTTTTCCGAAAGCTGTTATTTTGTCTATTAAGGCGCTAAGATGACTCAACCCGAGCAGGTTGATAAGTGTTAAAATAATATCGAACGTAAGTCTATTCATTTTAAGTTCAAATCAATGCGGGCTTCAACGCGGCTGTTACGATAAAACCGAACGCCTAATTCTCGATTTTTAAATTTTTATTACTTTTCTTCACTTTCAAATAACTTTTAAAAAAATGTGTTCAATTAAAATGAAAGGGTAAATAACCGATTTTTGTGTGTTGGTTTCATTCAACATTTACTATTTATTTTCTAAAAAAATTGCTATTAATGCCTAAAACAGGGTCTACACTATAGTATATTTTTTACATCAAGAGCAGTAATATTTTTAAAATTGTATGCGATTAAATCGATTTTTTATTACTTTAAGTATATTATATATTTTTTCCATGGTGATAGCTTTACACAGTCTTTCAATAATTTGAATTGAATATTGTTATTTGACCCATCTTAAGACTTAAAAGCTGTATTTTCTGTAGATGTGAGAAAACGTGTAAGACTTGGTTTCTCTTTTAATAATTATTTCAATCAACTTCATAAGTCATACATAACCAACCGAACATTTACAAAGAAAAACTGATGATCTCATGCCACTGTCATTGTTTAATGAACACTTCAGTGTGTTTGTTGATCGTTACGTTTGTATTGTCAAAGGTCCAGACCGCGAGCAAAGTATATATTATATCATTACTAGCATACAGTATGTACACTCCCTGCCGCTCTCTAGATTCCGACCTCACCCTCTCGTCACCCAGATTGATACAGATTGGTTACAGTTTGGGGCTCGAACGTATAGGATTTCGTCGCGATTTTATTTGCTCCGTCATTTGTTTTTAGAAATGTCATTTCACGACCGTTGTATGCAGTGTCCGGGGTGTGCCTTGGCATCATCTCACCTGATAGTAAGTAGTGACGATGATGCCGAAGATGGAAGCGGGCTTATCATGATTCCCCAACGCAATGGAGAAACTGTCTATCTTATCTTTAAGCCGGAACACATCATGCTGTTAACACTGATGTTGGGCGGCAAGACTTAGATAAGATGGTAGTAGCTAGCCAGGCGGGCTATGAGAATGCCCTACCACCAACCAAACCGCGTCTTACAAAGTTGACACACTGCCGGGAATCGAACCCGCGACTTCCTGGTGTGGAGCGAATGGACTTACCATTACGTCACGGAGGTGGCTTTATTATTAGTTAGCAACCCATGAAGTCCCCACTGCTGGGGCAAGGGTCTCGTCCCAAACTCGGCAAGATAAGGCCGAACTCCACACACAGGGGCAAAGTTCGTGTTGGTGGTCTCTGTAGGGTTACGACCGGCACCAGCGGCTTTACTTGTAATAAATTACCTACTTATATATCTTAACTATGGTGTTTATTGAGAGCCCTTTTTGTATGGTCAGTGTTGTCAGTGTTAATTATTTCTACTAAGAATACTCGTGAATGAATGAACGTGGACGAAGCGAAACAAGTATGTAAGGATCGTAGCAAGTGGAAAGAAGTGGTCTCTGCCTACCCCTACGGGAAAGAGGCGTGATTATATGTATGTATGTATGTATGTAAGAATACTCGTATGTTGGGGCGGCGCTTAGTTTAGTAGCAGTGTGGAAAAGGGCCTCAATAAGACGGGCAACACAGTCAGTGAGTATGGCATCCGAATCGGTGTAGAGCTCTGAGTATTTCGAATTGTTTTATTAGTCTTTAGCATAGTAAAAATAAGAATTTTTAGTGTGAAACTGTGAAATATAAGTATAAATCTGTTATAATAAACTATCTATCTAGAAGTTTCAATTAAACTGAAGTCACCTCTGAATTGAGACATAGCGTTTCATACGTGTCTTGCGAAGCACGGAAACGGTCGGGAAACATTCCACTAGTAATAATACTCATTCGGGTGCTCTTGGTAAGTTAACTTGCGTGATCGTCGCAACGCACGCAAGTCGTACTGAGCTACAACCGCTTCTTTAATTTATTTATTAAAACTTTATTGTATTTATTGTACATAGCTCACACAATCGCTAAACTGAAGTTGCAGTGGGTGGGGCACATAGCTCGTAGAACGGATGGCCGTTGAGGCAGTAAAGTTCTGGAGTGGCGACCGCGCAACGGAAAACGTAGCGTAGGCAGGCCTCCCGCGCGGTGGACCGACGACCTGGTTAAGTTCGCGGGAAGCCGATGGATGCGGGCAGCGCAGGGCCGGTCGTCGTGGCAATCCTTGGGGGAGGCCTTTGTCCAGCAGTGGAAGTTTTTCGGCTGATATGATGATGATGATTGTATTTCATTATTACTACCAAAGTTTTAGAAGAATGGCCCCTGCCTGGTGGGACTGCTGATCTTATGAAACTTACTAAGTAGGGGTCAATGACACTATGAGGAAGGTCCTACTGATTTGAGAATTTTTAAACATGAAATATCATCGGGAAATCACTTGCGTGATAGATTTATTCGCTTTGTTTTTGTTTTGCAATTGCATATTTAAAATCCAAATAATAATAATCCTTACTAATATTATAAATGTGAAAATGTGTTTGTTTGTTACCTTTTCACGCTTCAACGCCTTGACCAATCTTAAAGAAAATTTGGCATGCAGGTAGCCTATATCACGAGGAAGGACATAGTAGGCTACTTTTTATGCCGTCAAAATAGCATAGCCCGATGCAGTTCCTGAGGGAACTGAAAAAATACTCTGTTTTGGTTAATTTCTTTAACATCGCAACGGAACAATGGATTGTTTGATTTTTTGCACAGAGATGGTTGCGGGGGTGGGAAATGACATAATTTACTAATAAGACATTTCCCGGTTCAGTTAAATGACAGTTCCCGAGGGATCAAAATAAAATTCATGTCTACGCTCGCGAGCCGCTCGCGCACCGCGCACCCTCTAAGGCAGTCATAAAAACGATGTCCACGCGGGCGAAGCAGCGGGCAAAAGCTAGTAATAAATAATTCTTACTAATCTAATAAACGTTTTAGTTAGGTACTCTAACTTTGAGAGTTCCACCCATTCATAATCATTACGATAGCCGATTTGATACGACTATATTTTTAAATCGGTGCTCAAAAGTCGGCCATAAAATAAATTTAATAAACCCAATCGGCGCAGGCGACGACGGCGGCGGCGGCGGGGCGGCGAGTTCAAACGTGACTTTATCTCTCACGTTGACAGCTACAAAATCCTTTTAATTAGCCGGGTGTGAGACCACAGCTTCACCCACCTACCGTCTTCATACCTATGTTTTAGGTTTGGGTTTTAATATAATCCGATGTACGTAAACGTATAATAATATACTAGGAGGTAACGACAAATTTGGTAACGATAACGGAAATGGATAAAATTAGGTTGAGAAGATAAATGGCAACCCTCTGATGTTAAATATGTCGGTCTGCCTGCGCAAAGTAGTTGCGTTATGTACTTATAGCACCTAAAAACTAGTTATCGTTACCAACAAAAAAACGATAAGGGAAATAGCTGAGTAAGATAGAAAATTTTAGTACTAGTTGTACTTATGACAATAATGCAAAAACTGACCAAATATATGGTTGCGTTATGGAGCAACGCCCGTACTAATTAGGAATAGCGAGTTTTCTGTGCCAGGTTTCTGTACTCCTGCCGTAGAGCAAAGTTGCCTGGAATTCCTATCTCGGAAACACTTGAAGATAGCGAAATGGGACCACGCGCAAACGATTTAAATGGGGGGCGACACCATTGTTCTTAATGTTTTTTTATAGGAGTTAATTTCCGCTATTTCCAACTTTGGGCCTCAAATTTGTCATGACCTCCTAGTCTTTGGTCGGGGAAAAAGTTTCATCGTATTTTGTAACTATTAGTTTGTAATAAAATCTCTTTGCTTTTATTACTTGTACCTGAATGGTTATAATAAAAATAAATAAGTGAAATTTTGTTTTAATAAAAATTAAAATTCCCGCCATTTTTAAATTGTTTTTTCTGCCTATGAAAATGAGTGAAAGTAACGAGAAATTCAATACATGAAATTTTATGTAAAAAAAGGTAAAAATGCAACACAGGCCGCGAATAAAATTTGTGCAGTTTATAATTTAGCTTATAATGCAGTATCAGTCAGTATCACAAACTTGGTTCAAAAATTTCAAGTTTGGAAATCTGAACGTGCAGCAGCTCGTTTTGTTCGCCTCGTTTGAATTTGCATGCAAAATACGAAGAAATTTTTTCCCCGACCTAATTATTAATGGCCAGATATAGACCAGTGGCGTAATCTTTTTTTATTCACAATTGGTAAGCCCTGGTAATATGTCGTCCATTATTTAATAGTACAATAATATACTTATTTCCCACTACCCTGAATTAGGGCGATCGGGCCTTAGTCGACCACGCGGGCCCAGTGTGGGTTGGTCGACTTCACACACAACCTTCGAGTTTCTTCGCAGGTGTGTGCAGGTTTCCTCACGATGTTTTTCCTTCACCGTTAAAGCAATCGGTGAGTATTATGTACGTAAGTTTCGAAAAACTCATTGGTACATTGGCCGTCCGGATTTGAACCCGGCACCTCTGGTTAGGTGAACCGAGTCGTTACCGGTTGAGCCCCGATCTTCATCATCATCATATCAGCCGAAAGACGTCCACTGCTGGACAAAGGACTCTCCCCCAAGGATTTTCAAAATGACTGGTCCTGCGCTGCCCGCATCCAGCGGCTTCCCGCGACCTTCACCAGGTCGTTGGTCCACCGAGGCCTGCCTACGTTACAAAGTAACCGACATATCTCACAGAATCGCTAAATTTAAGTGGCAGTAGGCAGGGCACATAACTCGTAGAACAGATGGCCGTTGGGGCAGTAAAGTTCTCGAGTGGCGACCGCGCACTGGAGGGCACATAATCTTATGCATAAATAATTCACTTATTCATGAGATTGCTTCATGAAACATAGGTACTCGTACAGTATTTCTATTGACAAACATCATAGCCACAGGATTTTTCTCCCAGTGCATTTAGCGGCTGAATCAGCAATTTAAGAAGTGTGTTGATGCTTTGTGGTTTCATTTAACTCGATTTAATTTTTTTTTGTATTCATTGTTGTATTCTTGTAGTTGACTCCATCCTTGATGCGGACCTGTGCAATAGATAAACTCCCACACATGATACAATGCCAGTAATGTGCAGTAAGCAATTGTGAATCTCAGTTGGGTATCAAATCGATTAGGCATTAATTTTATCTCATCAAATAGATTTTACATCTATTGCCTAATCGCATATGGATGTCATGTAGTAGAATGGTTTTCTTGGTCACTCACACTTGACAGACTAGTTGTGGCCAACATGACGAGCCTCGGTGGCCCACCATTTCTCTCTCACCGCAGCTCTTCAGCTGCATTCAATCAATCAATCAAATATGTTTTATTGTACAATAATAAAAATATATATAGAGAATAGTACAGAATACGGCCTTATTGCTTCTTGCTTATTCATTTAGTTTAGGCACATTCACACTGTAGACTTGATCTGATCTGGCCACAGCAAGGGGACCTTGTCCTGAAGCAAGTTATCGATGGAGTTGGAGATGGAGAAGAAGATCGATCCATGCGGAGATGTGCCCAAAGAAAGTTTAAATGCGATTCTCTACAATGGAATATTTATTCCGTAGAATCATGGAATAACAGAATGAGAGGTATTGTTGACAGAGCAAGGAATCGCCGCCGCCGCCCGCGCTTGGGCTGGCTCCAGCGATTCATTGCTCTGTGATATAGTTCTTCTTCTTTGTCGTATCCTCATTGCTTAGGGACGTGACCATCGTGGGTCGCACGTGCCACCACAGCTCTCCTGGCCGCTCGTTTTTGAGCTCTGTGGATATTAGCCTGCAGTGTCATCCCGGTCACTTCTTTTATCGCATCGGCCCATCGCATAGGCATTCGTCCTCTACTCCTCCATGCGGCCAGTGAGGATATGGTTAATCTCAACATAATTATGATTCATAATGATTTTATGAAGGGCTATAATGTGAGCAAAGTCTCCGTTACTCCTTTTAGATCATAACTAAAACATAACATAACATAACATAAAAAAAAAAAAAACTGTATTACATTCTGGCACGAACGTGCAAGCTAAGGTCTACTGATTCCAAGAACATGCATCGACTCCAAACTAAAGTGAACTCACTAGAGATTAGAATGAAAGATGTATATATATATTTTCTATGCTCTTCCTTACATTTCTTGGAGGCACTTAAAATGCAAATACAAATCAAATAACATCAATATTATACATATTAGTTTTGACTTCTGTCTGACCATTTCTCTGTAGACATTAAAATATCAATATAAAATCTTGAATACATTGTTTTTGTTACACGAGGATCAGTGATAGTTGCCACTCTATTCTGATCTCTTCAGCTCATGTTAGATCCATCAGTTTCCAAACAAGTTGAGGATCCAAGATATACTGGCCAGTTTTCTAGTTCGCTGAATGGAGGTGTAATCGGCGCTACTCGTAAAAGCTCGTCTTATATGCCTCTCGCTCGTAGAATTTCGCATAAAGTTTGCGGCGCGGGCGCCTATAGAATGGTAAAACCGTCGGGTTATTTACGTTTAGTGTTAATTTAAAGCTGAGCTAAAAAAATGCTTGTCTTTATCTTATATTTGCGTGCCGTAATGGTTAGTCCATTCGCTTCACACCAGGAGGTCGCGGGTTCGATTCCCGGTGGGGTAAACTTGTAAGACTCGGTTTGGTTGGTGGTAGGGCATTTTCTAAGCCCGCCTACCACCATCTTATCTAAGTCTTGCCGCCAAACATCAGTGTTAACAACATTGATGTGTTCCGGGTTGAAGATAAGGTAGCCAGTTCTCCATTTCGTTGGGGAATCTTGGTAAGCCCGCTTCCATCTTCGGCATCATCGTCACTTATAAGGTAGCCAGTTCTCCATTTCGTTGGGGAATCTTGGTAAGCCCGCTTCCATCTTCG
The DNA here is from genome assembly GCA_947284805.1 of Coleophora flavipennella. Classification (NCBI taxonomy): domain Eukaryota; kingdom Metazoa; phylum Arthropoda; class Insecta; order Lepidoptera; family Coleophoridae; genus Coleophora; species Coleophora flavipennella. The sequence goes on along the minus strand of OX369293.1, from coordinate 8,148,370 downwards.
GCATCATCGTCACTTACCATCAGGCGAGATGATGCCAAGGGCTTACCAATTGTGCATAAATAAAACTCTCCTGAAGAACAGGGATGTGATGATGCAGTCGAGAATGTTACACGCGAACACAAATAATGCCTTTTCACTCTCATGTTCATTATCAGTTCAGGCACTGCTGCAGGTGTAGGTTATTCTTTACAATTTCTAATTTACAATTACCAATAAAAATGTCTATGTCTATGTCTTCTCTAGTCTAGCCCTAGCTTCTTCCAGAACAATTCCTGGGACAATGACAAAAGTTTTATTTCACTATGGGGTCTATTATTCGAATTGCCCGAACTGTTCTTTCACAGCAAGTTACAGAATATCGTTTCAGACGGAACTTCGGCTGTTTAGATTTGGGACTTCATCGACAAGTACAATTGGCGTCAAAAGTGCATTACCTAATTATGATTTAACATCGCAAATTATATTATAAGGGCGCTGCCTCTTGTATTCTTTTAAAATAAGTAGGTAAATTTTAAAAAAAACCTTAGATCTATCACCAAAAGATGGAATTGCTCTTCTTATAGCTGCACAGCAATCTTTTTGCTCCGACGCAAACTCGTCATACAGGCTGTTATAAAATAAAGAATATTTTAAGTGGTCTTCTACTTATAAAACTGAACAACTTTTGTTGTACAACTTTGTTGTAATAAAAAAAATTGCTTACCATACAAATTTGGCTGATAAGCTAATCAATTTGTATGTGAAGTTCATTTTTTTGCGATTTCTGGATAGATTTAGAACAAAAGTTGTTTAGTTGTATGAATAGACATAGGCCACCACAAATAAAACTATATTTTCCTAACACTGTAACGCTTTGATATTATCATAATTATTATTTAATCCAAAATATTCTACAACACATAAAACGGATAAAGACAAATAAATGTACATAACAAAACTAAAATAAAAAAAGTCATAATTTGGACGTTCAGGGACGAAATACGATTATGTTGTCACCTGTACATAGATAGCCATCGTTCTCGGACAGTCTGAAAATTCCCTGTCAGTCGGCATGGGCATGGGCAAGTCTTGTCGAGGCCCGCGACCGAAATACACCGTCCCTCTAGATTCCCCGCCGTCTGGTCAACGAACTTTTAATGAAGTGAAATGAAATACAACGCTAATACATCACGCTGCAATTTATTAGAAAAGATTCGCATTTCACAGTTCTAGGAAATGAGGATAGATGGCGTTGTCACAAGGGAATTTTCAGTCATAAGGAGAGATTTGTTAAAAATTCTCACAATCTTCAAGGAGCGTAGCGTAGCGGAGTGGCGTATGGTTAGACCAATCGCTTCACATCAGGAGTTCGCGATTTGGATTCCCGGCGTGGTCTAACTTTAAAAGACTGGCTTTGGTTGATGGTAGGGAATTTTCTAACCCGCCTGGCTAGCTACCACTATCTTGTCTAAGTTTTGCATTTGTGTGTTCCGGCATGAAGTTCAGATAGCCAGTGCCCTATTGCGTTGGGTATTCTTGGTAAGCCCGCTTCTTTCTTCGGATGATCGTTACTTACCATCAGGTGAGATGACGTCAAAGGCCTACCAATAATTGAGGATTTAATTTTTTTTCGAAGGAACGGAAAAGCATTGACAATGCCTCAGGTGTTACAAATGTCTTAAGGCGGCGGTGACTACTTCTCACGTCAGCTGGGCCATAGCCTCTTAGTCACCTTTAAGGCGAAACCCTTTCAGAAAATAATACAAACCCCGAAATCAGGGGTTGGAAAAAGTCATTTTTCTGCGGTTGTAACGTTGTATAGTAAAAACAAAAAAAAAACCGTAACACTTTTTTAAGGGGAGCCCTCTTAATTTTTAACTTTAAGTATTTTTATTATTTCTTAGTAAGTTCCACATGATAACAATTAAATGTGAAAATTTTAGCCGGCTACCTATTTCGGTTCAAAAGATAACATTTTTACATACAGACAGTCGGACGGACAGACAGTACTGGCTTAGTAATAGGAACCCTAAAAAGACTAAGGACCGAAAATAGAGTTGAGTGACAGAACTAGATCAGTTAAGTAAGTGGTTGCTAACTGAATACGCGTCTCAGACCATGTATTTTTAAACTAACAGCTCGTTAGTTATAGCTCACCCCATTAAATATGATTTGTGGTCATTTTGATGACATGCGAGAAAAAAGTAAGAACTAAAAGTTTGGGGCAGACATCATAATTTGCAGCTATCTGCGTCGATAGTCCAACGTCGCGACGCGGGGCGACGACGACGGCAAAGTATATATATTAGTACTAGCATAACGACGGTACACGACCCTTTTGAAAGACAATCTTTTTTTTTCTAACTAAATCTAAAGACGTCCTAAATCCTATTTGGGGACACTCCACGCATCGTCAACTCGATAGATTACACCAAAAAGTTCTTAACGAGCTCACGAAGGCCCATCCGATTAACCTCGCTTCGGAATACCTTTTCCTTACCATTTATAAAATTAAATTGATTCGATCGAACACTCGATACGGGATGTCAAGTGCTTTAAATTGTTGGTTCGGAATCGTAGGTTTCTCTTTTTTTTAAATGTTAGGTACATATACAGCATGACTTATTATTCGTTGAGAAACGGAAAATTATAGATCCCACATAAGATGTAATAATGAACATATTTCCTCGGGAACTTATACGTTCGGAGTAAAAAAAATACTTTATTTACACACAGATATATCATAAGTCCTCTAAAATACGTTCAAAATCCGTAGGCAATGACCAGCATTATGACAACCAATTTTACTATGACAGCTGTTCCAAATTTAAACTCATAACGTTACAAAAATCGATACTGTAATAACATTAAAGATTTTACCTACTACCACAGACAACAAAGTTCTCATAGTAAAATTGGTTGTCATAATGCTGGTCATTTCCCTACGGCTTCTGAACCCATCTTAGAGTACTTATAATATGTATGTAGATAAAATAATGTATGCAACTGTTGCAATTAGGTCTAAAAACACTCGTGTGATCCTATAACGACACAACGATTAAAACACACTCATGGTTTGAGACCTGTCATTACATTACAGTTGCATAAACTACTAATTCAAACGCATTGGTTTTTTTATCTACAATTGGTAAGCTCTTGGCATTATCTCACCTGCTGGTAAGTGACTATGATGCCGAAGATGAAAGCGGGCTTACCAAGATTACCAAACGCAAATGGGAACTGGCTATCTTATCTTCAAGCCTAAACATATGACATTGATTTTTGGCGGCAAAACTTAGATAAGATGGTGGTAGCCTGGTTGCTAGCCAAGCGGGCTAAGAAAATACCCTTCCACCAACCAAAACCGTGTCTTTCAAAGTTAGACTCCGCCGGAAATCGAACCTGCTACCTCCTGATGTGAAGCTAATGAACACAGAGGCGGTCAAAATATTAATATACTAGCTGTTTCGTAAGAGATCAGTCTTCCAGCAAGACGGGACGGATTTGATTCCGATTTCCGATCAAAATATCCATAATTTATAATAATTTTATAATTGAGCCACCGACGCGTTCAAATTTCGTTGTTGCCAATAGAGATGACGAATGCTAGTCATCTGATTCACTTTTTATTATCTGTCAATAACGACATTTTGTTCTAAAAATGTTTGATATACCTAGGCATGACGTCAAAGTTTTGCAGCTTCATTTATGTACTCAGTAGCTGTTTCCCGCGGCTTCACCCGCGTGGATAAAGTTTCTATGACTTTTCGAGGGTGCGCAGTGCGCGAGTCACAAGCGGCTCGTGAGCGTGGAAAAAGTAGCCTATGTGTTAATCCAGGTCCTAATATGTCTACCTATCTTACGGCCAGATCCGTTCAGTATTTTTTGCGTGAAAGAGTAACAAACATACATCCATACATTCTTACAAACTTTCGCGTTTATAATAAACTAGTGGATGCCCGCAGCTTTGCCCGCGCAGATCCCGATTTTTGCGGTTCCCGTGGGAATTTGCCAAAATCCTTTCTTAGCGGATGCCTACGTCATAACATCTACCTGCATGCCAAATTTAAGCCCGATCCGTCCAGTGGTTTGGGCTGTGCGTTGATTGATCACTATGTCAGTCAGTCAGTCACCTTTGAGTTTTAGAGGGTGACCTTAAATTAGTTCTTGATAGCAAAGGATATGAATGTACTCGTGATTACAAACAACTTTCCCAAAGAAACTATATGTCGAATCAGAAAAAAATTTTAGGTCCTCGGTACATAACAAGTTATTAAATCGACAAAAACGTATGAAGGACCAATTTTTTTTTCATATTTGACATATAGTTTCTTTGGGAAAGTTGTTTGTAATCACGGGTACATTCATATCCTTTGCTATCAAGAACTAATTAAAAGTCACCCTATATATACATATTTAGAAGAAGTAGGAATTGATCAGTCGATTTGCAAAGTACGGAAAGTATTAAACTTTTTTGCTGCGATACATTCTGAGTAAAAAAATACGAAGTCAAGTAAAAATCACAACAACCTCACGTCACGTATTGTAAGATCCAGACTTACAGCAAAGAATACCTATAGTGTCAAGTCCCGCGGCGCCCAATTACTCGCGGCGTGCGCAGGCGCCGATCCCCCATCGCGGCTGCTATCGATCGATAACACAACATAACCGGTTTTCAGGGATCCTCTCGATACCACTGACCACATACACGTCGATACTATCCAATTTAAATCTAATCCTGGAGCTTCTTTAGGTTGCTATCAATTTTTCACGTCGTCTTCGGTACAAATTCAAATTTGGGGGCTAGTTATTAAAACCGGCCAAGTGCGAGAAGGATTCGCGCAGCGAGGGTTCCGTACCACCATACCTCTGCTCACAAGTATAACAATTATTCATTGTATTCATTACAAACAAAAGACATCAAGAAAAAATTTATGTATCTACCCTCTTTATACATTTAAGCTTAGATATAAGAAGTTTTTTTATTTTATTTTTTGTGTAGGTATCAATTGTAATGTAGCTTTGAATAAATGTTTTATCTATCTATCTATCTATCTAAAAATGATATTTTATTCAATTAGTTGGGACTTCTTATCGCAAGTAAGACGCACACTTGGCCGGGTTTTATTATTTGTGGTTTTACTTCAGGATAAGCGCTATACCTAATCTCACTAAGTTTTACACTTGTATGTGTTACTATTTTAACGTAGACAGACAAAAACTTTTAAAAAATCTGCCTGTTACGGTTCCAAAGATACAGCCTCTGATCGGACAGACAGAAAGATAGATAGATGGACGGACAGACAGGACTGGTACGGAACCCAAAACGTGGAAAGCTGGGTAAGTTTGCAAATTATTTCATGTAGTCTATTTATATAAATAAAAATCGGCCAAGTGCGAGTCGGACTCGCGCAAAGTAAGGGTTACGAAGTCTTTAAAAAAATACGTGTTTATTTAAAAAAACATAATTATATTTACAGTTGGTAATAGAACATTTTGTATGGAAAATCTATGAACATTTGTCAAATCCAACTGCACATCTTAAGTTAGTCGACTATTACTCCTTAACTAAGAAATCCTACTTAGCCGTGATAGTTTTCCTTTTAAATTGATTATAATACTCGTATGTCCTACTGTTTACTTTTTTTTCAGATTTCCTCAAATAGCGGTTTATCTTGTGTGGGAGGGGGAGGGGGAGGCACATCACTCGAACAAAAATTATTACTTTAAAGCTTAATATTTCGCAAACTGATCCCTGAATCTAAAAATGGTTTTTGCAAACCCTCAGTTGTTTTGAGAGACCTATTCAACGATACCCCACACGATAGACGTTACCAAGAAAACAAGTTCACCCCGTCTTTACATGTAGCGTAGGCACAATTTTTTTTAAAGATTTTATTGTACAACTTTGTCGGCGTGATTAATATGTACAAACGTTAGCACCCCCTCTAAACTTGTAGAGTAGGTACCTTTTTTGAAGATTTTATTGTACAACTTTTTCGGCGTGATTAATATGTACAAACGTTAGCACCCCCTCTAAACATGTAGAGTAGGTACTTTTATTGAAGATTTTATTGTACAACTTTTTCGGCGTGATTAATATGTACAAACGTTAGCACCCCCTCTAAACATGTAGAGTAGGTACTTTTATTGAAGATTTTATTGTACAACTTTTTCGGCGTGATTAATATGTACAAACGTTAGCACCCCCTCTAAACTTGTAGAGTAGGTACTTTTATTGAAGATTTTATTGTACAACTTTTTCGGCGTGATTAATATGTACAAACGTTAGCACCCCCTCTAAACATGTAGAGTAGGTACTTTTATTGAAGATTTTATTGTACAACTTTTTCGGCGTGATTAATATGTACAAACGTTAGCACCCCCTCTAAACTTGTAGAGTAGGTACTTTTATTGAAGATTTTATTGTACAACTTTTTCGGCGTGATTAATATGTACAAACGTTAGCACCCCCTCTAAACTTGTAGAGTAGGTACCTTTTTTGAAGATTTTATTGTACAACTTTTTCGGCGTGATTAATATGTACAAACGTTAGCACCCCCTCTAAACATGTAGAGTAGGTACTTTTATTGAAGATTTTATTGTACAACTTTTTCGGCGTGATTAATATGTACAAACGTTAGCACCCCCTCTAAACTTGTAGAGTAGGTACTTTTATTGAAGATTTTATTGTACAACTTTTTCGGCGTGATTAATATGTACAAACGTTAGCACCCCCTCTAAACTTGTAGAGTAGGTACCTTTTTTGAAGATTTTATTGTACAACTTTTTCGGCGTGATTAATATGTACAAACGTTAGCACCCCCTCTAAACTTGTAGAGTAGGTACCTTTTTTTGATGATTTTATTGTACAACTTTTTCGGCGTGATTAATATGTACAAACGTTAGCAAAAACAAGTTCACCCCCTCTTTACATATAGTCCAGTCAATCTAAGAACATTTGTATGGAGTAGGTTGCATTAAATGCACTTGGAGTGAAAACTTAGAATGTATCAGTTAATTAATTGAAAAAATAAAGTTCATAATTATCTCTTGAATATATTTGATAATTATTGAGTAATTAGTCCATAAAGCAATAAAATTTAATTTAAGTGTGAACATAAAATGCAAAACTGGTGATTTTTTTCTTAAGGGCTTCTTGTAAAACGTTTTGATTGTATTAGTAATTATCCCCGGTCAAAATCTATAGATCGAGTGGATATTCATTATTTTATGTTTAAAAAAATTTAACTTGTAAAATAATACTGCAACGAAAGTGATCTTTTGTTACAATGGGTAAATGATCACTGACAATAACTATGAGAATTATCTCCGAGGTATCTTTAATATTTATTTTTTTATTAAATTTTATTTGATTTTAACCCTCGTGCATTAAAGACACCTTGAATATTTTTACGTATTCTAAAAGTTATATATTTTTTTAACTAAAATACAAAGAAATCCCCGAAGAATCTATTTATCATTCTCAAAAATATCTTATAAAAGATATTACTCGCGAGAGGAATAGGCGGGGTACGGGGGGCCGCGGCTTTCGCGGGCGCGCGCCTTCTAGCACGTTACGTACCTACCTAGCGTATATGTCGCAGCCATTTACGGTTTTAGGCTTTTTTCCTTTACTTGCTTCTTGCCAAATTTCATGATTGTAGGTCAACGCGAAGTACCGTATAGGTTTTGATTCCCTCGCGAGTGTTAAAATATACGGCATAAACGCCCGTATCTTTTGACTGCGTTGACGTTGAGGTTTGATTTTTTCACAGCTTCAAGGGATTGGAGACTTGAGTATTTGGTACTAATTTCAACTTGATACCTCCATTACGCGTTCCTGAGAAAAACGGTTTTGACAAATGGACAGACAGACGGACAACGAAGTGGAGGATCACTGAAAAGAAAAAAACGGAACCCTTATGGAAATAGGGGTTCCGTGTTTTCTTTTGAGGTACGGTTTGCCGAACCGAGTACTCGACGCGTCTCTAGTATAATTACCCCTTTTTAGGGTTCCATACCTCAAATTGAAAAAACGGAACTTCGTTGTTCGTCTGTTTGTCTGACCATCTGACAAGGAACGTGTGAAGGTATCAAGTTGAAATTAATCTATACATATAATAAAAATGTAACGGGGCCGTGTCTGTATCTACATGAAATATTTTTGGAGAATAATAACTGTTGTGGACATTACTAACAATTTAGAGGCCAAAACAAAAAAAAATGTCACGCATCGCATCACGCAGAAACTACCAGGCCGATTTTGATGAAATTTTGTATGGTGGTTCCTTATAGCCCGGGTTAACATATAGGAATATATACTTTTTATCCCGGAAAATTCAAGAGTTCCCGTGGGAAAGTTCAATATCAAATAAGTCCTATCACAGACAGTTGGAGCTGTAAAAAAATCAAACTTCTAAGTCAACGCAGTCGAAAGATATGCCACAAATATTTTGACACTCTCAAGGGAATCAAAACCTATGGGGTACCTACTTGCTGTGGACCTAGAATCATGAAATTTAGCAAGAAGCAATGTCTTATAGCACAAGTAAAAGAAAAATCGGTAAACCGTGAATTCGTAGTTACAAAAAAATACATACTATTTATATGCCTACAAGATTTTACGAAAACCTCGGTGCACGAGTCAGACTCGCGCTTGGCCGACTTTTTTTACATCATTTATTGACGCACGCGCGCGCTTTCGCACAAATCGCTTTGTTACCAACTAAGAACTGGCTGCTATTAGGGTGGACGCCCCTAATAGCAGCCTGTTCTTAGTTGCAGCTAGGGCTTGCAATTCGAATAATCGAATATTCGAATGTTGCGAATATTCGGCCATATTTATTATTCGAATATCAAGTGACTATTATTCGAATATATTCGAATTATTTTTACTGATTTTTAAACAGTTCTACACACGGTTCTTTAACTAGAAACATCAATTTGAATGCAAATAGCGCTACGAGTATATGATAGAGGTAGACCAAGACAAGTAAATTTGAACCAAGTGCATTACTTTATGATTTGCATTTTCCAACTAGTATTGAGTGCGAGAGGGTTTTCTCATCTAGCAAATACATTGGTAACCATCTAAGGTCCACTTTAAACGATGATTCAATTGACGCGTTAAGCTTTCTTTGATCCTGCTATTAAGGTTAACTACCATTTTTTGTAATTATTTTATTAAAGTTAATATGATATCATTTTAATATTAATAATACGGCTTTAGAGAAGTCATACGAATAGAGCAGTTTTTTTCAAACTGGACACTGCCTTACTCGGGCTAAGGAAAAGGGTAAGTGTTTCTAGTACCTAAAATACAATAAAAAGATTATAAACCATAAATATAAAAAAAATTGAACGTAGTCCTTCAATTTTATTTTGTTTATGACCCTAGTGGGTTGCTAGTTTTTTTTTACTTGTATAGCGGTCGCGTACTCAAAAATATTAAAAAGCACTGCAATACAGGATTAGTGCGTTTTTTTACTTCACAAAAGATGATTGAATACCATTTTTTTACATTGCATTCTGAATATAAATGATTTATTGCAACAAATTGTTTTTTTATTATTTATACCTACTATTCGAATACATTCGAATATATTCGAATATCGACCCAAAAATGAACGAATATTCGAATATCTAAAACTTCCGAATATTTGCAAGCCCTAGTTGCAGCCTTTTCGCCTTTCTGCTTAAATAATAAAGTATCTACTGGCAATACCTACCAGTGAAAAGTACCAGTAAAAAATTTTTGCACAAAATACGTACCGAAAACGGTAACACTTGCATGAATATGCCAGTGTCAGATTAGGATCGAACCCGAGAAGAGGTGCACGTCGGCCAATTTTGCTATTTTTTGCTAAGTTCGAGAGCTCCTAAAACCAGGTATTTCTTACGATTTTTCAATTCTACTATTTCGTGATTAGTTTGGTTATAGATATAGACCACGGATTTCTGGCAAAATAAACACATTTGCAAATTTGGTTCGACAGAGTACCTAATAACAGCCACGCCTTAAAAAATCAAGGATGTCATAAACATACGTTAAAAACGTTCTTTGGATGGAATGAACAGAGCTGGGTTTTATTAGGTTTTGGCTTGAGTTGGTTTTCAGCTTAGTACATAGATGGAGTTACCAGGGACTGAGATAGTTGTTTTTCGACGATAGGGAAGTCTGTTTCTTGGCTAGCGAGAGCCAGGTCGTCCACGAACAGGTAGTGCTTTTTGTTAGGCAGGATCGGCTGGTCGTTCGTGTATATGTTGAAGAGCATAGGTTCAAGGACGCTTCCTTGTGGCAGTCCGTTTTTTTGACGCCACAATCTACTGTTGCTTCCCTGGAATGACACGAAAATCTTCGATTTCTCAGCAGCTCCTCAATCATTTTCGTTAGGTGGTAGTCTTTTGTCGCGTTAAACACTTTAAGGATTAATCTGCGGTGGCTCACTGTGTCGTAGGCTGCAGTAAGATCGACAAGCGCTACCCCAGTTATTAAGTTCTTCTAGTAGCCATCTTCGATGTACTGTGTGAAGTTTAATACTTGGTTGGTGCACGATTTTCCCGGCCTGAAGCCTGCCTGTTGTTTAATTAACACAGTGTCTAGGCTTGTGGAAATGTGATCCAGAATTAGCCTAGCGTGGCATAAAAGTGATATAGGCCTGTAGCTCTTTGATCCTCAGGTGGTTTGCCAGGTTTTAGAATAGCCACAACACGAGTTTTTCTCCAGGCTTCCGGCATAGTAATGTTGAACCGGCAGTTGTTAAATAGCTCTAGCAGCCAGTTCCTCGCAGGGGTGCACAACCTCTTTATTTGCTCTGTACAGATGCCGTCGATTCCTGCAGCCTTTCCATCTTTAAGTTTCCTGAGTGCCCCCTGAAGCTCCTCGTGTGAGAAAGGTTCCAGAAGGCTATCGGCTTGCTTCGTATTGAGGATTTTCCATTGAGTAGTAGTTGTTGTGCTATTTGATTAGAGTTTACATTTGAATTCGTAGGATTGTGTGAAGTCCGAAGAGAGGAGGACACTATAATCATTAAATCCGGAAACCTGCTCTATTCCGGGAGGGTGACCAACTGTCCCAGGGTGGTGTCGGGTTTCTAATCCACAAGTCCCTTATGAACAATGTGGTCCAGATAGAGTGTTTCGACGAGGGTAGCGTACCTTATACCAAGAATCACCAAACGGTATTCTCTGAAGGTCATAAAGGTATATGCACCGACCGCGGAACACTCCGATGACGAAGAGGAGATCTTATATGAGGATATCTCTAGACCTTTACATAATAGCTCCCAGACCGATTACACAACGGTTATGGGGGACTTTAACGCAAAACTGGACAAACTAAGTGATGGTGAGCTGTTCAATTTGGATATGAAGAGGAAAGCACACGTAGCCAGCTGCTGGCCCACTTTATGGAAAAGGAGTGCCTCTTTATGATGAACTCCTTCTTCAAGAAGTCTAAACAGCGGAAGTGGACATAGTTGCATCCCAATGGAGTAACGAAAATTGAGATTGACTTCATCTTGTCGACAAAGAGGCGAATATACAATGATGTCTCTGTGATCAATTCAGTCAAAACAAGAAACGATCACCGGATGGTAAGAGGCACATTAAATCTAAAAACCAAGCTAGAAAGATGTCGAATGATGAAGTCTACGCTCCGACCAGCTCCTATCCAGATCCAAAACCCCAAGAACTTTCAGCTAGAGTTGAACAATCGCTTCGAATGCCTAGGGTTTGGGATAATGTGGACGATTATAGAGACAAGTTCGTGGAAACTGTCCAAACGGTCGGGTCTAATATTTTTTAAACTCGCCCTTCAAACAGAACAGAATCAAAAAATCTCGGACTTCACCAGCAACCTCATTGAAGAAAGAAACAGATTAGTTTTACAGTCCTCTGAAGACGCTACTCAGTATCGGCAACTAAACAGGCAGATCTCTTAGTCCCTGACTCGCGATTTGCGCCAATATAATACAAATTGTATCAAAGAGGCGATTCAGAACAACAAAGGCTCAAAAGTATTCGCGAGAGATTTGTCTGTTGGACAAAGCCAACTGACTAAGCTTAAGACAGAGGATGGCTGGATCATATCATCTAAGACTGAGTTGCTGGAAGAAGTTGAGAAGTTCTACGGACAATTGTACACGACTACATGTCTGCCTGTCAGCGATCTGGCCAAAGACCCAAGAGCCAGACTAACCCGACACTATACCGAAGATATCCCAGACGTCAGCCTGTACGAGATTAGAATGGCTCTCAAACTGCTCAAGAACAATAAAGCACCAGGTGATGATGGAATTACAGCTGAACTTTTGAAAGCAGGTGGATCACCGGTACTTAAAGCTCTTCAGAGGTTATTTTATTCCGTTATATTCGAGGGACAAACGCCTAAGGCATGGCAAAGAAGAGTGGTCGTGCTTTTCTTCAAAAAGGATAACAACTTGCTGAAGAACTATAGACCCATCTCACTTCTGAGCTATGTCTACAAGCTGTTTTCGAGAGTCATTACGAATCGTCTCGCACGCAGGTTTGACGACTTCCAGCCTCCCGAACAAGCTTGTTTCTGAAAAGGCTTTAGTACCATAGACCACATACATAAGCTGCGGCATATTATACAGAAGACCGAAGAGTACAATCAGCCACTATGCTTAGCGTTCGTGGACTATGAGAAAGCCTTTGATTCGGTCGAAACTTGGGCTGTGTTACAGTGTCTCCAGCGGTGCCAAATTGACTATCGATATATCGAGGTACTGAAGTGTTTGTATGAAAACGCCACCATGTGGGTTCACCTCCAGGATCAAAACTCGCAACCTATCGGGTTGCAGCGAGGGATGAGACAGGGAGACGTCATATCTCCGAATCTGTTAACCGCCGCCCTGGAAGATGTTTTTAAGCTTCTGGACTAGGGTGGACTCGGCATTAATATCAACGGCGAGTACATCACCCACCTTCGTTTCGCTGACGATATCGTGGTCATGGCTGAGACTATGGACGACTTAGGCACAATGCTCGATGGTCTCAGTAGAGCCTCTTAACAAGTAGGTCTTAGAATGAACATGGACCAGACGAAAACTATGTCTAACGTCCATGTCGCACCTACTCCTCTGAAAGTTGTTGTAGGCTTTACGTTAGAAGTTGTTACCGATTATGTGTACCTGGGACAGGTACATAGGTTCAACTTCAAGAAAGAGATCAATCGTCGAATCCAACTAGGCTGGGCAGCGTTCGTGAAGCTTCGCAATACCTTCATGTCCCAAATACCGCAGTGTCTTAAGATCAAGGTGTTCAACCAGTGTGTGTTGCCAGTGATGACATATGGAACTGAGACATGGTCGCATACTATGGGCTTCATATGAAGGCTCAAAGTCACTTAAAGGGCAATGGAGCGTGCTATGCTCGGAGTTTCTCAGCGTGATCGAATCAGAAACGAGGAGATCCGTAGGAGATCCAAAGTAACCGACATAGCTCTCAGAATCTTTAAAAAGTGGCAGTGGGCGGGGCACATTGCTCGTAGAACGGATGGCCGTTGGGGCAGTAAGGTTCTCGAGTGGCGACCGCGCACCGGAAAACGTAGCGTAGGCAGGCCTCCCAGTCGGTGGACCGATGACCTGGTGAAGGTCGCGGGAAGCCGCTGGATGTGGGCAGCGCAGAGTCGGTCGTCGTGGAAATCCTTTGGGGAGGCCTATGTCCAGCAGTGGACGTCCTTCGGCTGATGATGGATGGTGATTAATTTTACTTATTATCTTATTTAATCATTCAAACCAACAATTCAACACAGAAATTCCATAGGCATAACCCTACCCTAGGCTGTTATTAGGTACACAGGCTTGGTCTGGGTACAAATGGGCTGGTATTAGAGCCGTAGGGTATTTTTCTGTTTGTCTTTTTTTCCGTGGATTTTATGATTAATCACGGTTTTAATTGTAATTCCCAGCCCTACCGATTAATAAAAAGTACATGGTGGTGGTGGTGGTGATTTGAAATAAGGTACGGTCATCCTATACAAAATTCTATTTTTTTTAGGTTGGTTACAATACAGGCTTGCCCTTTGAGACGGGTCGGTAAGTGAACAGTCAGCAAGATAACTTTTAATTTATACAAAAACTTTATGACGCCATTTGATCCTGTTTAAAGACTATCAAACCGACTGAAGTTTGAGTACTAGTAATCAAAAATCGCAAAAAATTTAAAAAAGTATGGGAAAAGTTTTTTTTTTGCGATTTCTGAATATTCAAGTATTTTAACCTCAGTAAAGCGTCGGTGGCTCAACCGGTAACGACTCGGTCCATCTAACCAGAGGTACCGGGTTCAAATCTGGACGGCCAATGTACCAATGAGTTTTTCATAAACTTACGTACATACTTACCGATTGCTTTAACGGTGAAGGAAAACATCGTGAGGAAACCTGCACACGCCTGCGAAGAAACTCGAAGGTTGTGTGTGAAGTCGACCAACCCGCACTGAGCCCGCGTGGTCGACTAAGGCCTAATCGCCCTGATTCAGGGTAGGCTCGAGCCCCTCGGTGGGGACGTATATGAGCTGTAATGATGATGATTAACCTCAGTTGTTTTAATACAGTCTTTTAATCCTTACAAGAAACAGGATCGGAGAGTAACAAAAAAAAATGAAACTTTTACATACGAAAAATAAGAGAAAATTTTTTGCGTTCCTGAATTTTCTAGTACTTTACCATTAGTTGTTTTTATCGAGTTTTTTGACCCTTATAATTATAAGAAATAGGGTCGAATGGCATCTATTGTAATTATTTTTTTATTTGTCCGTTTTGTTTGCTGACTGTAATTTTTTTTTCAATCTGTGAAAGTCTCCAAAATATCTTTCTTAGAAGGACAGTAGTAGACTGACCGAAGGGCAAGCGTATGTAAACAAACATTGCAATGCTTTGTAGGCTATATCCGACCTCCGTGCGCTTTGTCTTTTTCTCGCCCGATAACTCCATCTTTGTCACATGCTGTCCTTTTATCATGCGTCGAAGGTCACGCGCTTTCCCGATGTTACAAATTTAATTGCCGTTTTATTTATTGTAGGTTTTTGCGTTTTTTGAAGAACCTTTGTTATTTAGACAAGGGATAATGATGATTTACAATAAAGAATATAAGTGTAATGGCATAGCCAAGAAAATATTTCGTATGTCTTTTATGTAAAATAGAGAAATATAAAAAAAAACATTTTTTAACTAGGTTCTTGAACAGTCACCTTAGGGATAATTTAACACATGTTCGAGGTTTACATTTGGATGATAAGAACATAAAAATCTCCGAGGGCTCCATTTTGTAAGTATTGTTTTTCTCACAATTAAAGAAAAGTAATCGTAATGTTAAGAATTTTATGCCTACAACCAGAGATAACATAAGTACCATAATTTCAAGGAGTTCATTGTTATAAATCTTAGTTTTCACCCAATTTGTAATTATTGTTTAGCGTATAAAAATTAAAAGGCTACTTTAGGTATTTCTAAGAGACTAAAGAACATTTTGTCTCGAAATTGCCACGAATGCATAAAAGAATATTAACACTATTATTTCCAATCCATTTTACTAAGGTGTCTTTAATGCAATCTCAAATCTTTTATTTACTGGACTAATAGTACAGTGGGCAGCACATCAAGCTGGACACTTTGAACTTTGTACCGTTCTTATGCCGTCTGTGTATGGATCAGAATTGCACTACGAGTATCTAGCTTGATGTGCTGGCCACTGTACCACATAAAAAATATTTTTTTAAAGATTTTATTGTCCAACTTTGTCGGCGTGATTAATAATATGTATGACCATGCCAAATTACAGCTTTCTAGTAATAGTAGTCTCTTAGTTAAGCCGCGGAGAAACGGACAGACACACATGGCGAAACTATAAGGGTTCCTTGTTGACTTCGGAACCCTAAAAGTAAAATGTTGTTCGTTGGCAAGCGCTTGACTTGAGAACGGCTGCCTGCACTGATTTTAGCTAATTTTTGTTTAAAAATGTTTATAAGAGTCCGAATAAGGCTTTTATGGAAGCAGCGCGCCCACGATATCCACGGGGGCGAAGCCACGGGCAGCAGCTAGTGAGGGACTAAAACTGTTTCGTATACACATCGTTTGCACGATTCGAGCGTTAAGGAACAACCTCCTTTGGATTATAGAGAATGCATTCCAGGACTCGGCCCTCTTCTTACTGAGTTTCACGAATCTTACGTAAATTTGCTTACCAATTGCTTTAGAGGTGAAGTAAAAACATCGTATGGAAAACTGCTCATGTGATTTTAGATGTGTGAAAGATCGCGTTGCACACGTCCGTAGGTGTAAGTCTAATGAGCCTACGCGTGGCCCCGGGTGATGCTAAGTGCAACACCAGACAACCTCTGTCTACCCTTTAGATAGCTCGGTTAATTGTGCCATTTTCTGTGTGCCACACCACAAACGCGCCATAGAAAATCCCAGTGCCACATAAGAGATATATTTGGTACTAGCTTTTGCCCGCGGCTTCGCTCGCGTGGACATTGTTTTTATTACTACTGTTTTAGAGAGTGAGTGGTACGCGAGCCGCAAGCGGCTCGTGATTGTGGACATTAATTTTCTTTAGATTCCTATCCCAGATCGGGCTATTCTGATTAGCAGTAAATGTTATTTTCCACTTCCTCAACCATCTCTGTGCAAAAAATCACAACAATCCATTGTTCGTCGCGTCGCGATGTTAAAGAAATGAACCAAAAAAGACTATTTTTTCAGTTCCCTTTGGAACTGCATCGGATTATGCTATTTTCACGGGATAATAAGTAGCCTATGACCTTCCCCGTAACACATACCTGTATGCCAAATTTCATCGAGATTGGTCCAGGTGTTTAAGCGTGAAAAAGTAATAAACAAAAAAACAAACAAACACATTTTCACATTTATAATATTAGTAAGTATGCGCTGTCCGTCTTTTCATTTAGTTTTAAAGTTATATAGGATGAAATTGAAACATCATTGGGCCAAATGAACTTATCATATATTTATGAAACTGAACGACATTCCTTAAGGCACCTATACAATCTAAGAAAAACAATTTGGAAACCTCTTGTATGTCAACTTTGTATGGAAGGTAAAAAGTTATTTTTTCGTTTGTATAGGTTCCTTGGAAGAGTTGCTCCAAAGTTTATAAGTTAGAAATTTGGCCAATGATTTCCATTGGCTTATCAAAAGTCAAACAAACTCCATCCGTAAGAAACATCATTCATTACAAATTGTAATGTCCTGCAGATAAAAATCTAGTGCTTACTTCAAATTAATTCCACACGGTCATCTTTTTAATTCATTTACGACTCGATACTGAAATCCATTCATCTCGGATACCAGTTTTTGTGCCAACACGATTCCAATTATGTTCCTTATCTGATGCGATTGCGATTCGATGCGATACGTCTTTTTTCTTCTTCCAGTGCAGTACAGCTCTTCTTGTATATTAGTCACTTCCTCTTTATGATTAAGCTCAATGGCTCTCCTACTATGTACGTTCGTTTTTCTTCAACATTAATGTACAGGGTGTCTCTGAAAAAATGGCTCGGATCCAACAGGGGCATGGCGGAGGTCATTTACAAACTTTTTATTAATCTTATGAATGCCTGTCGAGCGTCGGTGGCGTAACGGTTAGGTACGGCCGCTACCTCATGTACGGGAGGCCGTGGTTCGAATCTTGCCACGTACCAATGTGTTTTCGAATTTCGATTTCATATGTACGTTTATTTGACGCTCATACGGTGAAGGAAAACATCGTGAGGAAACGTGCACACGCCTGCGGAGGAACTCTAATGTTTTGTGTGAAGTTGACCAACCCGCACTGGGCCCATGTGGTCGACTAAGGCCTGATCGCCCTAATTCAGGATAGGCTCGAGCTCCTTGGTGAGGACGTATATGAGCTGATAAGATAGATGAATGCCTCTTCCATTATTGACGGTTCTATGCGTAAATTAGTATATTGCTGAAATAAAAAGAAACTGTCAAGGCTATACGCTTATTATTTTCTCGGAACGTTGTCGAAGAATTTGCCTTACTTAAAGTAGTACTTTATGCAGCTAGCAAACGTGTGATACAAGAAAAAAGTTAATAACTTTTGAACTAATTAACCACCTCCGTGGCGTAATGGTTAAGGCTATTTGTCACACCAGGAGGGTAGCGGGTTCGATTCCCGGCGGAGGCTAACTCGGTTTGGTTCGTGAAAGGGCATTTTCTAAGCCCGCCTGGCTAGCTACCACCATCTTATCTAAGTCTTGCCGCCAAACATCAATTCTAACAACATTGATGTGTTCCGTCTAGAAGATAAGATAGCCTGTACTCCATTGCGTTGGGGTATCTTCTTAAGCCCGCTTCCATCTTCGGCTTCATCTTCACTTATCATCAAGTGAGATGATGCCAAGGGCTTACCAATTGTGAATAAAAAAAAACTGTCAAAAATGGAACAGGCATCTATAGGGTTACAAAGTTGTGAATAACCTCCGCTATGCCCCTGTTCGATTTGAACCATGCTTCCCGGGAGACCCTGCATAGTTTTACAATATTATATCAAACAAGGGTTTTCACTTTTAAGGGCATTCTTGTAAGCTATTTATTACTCATTGGTTACTTAGTTTCCATCTATAGATGATTAATTGTTCGGACAATACAGTGAGACGGTTAAAAATGTCTATAATCGTCGCTAAGCGCTATCCGATATATTTTAAAAGGTAGTTTGTGTCTATTTTAATTACATACCTACCATAATTGGAATGTTCTGCGCAAGCTCCGTTGAAATTGCACCGTTTACAATCTAGGCGGGTTATAATTTGTCTGTTCCGTGTAATTGCTTGTAAGAGAGTTGCAATGGGTTTAATGAGGCAGGTTCTGCGTGGTGTCTCTGTAATATTGATATTGGGTACCATTAGTTAGGTTAGTGTATTTGTAGAGTCAAATGTACTTACTCGAGGATGTGCTGCATCCATGCAGCAATTCCGCTGAGTGGAAAGTGCTTGTGATCATCTGGTTTTGGGTAGCCATCACCAAGGAGGCACATACGCTTTCTAGCCACCAAGACACAGTAAGGTGGCCTGGCGGCCCTAGAAAATGCTCTTGCTTCCACCAACTAAACCGTACTTTTCATGAAACTTTACTATAACTTTATACGGCCTATTAGAGTATCTATCATGTTCATTGTTCCAGGAAAATTCGGAATAAGGTACTTGTCATATAAACTCAGGTAAATTGTATTTTTTTTTAATGGTTTTAATGATTTGAATGGAACTTATTAAGGAAATTAAGCCAGATTTCGTTAAAACTGCAATACAATTAAAATAAATATTTTTTCCAAGTCAGGAAAAAGATAACAAATCATATGCAATTATTTTAAAGAAATCTATAGGAACGGTGCGTTTCTTATTTGACGAGCGCAAAGGGTTATATCTCCACCAGGCGAGGTGGTATGCCTGGGGTCCGGCCGTGGACCAATCGTTGATGCTTGGTATCTGTATTATATACTCAGCGCTGAAGAAATTCGAATAGCACGTTCTAGGTGTCGTATTTCTTTTGTTCTCTTGTCGCTTGTGTTTTCAGTGGCGGGTTACTGTAGTTGCCGCCATAAATCATTTCACGGTACTTTTTAAAGTAATGTTTTTTACTCTGTGATTATATCAGCTCATATACGTCCCCACCGAGGGGCTCGAGCCTACCCTGAATTAGGGCGATCGGGCCTTAGTCGACCACGCGGGCCCAGTGCGGGTTGGTCGACTTCACTCACACACAACCTGCGAGTTTCTCCGCAGGCGTGTGCAGGTTTCCTCACGATGTTTTCCTTCACCGTAAGACCGTCGGATAAACGTACATATGAAATATTTATTCGAAATTACATTGCTACGTTGCGGGATTCGAACCACGACCTCCAGGACAGGAGGCGGCGGCCCTAGCCGTTACGCCACCGACGCTGTGTTCAGGGTAAAATGGAAATATAAGTATCAATAAGGCCCACTACACTGGGTAGTTCATGTACTTAAAAAATAGGAGTAAAGTACCTCTCATACAAACGCAGTTCATTATGAAATTCTTCATCAAGTCTGATACACCTCTTTAACCGCATTTTACCTTAGTTGATATCTTTATGCCAGACGAAGTAGGCTACGCGAGAAAGTCTGCACAGCGTGCCTGTACAATTTATTTATTTTCGCAAAAATAACATCATCTCATATTGTTATCTCGCATGTCGCAATGTTTGTATTTCCGTGACTTATCCTAGTTACTTTATAGGTCTACTCCCAGCTGACCCTGTAACTCCAGGGCCGTGAGACTAAGATAATCGCGCGCAAGCCAAGCACGTACGGTCTCCTTATTAGGTTGATGTGATGAGATTTTTTCTTAGTGGTAACGTAGCTCCGGTTGTGTGCCTCCACGAGAGCTTCAGACGCAGATTGTCATACTCGCACAATGTCATGCTGACACAAAATGTCCTGTATGGTATTTTAAAGTGAAACTTTTATTACATCGTCTCAAGCTTTTTCATCTGTGTGTTGCGTGACGGTAAAGAGATTATAACATCGTCTCAAACTTTTTCGTCAGAGCAGCCATAATCGTTTCGTCCTCTGTACCGTAGCTTCAAGACGAGAGCAGCCATGATCGTTTCGTGCTCTTTAAATGTCTAATGTGAAAAAAAGTTTCACTTTTACCATGTTTTCATAAAAACACACACTCTTTTTGTCTTATTGTAACAAGGTTAAGGTAATGTTTACGATCTTTTCCTTTTTATTATATAGTAGATATTTTTTTGTTACAATTGGGCATTATGCAAATCAAACGCTTTGCTGTACCTTTAAGTCTGTTGAGGATACAACAACGTGGTAATAGTCTTTATTTCAGGCTGTGCCTATAGTTTGTTAGTAAAACTTATATTATAGAGTATGTAAGTTAGTAATAAATCAATAGGCATCTACATAAGTGAAGTAAACAAGATATTACAAATTGGTATCATATAACGACTCCGTATGTTGGAAAGACATAAGCGAAAATAGAGATTATGAGATTTGGACCTTATAGGAATTAAACGAGTACTTTCTGAGAATGCACTAAAATCTCAGTGAATATGGTCCGTTGGTACCAGGAACGGTAACTCGTGTAGTGGCTATGCAAGTTTATTGATTTGTTACATGAAGCCGTTAACACTAGCTGTAGGTTGTTTCTGCGAAGAGCACAATAAATGCGATTAACAGCGTCTACGAGTAATTTCCCTATTTAAACTTTGGTATTTCTTCCGTATCGTTGTTATATATAATATTGTCTTGAAGCTCGCAACATTTAAAACTATTTTGTGAAGTCTAAACTGCGTTATGTACAGGGTGTTACAAAATTGGTGTAGGTCCCGTTAACAGGGGCTTCTACTCATCATACTGAACAACTTTTGTTCTACGACTTTGCTGAAATCGCAAAAAAAATATTTATGTCATACAAATTGATCAGCTGCTCGACCAATTTTGTGCATTTTAGTATGGAGGGTCCAATTTTTTTTGATAATTGACTATAGGTTCCCTGGGAAAAGTTTTTTTTTTATTTATTTACACTTATAGTACACCAAAACAAAGTATGATGAGTAGAAGACCCAGTTAACGGGTCCTACACTAATTGTTTATCATCCTGTATAGCACAACAGAATGAATATTGAAAGTAGGTATATATTTTATTATAAATTTTGACGGACGAGTCTCCTCCAAACCAAAGTATACATATTAGTATAACATACTGTATGGACACTCCCTGCCGCTCTCTAGATTGCGACCTCACCCCCTCGTCACCCAGATTGATACAGATTGCTTACAAACAAGAGAGTCTACGGTCTTTAAACTAACATCAATTTTGTACCTTGTTTAATGGCAAATAAAGAATATTTGTATTTGTACAGTTTGGTTGTCGAACGTATAGGATTTCGCCGCCATTTTGTTTTTTCCGTCATTCCTTTTTTGAAATGTCATTTCTGGCCCGTTGTTTGAAGTGTCCAAACTGAAAAAACTGATAGATAAGAGGTTTTTGTGATTTCGAAAGGTAATCTCCCAAGTCCTATTAAGCATATCCTTAAAGATGGCGGTCATGGCATAAACGTCAGTCGCGCACGAGTGTTGCAGTGAAATATGATAATTTGGCGGCCAAACCGAGCCGCGCAAGCAAAGAGAAAAACGAGATTCTACTCTGCTCCGGGAGTTGCTTCCTTAAGCAGAACCTTGCTTCCGAGTTTTCATGTCAGTTACTTCTAAGAAAACTTTATACTGCACATGTCAAAAGCACCTAAGAGTACCTACTTATACTTGGTGGTATATATGCTTCTCTTTTAACCCTAACTCCCTACGTGACTAACGACCGCCTGCTCATTACCTACCACTTCGTTGCAGGCGATGATAGGAGAAAGTTGAGTGTCGCTTCTTTTAGTAGTAATAGTTAGTATTCGTTGGCAAAATCTTTCTGTAGAGTTCTTGAGGTCATCAGGTAGGTATACCTCCCACTCTACGACCAGCTCTTAATGACATTTAGCATTCTTGATTGTGTTGTGACAGATTGAATGCTCAATGCACATTTCCTGATTAAATTTCTTGGCCAGTCCGCTTCCAACTTACCATTGGCTCACTTACCGGTATTGTTTGTGTTCATTTTCACTACATGGATTGGGCAAGTACAACTCACTCACTCCGGCCCGGCGCAGCGACTTGAAGTGGATCTTGGCCTCCGACACAAGATGACGGCATTCTTGACGATTATGTGCTATTCACTGTCAATTTATTGTATTCAACTCTTAGTTGCTACAACGATATCTGGGAGGTTTGTTAGATGAATGTCCAAAACGCAGTTATTCCTTGCAGCAAATTTTCCTTTCGCCGTTATTCCTAGTCGCAATTTTTTTTCCGTACCTCAAAAGGAAAAAACGGAACCCTTATAGGATCACTTTGTTGTCCGTCCGTCCGTCTGTCATTCAAGACCCTTTATTTCAGGAACGCGTGGAGTTATCGAATTGAAATTAAAACCATATACTCCGGTCTATAGTCCCTTGAAGCTGTGAAAAAATCAAACCTCTAGGTTAACGTTAAAAAAAGATACTGCAAAAAACGTACATTTCGACACTCTCAAGGGAATTTTCCGTTGACCTAGAACTATGAAATTTGGCAAGTAATACCGTCTTATACTACAAATATAGGGAAAAATCTGAACACTATAAATTTGTAATGAAATCATAAAAAAATATAGTTTTTATTTAAAGTACGTAATCAATTATGCAACGGCGGTCTAAATTTTGAATTGAGTTAACCGTGTCTTGTGGGGTATCGTATGAAAATATACTTTTCGATTTATGACGAAGAATAAAAAAAAAATCTTCCCTTTTTTATATGTATAGGTGGAAGGTACCTAATAATTTTGGTGTATGTATGTAACATACCTAAAAAATTGTACGGAACCCTCGGTGGACGAAAATTGAGAATTGGGCGTTCGGTTTCAACGTAACAGCCGCGTTGAAGCTCGCATTGATTTGAACTTAAAATGAATAGACTTACGTTCGATATTATTTAATCACGTTTCAACCTGCTCGGATTGAGTGCTCTTAGGGCCTTAATTACTCTGAGTATAAAAATATTTAGTCTTTACTAACCGGGTGCTTTCCAGATAAATAGACAACCAACAAACGTTCTTTTGACCCCACACAATCTTCCCGCCCTCATCCTTTCCCGGTGTCTGAGCCAGCGAAGCCCGATTGATTTTATTTCGCCCGTAATGTTGGGTTAAGACACCCAGGTCTTCAGTCACCCAATTTTTTAGAACGCGCTAGATTTCATCTTCCATCTGAGTCGGGCCTGGACTCCGATCTTAAAAGAGAACAAGCTATTAGTAGTGGGCCGAGAAGGTACAAATCGTTGCCGAATATGTACCTCTAATTTTGTCCAAACTACGTTCCTAGCGTTCAAATCCTGTTGAGATTTAAATTGGACTCATAGAGTAAACGAAATCTTTTCTTAAAAACATTGATTTAGATCGCAATGAAACAAGCCTAACAAAACCCAGCGTCGGCGCCAGCGGTCCTGCGCTTGCGCTAAGCTTTTTTATTCCACAGCCTATGGACCATTAAAATGAGCAGATTCTTCACCGGCCACGTCTTGGCCACGTATTCTCATTGTGTTGTACCGGGTCCAGCCTGTTCATTGTGTGACCTCACACTCCTTCCACTATTGAAGTACTTATTAAAAGAGGCCCGCGGTGGTGCGAAATGCTTTAAGCGATTGTTATGCGAGTCGGGTTTTAAAAAGGCTGTAATAGCGTTTTTTTAATATGTATGGTGAAAGGAATCGAATACGTATATTTTGTTCATTTTCGAAGTGTGAATTGTGTGCGTGTTTTTGAGAAAAGAATTTTAAAACCTCTTTTACATTTAGCCGTAGCGTCCGCCTGCATCCCTTGCCGGGCCGCAGATCACGGGAAGTCATTTTCCACCAGACTGCAGATTAAGTAAGGTCTTGTAGTAGCATAACTTACTGTAAAAAGTTTTCAAGTTGGCCTTTAAGACTCTGACTCGAGGCTTAGCACAGTGGTGGACACCTGGTAAATAACGGGAATATATGTACAAGTTTTCCTATAATTCCTTTTCCATTCTGAATTAAATATGATGTGTTAGTGATAGCACTAATTAAAAGTTAATAATAGGTTATCAGGCATTGTGTTCTATATGCTTGCATTGCATTATAAACTTTCAATTAACTTACCTTGTATCTATAATGGGAATCATTTTATTACAATTACCCATGGTAGTGTAATCTGACAGGTGCTTTGATTCTCCATAATAGCAATTTACCAGAATTGATTTTGTAATTATTTAAGGCAATTATGTGAAGGAAAACATCGTGAGGAAACCTGCACACACCTGCGAAGAAACTCGAAGTTTGTGTCTGAAGTCGACCAACCCGCACTGGGCCCGCGTTGTCGACTAAGGCCTGATCGCCCTAATTCAGGGTAGGCTCGAGCCCCTCGATAGGGACTTACATGAACTGATATGATGATGTGTGGTGAAGTTGTGACACAATAATCTCGAAACGGATTTAAAAAAGTGGATTGTTGCTGATTTGCCACAGTGTATCAGTTGAAGGAGACGCCATCATAGTTCTGTGATGCGGAGAGGTTGGCAATGGAGCAGATGGAGGCAATTCGTGCGCTCCAAAATATGTATATTAAACCACGATCCTCAGTGATAAGAGACCTGCGCAGAGAGAGATAAAGCTACGATAAAATCGTTTAACAATTCATAAGGACCTCACTACTAAACTCGGAAAGGTTAGATCATACACATGGGGGCCAAGTTCGGATTGGTGAACGTTGTAAGGGCCCAGTGGCGGATAACACTCAGCCACCTATATACTCGCATAAGGCCCCTGACACCGCTTTAACGACTGCCGTCCAGTTATATCAAGCAGCGATTAAAATGTCAAACGGACTCGTCCAGGTAATGAACGTGCTTCTGGTCAGCTAACACGCGAGTCGCACTGAGCTACGTCCGCTTAAAATCAGTTATAATTAATTAAAAAATAAAAAACCCGACTCACTGGCTGCTTTTAAAATGTATCCTGTTAATTCGCGTGCCATTTTGCGAAGCCATGCCTCTAATAAGGTTAACAATGACTTCATAAGTTTTGCAAAGTTATGCGGTTCTCTTGCTGAGCTAATAGACAAGCTTAGTTAGATACTAGACGCAAATGGTATGCGGTTGAATATTAATTATTTATTATTTTCTTGTAATCGAAGTGAAAAGCAAAGTGTAAAACTCGAGCATAAAACCCATTTTACCCTCGACGTGACTATCCACCCTCGCCGTACCGGCTCGGGTGGCTATTATGAACGCCTCGGGTGAAATGGCTTTATTTATGCTCTTGTTGAAAAAATTCTACATGTTATTATTTTATTACACAAAATATGTAGGTACTCGTACATCGTCCCCAGCCTGTAATTAATTATGGCGAAGTACACACAGGCAAACCATTTCCCGAGTTATTCATAATCGGCGAGGGTGGACAGTCACGTCGAGGGTAAAATGGGTTTTATGCTCGAGTTTTACATTCTGCTTTTCACTTTGATTGCACCCTAAGATTTTCTCTATTCGTCTCCAAATATTGCAGTAGATGACGGTACAACTAGAGTTTACACAAACCTTTACTTCTAAAGCTACCCACTAAACAACAGTAATGTCGCTTTATAGTGCCTGATATGCCTTTATAAGGCACCAGTAAAGAGACCCGGAAGCTGTTACACAGATCTCCGATACAAAAATAGAGCCTTATGAATTATACATACGTTTACGTATAAGTCTATAGAATGGCGGGCGCCGCCATGCTCTTGCGCATATTCTATCCATGTGACCACTATGACCAGTAATTGATAAAGTTTTTTGAAAAGTGAATTTAAAAGATCCTTGAAGCCATTTTGATTCTTTGTAAGTTCTTTTAATCAAGTACTTATAAACAGCGTGGAGTGGAATTCCCTTCCGGCGTCTGTATTCCCCGATTCGTATAATTTAGGAATCTTCAAGACGAGAGTGAATAGGCACTATTTGAGCTTGCGTGTCACAACCTCGGCTGCATCGGCACTTACCATCAGGTGAGGTGCAGCCAAACGCACTCAAATTTTTAATAAAAAAAAAACTGTGAACGTTTCGTGGTTCGCAAGCCGCGTTAAGCCTTCGTGCCTGTTACTATCAACTAGATGGTGTCAGATGCCATACAGGCGGCTTGAAAAACTTCTGACATTGACTTTCGCCATTAGCCACCTCTTAGCAAACTCCAGCAACCTGGACTTGGTCCCCTTTCCACAGAAGTGACTAAGTTTATGGGTTGTTGACGAAACAGCATACACTCCTAAAAACGCGTCACACCAGCTCTCAAATTAACTAAGTATATTTCACATGTATATTTGACTGACTCGTTGGCTCAGTGGTTACTGCTCTTGACTGCTGATCCGAGGGTTGTGGGTTCGATCCCCACCCAGGGCAAACATTTGTGTGATGAGCAGATTTGTTTGCTCTGTGTCTGGGTGTTAAATATCTATATATGTATGTATTTAAACGTATATAAGTATGTATATCAGTCTCTGGTTCCCATAACACAGGGAATCCTACTTTGGGGCCAGATGACCATGTGTGATTTGTCCCAGAATATTTATTTATTTTAAAATGAATCACCTGTACAAAAATTAAAAATTTGTATTTTTTTTTCTTTACAGGTAAGGATACCACCGTCCATCATGTTTGTCCAGTTTGCCAAATGTCTACAAAGGTTTGCTTTACAGTTAAACCACCTCAAACGATAGTAAATTTTAACAACCCCCGTGGCGTAATGGTTAAATCCGTTAGGGTTCGATTCCCGGCACAGTGTAACTTTTTAAGATTCGATTTGGTTGGTAGAGGGGCATTTTTAAGCCCGCCTGGCTAGCTACCACCATCTTATGTAAGTCTTGCCGCTAAACATTAATTCTAATAACATTGATGTGTTCTCGCTTAAAGATAAGATAGCCCGTTTCCCATTGGGTTGGGGAATCTTGGCTGAACAATAGTGAATAAAAAAAATACACAACGTACCGAGTTTGAATCTAGGCGCGGTCATTGTAGCAATGGAGTTTTAGAAGTTTACGGGAAATGCTCACAAATCGTGAGGGACCGCCTGTGTGGCGGTAGCGGTTAGTCTACTCGCTTCACATCCGGGGGTTCCAAGTTCGATTTCCTGCAGTCTAAGTTAGGAGTCAGTTTGATTGGTTGTAGGGCATTTTCTAAGCTTGCCTGGCTAGCTGCCACCATCTTATCATCACCAGTGTTAACATAATAACCGTCTGTCCATCCGTCCGACTCGATTTTATTCGGAGTTTTTTACTCAGTAGTTAACTAAGCGGCTAGCCGTTTTGTTAATATCTCAGTGGAGCGCATGCTATCTTAGGCATACGACGAACGTCAAGTGGTGGAGCTATTTTATTCTATCATCAGCCGTTTCGTCTGCCTGAACCGACGACAGTTCTTAATTAGCGCGTCACTACTAATTATCAATTACAACTATTCAAATGCGTTCTTAATTTATCCATTACCAATGGGCAATGGCGGCGATTCCGGGTGCGCGGACGCATCCAAATTTACGAGCCGGAAAGTGAGATTTATCGCCGGGATGCGCAATAAAACTATTTTTACGACTTCTAACTACAGTGTTCATTAAGGCGAGGCACCGGTGGAGAAGCGGAGAAACCCTTTTGCTAGATCAAATTTTTTGGATAATTACTACTAAATATCGGTCTTGCAAAAAACACTGGACATACTTAAGGATATTGTCTGAGGAATGTGCTAATATGTTACACGATAGTGTGTACTCTACTCGATCATAAAAAATCCCAAAACAGGTGTAAAACGTCTAAAAAAAAGTCTAAAACGAATAATAAAATTTCTAAATTTGCACATAGTTTTTATATGGAGATATTTCTTTTTAAGTACTACAGAGAACCTGCTAAATTTTAGTTTTTAAATTGAAGTCTTAAGAGAAATAACAACGTACAACATTAAAAAAGTGCAAAAGTGTGGTTATTGTCTTGACTCTTTACACGTAAAGGAAAAAAACAGAGACAACTGTTTTAAAAATGCCTCGCCTTAAATGATAAACATTGTTGCTTTTGAAACTTATAGATGGGCGATAGAATCGAAGTGCAAATTGTAACATTCTCTGAGATTGATGTGACAGTTTTTGCTTTGTTGCATTAAGGCTTTGCAAAGCTTTTGTGTGTTGATTTGATCAACGGAATTTATTATTTTGGATTGATAGACCTTATGTGATAATTGTTTCATTGTGATAGATATTTATTTTTTCTTAAGACTTTAAGATGCCTCAATCCGAGCAGGTCGATACGTGTTAAAATAATATCGAACGTAAGTCTATTCATTTAAAGTTCAAATCAATGCGGGCTTCAACACGGCTGTTACGTTGAACCGAACGCGCAATTCTCAATTTTCACATGTTTTTATTACTTTTCTACACTTTCAATAAGTTTAAGAAAAATGTGTTCAATTAAAATCATTCAACATTACCAATTTTTTTCGAGAAATTTTGCAATTAACGCAACGGCAGGTTCTACAGTATATTTTTTTACATCAAAATTGTTAATATTTTTAAAATTGTATTCTAATTGAATCGAGAAATAGATTTTTTCATTACTTTAAGTATATAATTTTTTTTCCATACTGATTGATAGCTTTATACAGTATTTCAATAATCTGAATTGAATATTGTCATTTGACCTATCTTAAGGCCTTAACTGGAGAGTACTTTTTATAAATGGCTAACACCAACCGGGAGGGAAGGGTAAACTACCTATCAAAACTTAGGTAACGGACGCACGGACTCAGAGACCGAGAAGGACATAGCTTTAGACCAGACAAGGACGTCCTTACAATATCACACCACCTACATCCTTAAATCCTTAAGTTCGTGCGTCTGTTGCGGCGTGTAGAGACAAGTGCGGGCTATAAAGATCAAATCCGGCCCTAATTTTTATAAGGCAAACCTTGACAAGTATCCCACACTTTGTTGAAAAGAGTTAAATATAGGGACTAGAAGTGTACCATATGTTGGACCACTAATTCAGTTTCCCTTGCTTCTAGTTCTAAACTTCTTGGACCTGTCTTCTGTATTTTGGACACTAGCGCACAGTTACGTATCAATGCCGTCCAGAGTTGTAATCTGCTAGCCTAATCCAAACTTTTAATCCTATACTATTAAACGAGCAATATTTGTGCGTATCTCGAAAATAGCTCTATTTTGATAAAATTTGATAAAGAAGAGTATTTAGGGGCAAAAAATCGATCTAGCTAGGTTTCAGCTCTGTGAGAACGCGTTTTTCCGAGTTTTTCCGCGAACTAAGACTACTCTCGGTAGGAATAGGAATAGATATCATAATTATTTTAATATCACATTCAAGAAGCGAGTCAGCGCAACCGGTCCAGCCTCAATCCAATCAGACCTGAGTTCGAACCTCGATGTTGACGTGAATTTTTTTTTCATGTCTTGTCTTTATTTCACTTTATGAAAAGTAATATTTTTTACATCAAAGCATCGCTCGGTAGCCCAGGTTATACATGTAAAGAACATTAGGCCTTAATTATATTTATGACATGGCTATAGGTGAACATAAATTTAAGATTAGCAAGCTAAAGTTGTTTGGGTAAAGTCCGATTATTAGTTAATATTCGGCGTTTAACCGTACACAACAAGGTTTACCCAACACTGGCTGGGTAATGTTTTTTGGGTGCGAGCGAAGCGAGCGATATTAGGTTCGGTCAGGTTTGATTGGTTTTACAGTCGAAGATTCGCGTGGCTCCCCCCCCTGTGTGAAGTTTAGCCGGCTAATGTTAAGTTTATGTTCACACCCACCTTTAGCCATAACATATATATTTTTAAATCTAATGACAGCTATCAATAAGATCTGTAGATAATAAATAATTCTTGCGAAATGGAAACATTCATGGTTGCCAATCAGAAACATTTGAGTAATTGCAAATCGTGATGTCGATCGCAGTACAGATGTTACGGACTACATGAAAATAACGCTAATTGGCTGTTGGTGATAAAATTTGCATTAGATTGTAATTATTTTTTATTGGACGTCCATCCCAAGTTTGTTTGCTTTTGCCGCGTAGTCGTAGGATGCGCAAACTTACATTTAAACACGTTTTATTATTAATTATACCTATTTTGAGTGTCATGTGAATCCGAATTTAGTATTTTATTACTTAATTAACGTTTATTTTGATCGAGAACCGAGATTCGGTTAACTTATTATTGATTAAAAGGAAAGTTCGTGTGATTTACGCGATTATGTCGATTGATTATATCCGTTGATATTTATTTTCACAAGCATTCATTGAAATTTAATATGGATTATGTATCGGGAGCCATAATTTGTCATAAAAAAGTTTACAGTTAGACTTATTTTAAGTTTTAAAAAACTAAAAACCGACTTCAAAAAGAAACTCATTCAAAGTATAAAATAATATTTTTATATATGAATACACGAAATTAACAATAACAATAACGAAATAAAAGGTAAGTACGAATCAAATTAGGGGCCATGGCTCATTTAGTTTCCTGTCCTGCCTGCCCTGTCACCTGTTCGCAGCAGGACTTAATGGACGCCACAAATAGTGCAGTCGAAGTGGCTAAGTTCTGGGCCGGAATGATTTAATTTGTAATCGACACGCAAAGAAGAAGAAGAATTAGGGGCCTACAATTTTTTTGAGGTCGGTACCAGCACACAGCTACTTACTTTTCAAACGTTTTAGATTCGATGGCTTTGCTGGCACCGACCTCAAAAAAAATTGTAGGTCCCTAATTTGATAATTTGATTCGTAACTACCTTTGATTTCGTTGTAGTTGGATAATTTCGTGTATTCATATGTAAAAATATTATTTCATACTTTTTGAAGTCGGTTTTCAGTTTTTTTTTTAATTTTTAGTGATAATGCTATCTATGTAATAACGTTAAACCCAATAGGAATCATTATATCATAATGCATGACGTGTTTCATTATCCGATACAAAGTCCTCTGGCTTATATCATCATCTCAGCAGCATGAAAATTAAGGAGTCAAACCGTCCATCATAAGCTCACCTGAATAACCTGAAAGAATACAACTATTGGTCTATATGTATCTACGTTTAATAGTTAAAGAATTATCCTTGAACTCTTAACCGTTAAGGAGTTGTACCTTCCATCATCAGCTCACCAGACGCAAAAACTTGAATAGCTTTAAAAATACATGAAAGACGTAATACGTGTCTATAGAATTTGAGGGTTTGTTTTTGCCCTCAAATTCCCTGGGATCCCATCATCAGGCCCTGACGTGGTAACAATAGGACCAACTCGGGAGTATACTCTTTCGAATAAAAAATGCCCTCCTACTTAAACTTCGGAAAACCTTACTCGTTTTGTTTTCCATTTTTAACTCACCAAAATCACAAAATAAGTACAAAAATGAAGCTGCTAAACTATGACGTCACGCCTAGGTATTCCTTACATGTTTAGAACAAAATGTCGTTTTGACAGATGGTAAAAAGTAACTCAGATGACTAGCATTTGTCATCCCTATTGATAGAGTAATTTCCTCCTTTTTGAAGTCGGTTAAAAATCGGCGTAATTGTTCCGCAATCCTCTAGACCAATATTTTTCAACCTTTTTGAGTACGTGACCCCTTTACAAGTTAAAATATTCTAGCGACCCCCTGGGGCCATAAATAAACATTTTTTTTTGTGATTTGAAAAACTGCGTTTATTTATTTTGTTGGGACATACATCAAAATATATTATTATTATGTTGTAATAGGCGAGCAGCTTATAGCTGATGTGCCTGCTTAGTGTTAGTGTTTAAAAATAGTCCAAATCTACACTAAGGTACAATACACTAATTGGATTGTCTTCACACTAGATAATCTAGGATTCATATTATCTTTGGTTTACCAGGCCTTGTCATAGTGACCGATCTGTGATGGATGTCATTACCCGACTTCCAAAAAACGAGGTAATGTTTGTGTGTATTTATATCTGACTAGCTGTCCCGGCGAACTACGTACCGCCTTACATTACATTACACTGCCCTACCCTACACTACACTACCCTACCCTACACTACCCTACACTACTCTACCCTACACTACCCTACCCTACCCACATTACCCTACCCTACATACACTACACTACCCTACCCTACACTACACTACCCTACACTACACTACCCTACCCTACACTACCCTACCCTACATACACTACACTACCTAACCCTACCCTACACTACCCTACATAAGAACCTTCTCCTGACAATAACGAACTCGACATAAAAAGAATTAGCCAAATCGGTCCAGCCGTTCTCGAGTAATAGCGTCAGGAAGGAAAACCCGACTTATTTTTTTATATAATATAATTAAAGGATACTGTCTAAAATTCTTAATTGAAGTAAGAGCAAGCTGACACAATTGCATGGAGATGTGTGGAGCATAACCCTGGAAATAGTAAGTGGGTTCTAAGGCCTGCCAGCGGAGGTGCGGCCGGTGATAAAGTCGTCCTTGGCAAATTGCATAGAGCTAGGCCAGCCAGAGATTGGCAACCAGCGGCTTTAGCTATAAAAGAACATCGGCCAAATTCCATAGTAGCCCGATGGACCTGATTTCCAGTTTTTCATGACTAGCAACAATTTGTGGTGTTATTTATGAGGTGTAATATATATTACTTCATG
Source organism: Coleophora flavipennella (assembly GCA_947284805.1). Classification (NCBI taxonomy): domain Eukaryota; kingdom Metazoa; phylum Arthropoda; class Insecta; order Lepidoptera; family Coleophoridae; genus Coleophora; species Coleophora flavipennella. The sequence goes on along the minus strand of OX369293.1, from coordinate 8,115,127 downwards.
TTTGTATTCTCTCAAAAAAGCCACGTCAAAAAGTTATTTTCAAAAATACTCCAGGCGTCCGGCCTTAGACCATTATTAATAAATAAATTATTATTTTTTTATTACCAGAAACACAGTTATACGATAATACAGTAAGTAGTGGTCCCCACATTGTAATAATGCGTTTAGTAGTAATAATAGGTCGTCTTTGGTAGGGGCAGCGCGGCGAGACTGTGATACCAGCCTTTGCATTTCTGTTGCGAGGTAGATAAGTATCGTCCGTTCACTGTTAGACAGAAATAAAATGAAACATAACTGAAAATTAATTTATTTTTGGTTGCGCGAAGTTATTAATTATTTTTTTTACAATTTTTTTAATTAAATCATGGGTATCTTTCAAAAACTTTTTTTATGAATTAATTGTAATTCGAAAACGTTTTCTTATGATTTCGTGGTCAACAAGGAACCCTTAGTTTCGCCGTGTCCGTTCGCATGTCTGTCCGCGGCTTAGCTCAGAGACTTTTAGTACTAGAAAGCTCTAATTTCGCATGGATACCTAATAATATATAAACACGACGACAGTGGTAAAAAAAATTTTGATGGCTTCAGGTCTGTTCTTTCACAATCTTCTGTATATATAAAAGGAAAAGGTGACTGATTGGTATATCAACGACAGCCGAAACCACTGAACGGATTTCTCTGAAATTTGGAAACAGATAGCGATTAGGACGTGGGCATCCGCTAAGAAAGGATTTTGGGAAATTCCCACGGGAAAGGCAATAAACGGGATCTGCGCCGGCGAAGCTGCGGCCATCCGATAGTCTTTTATAAACAGGTGATTGACATTGGTGTTTAATGACGTCAGTTTGATTAACAATATGTTTATGAAACAACAATTCGAAATTCCATGGAAAAAACAAAGTTGTGATTGATATTTTAGTTTTGTAGTTTGTATTGTCAATAAGTCTGACATTTTGTTACACCTGCTTGCTTTGTGGTTATACAATGTTGTAAGTAGCTAAACATTCGCTTTTCAGGACGTTGAAAATATCTGTGAAGTAGAAAATATACACATGCTAAAATTATTATGTACAATGGCCTGTTTGGCGGCGGCAGGAGTCGCGGGGAAGGTGAATAGTTAAAATAAACTCAGAGAAATATCAATTTTTGCCGTCAACGAAATTCCTCCATGTATTTATCTTTTTAAGCAGACATAATGACAGATACTTCAGATATCCAACAGAGATTTCAAAACAACAAATAATTAAACCAAAAAGGAGAATGAATGTGGCTCCGCCACATATGCTAGACCGCATCAGACTTTAGTTTTACTTGTTTTGTATTGATATGTCGTTACCAGTCGGTTTCTTCATTTAAACTTATTTATAGATTAACAGTTGGCAACCCCTGGCCCTAGGCGATAAAATTGAGGCGTTCCTGCTTCGGCTGGATCGTGCGCGCACGCCGGGTCCGCGATTAGCGATTGGACACGGGACCGAGACTGTAACCGCCACAGATTTGAACAGAAGGATCCGCCCGTCTCCATATTTTAGTCAGATTTTCTTCATACATGCAAAAAGTAGCGCCATCTGACATAACTCGTACGAACTAGCGTGGGCGAGAGTTGACTGACGTGCCGAGTGAAAAGAACCTTGATAGAATTGTCGCTTTAAAAAATCGTTTTTTTAATTTGTTTACAACAAAAAATACAATGTAAGGTTACTTAACGATGATACGACATCCCATGTTTCTTTTTAGCTTTTCTTTTATGATATTTACGGCCTCTAACAACACAATAAGGCATTTTTGTATGGAATATTTTTCCACCGCGCTGAACAATGTCCCGCAGACGACTGAGTCGCGAGTGTGCGAAACTTTCGATTTTCGCACCAATTCGCTGGGCCCATTAGTCGCGCGTGGTGGCCGGGTCCTTACGCCAGTAATATATAAGTCATTGGTAACCGCCTAACTTGGCAAATTTAAGCGACTTTCTCTGAGTGTAATATAGATCTAGAAATTTTAATATATTTTAATTTTAAAAGAGGGCAAAGGGATGAGGATACCGTCGTCTGTAAGCATCTGTAAAGGGGTCTCTAGACGATCAATGGTAATTGTTAATTTTACGTGATTGACAATTATTGGTCTTTACTTGTCTTTTCAACTGGAATGGTCAATACACGTGAGGTCCACGTAATAAACGTAATTTTCAATATTATTGATCGTCTAGGGGATAAACAGAGGAGTTGTCTGTGCTTTGTCGACCCTCAGGACTAAGATGGAATGCGTCGTGTGTCGGTAAATCGCCATCTAAGTAAACGCGCTGGTGCTCAAGTAATCGCGATGTGCAGCCTCGCTCCTCCCGTCCGGGACCTGTCACTTTGCTTGGCCGCAGGAATACAGCAAGCAGTGGTACCCACAGTCGAATATACAATTTGATCAGTGAAATTAAAAGCCCCCAACCTTTTAGCCAACTTCAATTTCGGCTGCTATTTTATTTTCCGCCATTTTGTTTTTTTTTTTGTACCTTAAATATGCCCAGGGTGTACATTATTTTGGATAAGGCACCACTCCTCTATCTCTTTCCGTTTTTGCGGGCAGTTGAACATCTTCATGAACGGTTGAATGGATTTCTATCAAATATGGCTAAGAACTATCTCGGTTAATCAAAATAGAAAAACTAAATTGAAATAGGTCTACCCGTTTAGGAACTGTGATCGATGACATACACATACAGAAAGACATACCTAGGCTTCAAACATAACACGCCCCTCTTTTTCGGTCGGGGTTAAAAATACTACCCTGTCACTAGTGATTAATGTTTTTTTTTATCTATTTTTTAGTCTTCACTCTTAAATATTTCAGAGAACCACGCACGAAGTATCCAAAGGCTCCCTCTGCGACGATTCTGCGGTAACAGTTTTGAGTTCCCTAAGGTCCATCAGCTTATTACAAGAGTTTAATAATAAACATAGACTTTTCTTTATTAAATATTTGAATGTGCACCTCCCCTGATGGTAAGTGCCGATGCAGCCGAGGATGTAACACACAAGTTCAAATAGTGCCTATTCACTCTCGTCTTGAAGATTCCTAAATTATACGAATCGGGGAATACAGACGCTGGCAGGGAATTCCACTCCTTGGCCGTTCGAATTATGAACGAAGAATAAAAACGCTTCGAGCGTAACGGTGGAATATTAACGACAAAGGGGTGGAATCGCCTTTCGCGCCTGGTCGCCCGAAGATGAAATGGGGAGGGGGGAATGAGGTCGTGAAGCTCCAGGGCACATTCTCCGAAAAAAATCCTGTAGAACACCGATAGTCAGGCTATTTCGCGTCGATGCTCGAGGTTTTGGAGCCTGTTTGATACAAGTTTCTCTTTGACTTCTTGATCATCAACGATTTCTTGTTAGCAAGTTCTGCTAATTCACTGACGACATTGATTTCACCTCATCCTGGTCTGGTACCCAAAGTAAATTAGTGTTTTTGTTGTGCTGCCATCTTGTCAGTGGTTGGTCGTGGAAATGATTGATCATCCCAGGGTGTGGTCGCTGATGAATGATGGATTGGCCAACGCTCATTCATACGCTCCTGTGGTCTGGTCATTGTGCAAGGGTCTCTTTTTTGCGCAAAGAACCTGATTAGTGTGCTGAGATGAGTTTAATTAAATAATGGCAAAAATATTTTAAAGTTTTTACTTGACTGTTCAAGGAGGGGATTTTTTCGGGTGAACGTATATTTGGCTGACCTTGTACCCTAAATGGCTTGATGGATTGAGGAGGTGTCTCTTGCTTGATACCCTGAGTGACATCATAGAATACATTGAAGCAGTCGAGATTTTATTTTTAGGAGTTCGTACACCCAACAGGTGACCAACGGGACCCTATTATTACTAAGCCTCCGCTGTCTGTCCGTCCTTCTGTCAGCGGGCTGTATTTCATGAATCGTAATAGGTAGACAGTTGAAATTTTCACATAATTAGTATTTCTATTGCCGCTGTAACAACAATTACAAATAATTTGAAAAAGTAAAAAAATAAAGGGGGTCTCCATACAAAAAAGTGTTTTTTAAAAGTTTTTAGAAGTATATGATACCCGCAACTCCATCCGCAAGGGTAAAAACGGGGCCCTATTACTAAGACTTTGCTGTCCGTCCGTCCGTCCGTCTGTCACCAGGCTTTATTTCATGTACCGTGATAGCTAGACAGTTGAAATTTTCACAGATGATATATTTCTGTTGCCGCTTCGCGTATAACAAAAAATACAAAAAAAGTCAAATTCTCCATACAAAAAACGTGTGTTTTTTGAACGTGAAGAAACTAGTGCCATCTAGTATGATTGTACGGAACTGAAGAAACTAGCGCCATCTAGTATGATGGTACGGAACCCTGTGTGTGTGCCGTGTGGTTCTTCCCTGCCATGCGCACACACAACAATTTATCAAAGTTTCGTCGTAGCCGTTTTCGAGTTTAAGCGAGAATAACGAACACCAATCATTTTTATATATTGTAAGAAGAAGAAGATTAAATTGATTAATTTATTTGCGTAATTTACTAACATTTTTCAGGTTCCTTACCCAAACTAAAACAAAAGAACAATGGTCCCCGGAGGCTCGGGCACAGTATATATATATTAGTACTAACGTACAGTATGGACACTCCCTGCCGCTCTCTAGATTCAACCTCACGCCCCCGTCACTCAGATTGGCTGTAGATTGAGTACCAAACGTAAAGGACGAGCTACGCAAGCACTTTTATTCACTATATTCACTTTGCGCGCCGCTGTGATTTCGTTCACAAGCATAAAAACCAACCAGTTACCGAACGTAAAGGCCCAACTGAACTCTTTTTTTTTCATAATTGTCTTATGTTGTAAACAACCACCGCTCGAACAAAAAACACCACTTTCCGAATACACCATACACATTATGAGACTATAAAATATTGTAAATGGTAACTGCGACGTGGACGTATGAATTAACACTGAAAACTGCTATAATTTTATACATCTTTTAACACTTTTTCCATAAAATTGCGAAATTGATAAAGGATTTTGTCACAGATTAAAAATCGACATGATAGTTTTGTTGCTTTGGTGTAGAGATGGGATGAAGTGAATGACTGAATGAATGATTTTGAACTGTTGTTGCGAGGTAAAAATTGGGTCATCTTTGGGCTCAACTGTACAATAGGGTACATCGATTTGGCAGTCCGCGATTTTTTGGTAAGAGATAGGCTTTAGCTGAACATCCATACCAAATTTCAAGGTTAGGAAACCAGCGGTTTTTGAGTTATGAATTTTTGAAAATTGTATTTTTAGGTACTCTTTGGTCTTTGTTTTGTGAGTTTATGTAGGACCAAAGATGACTTATTACTGATTGTATAATTTGATTCCAAAGATTCATAATATGGGGTTAAAACCCCTAAAAAACCTTCGGGATCCGAGGGGTATGTGGGAGTATCAAGGCGGGGAAAGCACGCGGGGCCGACTTGAGGGCAGACAAACTTGGGGGTAACAAATCGAAAACCAGGGGGTAATCCGTCAAGGTCAAGGTCATTTCAAGGTCAAGGTCTAAGTCAATTTGATCCCAAAGATTCATAATATGGGGTCCGCGAGTGAGGTACGGGGAGTTCTAAATAGAAGCGAGCTCGGACTTTCGGAGCACCCCGACTCGGATCCGTTAGGTTCGGAGACTGTGCGGGGAGGCGAGCTTAGCTTGCCTCCCCGCACTGAGGTTAAACATGAGAATGAAGAAGTAGGAGCCCCGAGTTTTTCGGCCCCGCGTGCTTTCCCCGCCCTGATACTCCCACATCCCCTTCGGATCCCGAAGGTTTGTTGGGGGTTTTAAATGGGTGGGTCGATTTTTAATCTGTGACAAAATCCTTTATCAATTTCGCAATTTTATGGAAAAAGTGTTTAAAGATGAACAAAATAATAGCAGTTTTCAGTGTTAATTCATATCCACATCGCAGTTACCATTTACAATGTTTTTTAGTCTCATAATGTGTATGGTGTATTCGGAAAGTGGAGTTTTTTGTTCGAACGGTGTTTGTTTACAACAGAAAAGTATGAAAAAAAAAGAGTTTAGTATTCACACTGTTGCATTCAGTAAATAACTAACAAACATTTCGTGACCAATACCGCCGGTGTGATTCAACCCTACCTGCATTCTTGCCTATAGATACGTCAGTTATATTATGTATATCATTTCTCGCTCGTTTGTATGGAGTGTCCGGGGCACTCCGGGGTGTGGCTCGGGTTTCCATACAAAAGTAGTTCTGCTTTAATACAAAAACTGCATGCCGAATTGAATCCAAACTTTGCAATATTGAGTAGACACATATCGATGTTTGTAATTCGTTTTCGATGTACTAATAAAACGGAAAAACATAATAGCTTTCAAACTTTCAGTACAAAACAAATTTAAGGCTTCGTTTAGTTATGTTTAAATTTATTCCGATGAAAACTAATTTTACAAACATCCATATGTGTCTACTCAATATATTTGCAAAGTTTGGATTAAATCCGGCATTTGGTTTTTGTATTAAACTCGTATGGAAACTTTGTATGGAATCTCGTGTCTCCTAGGGACCCTGTTAGCACGGAAAATATGATATTATTTCCAAAATTATTAGTAGTAGCTACACTATACAAAATCGCAAAAAGTCCTACACCACGGTAGGACGGTAGATATATTTAACGAAGACGTCCAGCGTTACATTGTGGCTGGTACATGTAGTTGACGTAGAATGTTGAATGGTTAAGTAAGAACTTTTGTAGGTAGCCATGTCCGTCGATATGTCACAGCCGTTTTTATCACAGATTATTACAGCTGCAAAGCTGAAATTTGTTATAGTTATAAAAATAAAAACAAATCTGTTAGTTTTATTAAAGTAGGTTTTAAGTATAAGATAACTTATTAAAATTTTCACAGTGTCTATTTAAATTGCCGCTATAACAAAAAAATAATAATAAATAATAAAATAAAAGGGGCTTCCATACAAGAAACGCGATTTTAGAAAACGTGAAGAATCTAGCGATATCTAGTATAATGGTATGAAACCTTTTGTCTCTGACTCGCCCTTGGCCTGTTTTACCAAGCTTTTTTATTGAATGTGCAATGTTCCTATGTAAGCTTGGACAGTTCTTATCTGGTATAAGTATGTAAGTCTGCTTCTAATCTTTTGAGATTGATTTTTAAACTACTTCCAAGGGTCCGATTGAGCTAAAATTTGGTATGAAGCCGTATTCCCGGTGACAATATGTGTCGTTTTGTTATTTTATTTTTCGCCAACATCGTCACTTACCACCAGGTGAGATGTTGTCAAGGGTTTACCAATTGTGAATGAAAAAAAAGATATCATTTGAAACCACGAAGGTGGAATCAAGGCCCCAGGATCGTCTCTTGTTTTCAATCAAATGATAGGAAATACTGTCTCTCAGCCCGGATTTTTAAATTTGGAATCAAGCATTTACTTTATTTCACACACATTTATGGCACACTACTCAAAAATTGTTTCAAATAAAAGCTATGTTTTTACTACAAGCTTTTATTTAACTTGCAATGTATGTGTGTTTGTTCGGGTGGAATCTTGCAACTCAATTTTGAAGCAGATGTCTTCAACCGATTGAGCTGAAATTTTGTATACACGTTCAATTTGGATGACAATGCATGGTTAACTGTGTGACGTAATTCTAAATTCAACATGGCGGCACACCCAAGATTGCGGACCAGTTATTTTTAATTCACTCCTACAACATGGGTATCAAATGAAAGGGTTTGCTGAGAAGAATACGAAATAATTAAAATTATTTTCAAATTAAAGCTTGTACCCGAAAGTTTTTAGATTTTTCGAAATCTATTTAGTTTTTTTGGAAATTAGCTTTTTCAATCCACAATTGATTATTGATTTTGTAGGCTTTTTAGCTCTCGACGCAAAGAGAGGGGTATTAGAAGTTTGACGTGTGTATGTGTGTATCTGTCTGTGGCATCGTAGTTGTTAAACGAATGGACCGATTTTCATGCGGTTTTTTTTTGTTTAAACGCTGACGTGATCGAGGTGGTTCTTAGCTATAATTTATGAAGATCTGTTCAGTCGTTTGAAGATCATCAGCTCTTATCTAGGTGATGAGGGGCAACTTGTAGCGGTCCGATCGATTCGAAAGGTGCCCTGTAACTGTAAGAATGTTGCAAAACCATGGTAACCTCCCTGATAAGGGCTAAAACATATTATTTTCTACTTTTTAGAGGTTTTTATTCAGGGTTTTTAAAAAAAAATAATTAATTAGTCAAAGGACTGATTTTTAATTTCGGACGATGAAGGAGTGAAGAAGGTATTGTGATTGCAAAGAAAATCGAAGTTGACATTTTGGTAGAGATTAGGCGTTTTTTTTAATTTTTCCTATCTTGATTTTTTAGGGTTGCCACCATAGTTAAAATCGCCTATCATTTTTATACTCAAAAATGGGTTAACGATTTTGATGAAACTCTGTATGTTACTATTACTGTTTATAGCCACCGGTACGCAGTAGTCCGTTGTTCCAAGAAAAATCAGAATAAGGTACCTCCCATAAAAATACAGATTGTTTGTTACTTTTTCTCAAAAATGGCTCTAACGATTGTAATGAAACTCTGTGAATAATAAGGAATTAATTAGGCCTACTACACTAAGTACTTCGTTATTCCATGAAAAATCTGCTTAAGGTACCAACCCAAATTATGTTGTAATCTTTTCATCAAGTCTGATATACCTAGCTCTATTCTTTGCTTCTAAGTAAGTGTAATGTTTATTGTTAATTTGTGTGTACCTGACTATGACAGACGATGAAGGCTTTGCAAGAAAGTATGCTCCGCGTGACTGTACAATTTATTTTAGGTTTTTAGCCCTGACCTATTTTTACGTGGCCCCTGAGAGATCTGTTGGTGTTTTCTTTTGATATAAGAGCATCCACAATACCAAATTTATTTGAATAATAATTACACACAACGTACAAATTAGAGCCATTTAGAGAATATCGTACGATAAAGGGTGATGTAAATACGTCGTAAACTAGTTGCCTGGCTGTACAGTCTTCCACTATAATGTACTTGAATAGGTACTTGCAGAGTAAAACCTGTGAGGTAGTGTGTACGCGAATGGATACAGTATGTCGCGCCGATTGATATTTATCACTAAATGGCTCGTTTTGTTGGCGACAAGGTATGTTACAGTCTTGCATAAGGGGTTAGCACTGCAGATATCCCTCCCTACTAATATTATAAATGTGAAAGTAACTCTGTCTGTCTGTTACGCTTTCCCGCAAAAACTACTGAACGGATTTGGCTGAAATTTGGTAGGTAGACAGATTAGGACCTGGATTCAGACATAGGCTACTTTTTACCACGCACTGCGCACCCTCGAAAAGTCATAGAAACGTTGTCCACGCGGGTGAAACCGTGGGAAACAGCTAGTATATATGTATATATATGTAAGTATATAAGTATGTATATCAATCTCTGGTAACCCATAACACAGGGAATCCTACTTTGGGGCCAGATGACCATGTGTGATTTGTCCCAGAATATTAATATTATATTATTATATGCATTTTGATTCCCAAAGTCTGCTGAGATTTTTACACATTTTATCGACGTAATTTTGTTTCTTATCAATTTATTCGTTGTGTCACCTGGAGCGTGCTATGCTCGGGATTTCTCTGCGTGATCGAATCAGAAACAAGGAGATCCGTAGGAGAACCAAAGAAACCGACATAGCTCTAAGAGTTGCAGTGGGCGGGGCACATTGCTCGTAGAACAGATGGCCGTTGGGGTAGTAAAGTTCTTGAGTGGCGACCACGCACCGGAAAACGTAGTGTAAGCAGGCCTCCCACTCGGTGGACCGTTGACCTGGTGAAGGTCGCGGGAAGCCGCTGGATGAGGGCAACGCAGAACCGGTCGTCGTGGAAATCCTTGGAGGAGGCCTATGTCCAGCAGTGGACATCCTTTGGCTGATATGATGATGATGATGTGTCACCTGGATGGAACTACTGTCCTATTTAATAATGATTTGTTCTAGATATACTTTCTCCTAAATAGAGTGCGTAATGTCGAGTCTGTTTGTGAAGTAGATGTGCTTAGTTCGAGAACGAACCTCGAAAGTAATTACTAATTATTTTCAAACTTCACTTGCGTTGTCAGCTCTGCCAATAATTCTAAGATACCCCTTAGATTTTCACACATGGCCACTGCGAAATATTATGCAATGGTCGTATGCGCAATATGTGTCTGATCGACATAGGAATTGGTCGGGTCTGAACTCTGATATGTTATACGGTGACCGTGCCGTAGCGTTATTTGTCGTTTGTGTGATAGAGAACACATGACCTCATATGCGTTATGGCTTATTGACCGAGCGAGCGGGAAGCGCGTGCGACGAGTGTCCGTTTCAACTTGGGCAAAAATGCTTTCGTATGTCTGTCCGGCGGATGTCCGGCTGTGCTCCTCTACAAGTCACATTTCTCAACTGATTCTCATGAAATTTTGTGAGCAGGTTCGATAATTACATGGCTTTTTTGTCGAATCAGTTTTTATTTTTTTCGAAATGGCGGAGCCAAGGAGGTTGAAAACGTAAAAATTATCAAATTTCAGCAATTTACATAAAAACTCGCGAGGTCTACAGCTCACAGAGCCACTAGACTTAACTACAAACACGTCAGATTAAATTGTTTTCCACCGTTTAATAAGCAGTTGGAAATCCGTCTTCGCTGGCTATTTCAAGTGGTTGCCATAATATTTTATTTTCATTTAACACCTATTACATTGCTGATAGACGTAATAAATAGAGTTTAAAAAAACACGCTTTTAAAGTACATCAGACTAAAAAGTTAAAAAGTAATTAACAAAAAATACTAGTATTATTGTGAAAAAGCGTGGGGTGCTCTGTGCCATATTTTACGTCTATCGAGCAACCTACACTTTTTCACAATAATACTAGTATTTTTTGTTAAATATTTTTTACTTTTTAGTCTGATTTACTTTAAAAGCGTGTTTTTTAGTTTTTTTAAACTCTATTTATTTTTTAGTTCAAACTTATGAAATTATTATATTGTCGCTGATTCTTGATAAGTCTACAAAGTTTGAATTAAATATGTCCGTTTAAAGTTGGTCACAATCGAGTCCAAAGGAGTCGGTTACATACAAACATACAGGTGAAGCTAATAAAAGCGTGATAAAAAGAAGTTTCCGAATGCGCGCCTTGTTGCCACTGAAACCATCATCTGCCGTGTGCATCAATAATTCCAGATTTTTATAACATGCGTCGAACACCACTCTATTTAGCTGGTGGGTGTCACACGCAACGTTTCCCTACGTTATCAAAGACTTCTGTATAGAGTGACTGGTAAATACGACGAAAGCATATCAAGGAGGTGAGTCTGACGACGAAACTGGACTTTTCCCAAGAAACCTATTATCAATTCTAAAAAAAATTTACTTTTCATATAATTCGATCATCTCATTAGCCAACTTTGTATGTGAAAGTCCAAAAATTCCTTTCTTTTGGGAATCGTGTTCTCATTCACGAAATCCGTCGTCTTACCGGTCAGCCTGTACAAATTTCTGTATTGTACGTTAGGGCCTATCCTGATCTAAACACGGACTAAATTATTCTTCTAAAATCATTAGGGCTTGGACATTATTTACTTACACACTTAACCAACAACAACCAAAAACCCAAACAACCCAAAGTATGTCCTGGCCTCCGATATGAGAACTCGCCACTTGTCCCGATCGCGTATATCGAAATGCTACCTCAATACGTCCCGGTCTTGTGCGGTTTCTCGCCAGTCGCCAGACTCCGGTGGCTCGGGCACTTACAGAGAATATAATGTAAAGAAATCCTATCGGTGTCTATCTACACCCAGTCGTTCGCCCCAGGTATCGATGATGCGATGTGGTGAACGCGGATCTGCGTGAGCTTTAAGCTGGCAACTGGCGAGGGAATAATATAGTTACTTACGTATGACAATTGGAAACGCTAAACACGTTTAAACCGACTTCTATCGCAGCGTTTTTGCTAAATAAAAAAAAAAGGATTAATCGGTGGATTAATCAGATTTTGATAATGGGACCAACCTATTGTAGAGGAAATGATGCATAAAAAACGCACTTTTGGGGGGTAAATTATAAAATGTAAAAAAATGCAAACTATATCGTGTGACTTATCAACATCAAATGAAAAGGCTTATTGTGAGAATCTCAAAGTATTTTTTTTTATAATTTTGATAGTTTGGAAATTATTTAAGAAATTTCGTGAAAATAGAACAAACCTACTTTGTTGAACTTTATATCGAAGTAAATTCCGAGTGAATGCAAAGTGTGAGATAAATAGCTGTTATTGAATGAGCGTACAGCGTTCTATTAGTCATCTTATCAGCCGACGGACGTCCACTGCTGGACATAGGCCTCCCCCAAGGATTTCCATGACGACCGGTTCTGCACTGCCCGCATTCAGCAGCTTCCCGCGACCTTCAGCAGGTCATCGGTCCACCTAGTGGGAGGCCTACCTACGCTACGTTACGTTAAGTCGCGGGAAGCCGCTGAATGTGGGTAGCGCAGAACCGGTCGTCGTGAAAATCCATGGGGGAGGTCTATGTCCAGCAGTGGACGTCCTTCGGCTGATATGATGATGATGAATGGTCTAAAGTGCTTCGGTTTCGTCTTCTCCATCTTCCCTCTTAATTTTTTATATAGTTTTCAGTTGCACACACGTTTCCCCATTTTATCTTAGATACATTCTGCCAAAGCTTTATCTTCATATCTTTAGTTGCGAACGTAGGGGATATCCAGCAGTTTAATTAACACACGGACCGGTGCCAACGGAAGTGGATATCTACGTCACGTCTGTTAGTTTCGCTCTCTTAGTTTCCGATAGATCGTCCATAGTTAATTACTCTATAAGGGAACGTCCTCACTTGACACTCTTGACTCGTAATGTTTGACTAATTATTCATTTAAAATAATTATTTGATCTTAAAAACAACCTTATAACATTAATTTTAGTTAATAAAACTGTGTCGCAACTCGCAGTTATTTACGCGCCACTTCGGATATTGAGAAAGTTCTTATAGTATTAAATTAAGATATAAAGAAAAGGAAAAACAAAAATGTAAAAAAAAAGGAATTATGTTACTAAAGTACGCAAATGAAATGATGAACAAAAATATACAAAAAGAATGACTAATCTATTGATGTCACAAAAAGAACCATCAATATTTTGTTCGTTATTATTACAATGCATGTACCGATGACCTAGTGAAGATCGCGGGAAACCGATGGATGCGGGTAGCGCAGGACCGGTCGTCGCGGAAATCCTTGGGGGAGGCATTTGTCCAGCAGTGGACGTTTTTCGACTTATAAGATGATAATGATGCATGTACTGTCTCTTGGCAGCTAAAAGTAAGTACACAAGTGGCATACCCAACATCATGAAGGGCTCGAACCTACCCTGAATACATCATCATATCAGCTCACATACGTCCCCACCGAGGGACTCGAGCCTACTCAGAATTAGGGAGATCGGGCCTTAGTCGACCACGCGGGCCCAGTGCGAGTTGGTCGACTTTACACACAACCTTCGAGTTTCTTCGCAGGCGTGTGCAGGTTTCCTCGCGATGTTTTTCCTTCACCGTAAGAGCTTCGGATAAACGTACATATGAAATACAAATTCGAAAACACATTGGTACGTGCAGGGTTCGAACCACGACATGCCGGACCGAAGGTAGCGGCCCTTGCATTACGCCTCCCACGCTAACACCCTGAATTAGGGCGAAATTAAAAGTGGCATACTCCGTGGCCTTTATTGACCGTCCATTGCAGTTTATTGCAGTCCGATTTAGGCGCCGGTGACTGTACAAGTGCACATAACTTTAGTAATCGTTTTTACTTTCAACTTTCAAGCGATGAAGGAGTGAAGAAGGTATTGTGATGGCAAAAAAAAAAACGAAGTTGAGATTTTGATGGCGATCGATAGTCTAACACTAATAGTCTGAAAAAATGCATGAATCTATGTGTGTGTGTGTGTGTGTGTCTTGCAATTGCCATCATAGTAAAATAAAATAAAATACTTTTATATAAAAATGGCTAACGATTTTGATAAATTTCGGAACCTTATTATAACTTAATATGATCTATTTTAAGCCGTAGTATTGTATTATTGTTGTATTGTATTGTAAGGTATGTTATTTTTTCCCAAAAACAGCTTCAACGATTTTAATAAATCTTTGTGAATATCTTGCAATTGAAAAAGCCTACTATAGTATAGTTTATTATTGCTGGAAAAATCCCCTATCTCTACCTCTCATACAACCTAAATTATTTGGAAGTTTTTCATGAAGCCATATCTTTATTATTTGCAAATAAGGCAGCGTAATGTTTATTGTTGATTATTGTATGCCCGAATACGCCAAACGGTGAAGACTTCGCGAGAAAGTATGCACAGCGTGGCTTTACAATTTATTTTGCAGTGTCAGCTGAATAACGATTCGGTCCTTTTAACTGGAGACAAACCCTGGACACTTCTTACAGCGGGCCAGAAATGACATTTCAAAAAACGAATGGAGGAACAAACAAAATGGCGGCGGAATCCTTTACGTTCGAAAACCAAACTGTAACCAATCTGTATCAATCTGGGTGACGAGGGGGTGAGGTCGCAATCTAGAGAGCGGTAGGGAGTGTCCATACTGTATGTTAGTACTAATATACGAGTATATATACTTTGCCGGAGATCTCGGCTTCTAATTTGGCGACGGCCAATGTGCTAAAGAGTTTTTAAACTTACGTGTTCTTACTTAACGCGATGTATGTCCATGGGTGCTCCATACAAGCGAAGTAAGATTCTTATTTTAATAAATTAAAATTTCGTAAACGTGTTCTAAAAACTTATATCTGTGTTTCTGGTTTATAAGATTTTCGTAAACATATTTATTTAATTTTAGATTTGTATATAAATTTTGGGCTTATGTTATTCTGAAACTTTATGTTTTACATAAATCTAGCAAACCACAAACACATTTAATTAGTTTCTATAACGTTTTAACAATATTTTATTAATTATTATTCAAATGAGAACTATACTTGGTTCGTATGGAGCGCGCTACACTTCACTTTAACGGTAAATAATAACATTGCGAGGAAACCTGCACATCTGATTCCATTTTTTTATTTTATTTCCTAGGTGTAAATCTAAATGCCTAACACGTGATCGCGGGTGATGCTTAGTTCAACACCAGACAACCGCTGTCTGTCCCTTGGATAGCGCGGTTAAATGTGCAACACAATAAGAGAAAAAGAGTAGGAGGACTGTGCTACCAAGTACAATGTTGATAACTTGATACCCCAGTTTCGGAAAGTAAGGTTTGTCTACCGCTTGAATGCTCGCTATGGTTTCTCAGTCAGATTCGTGAACATTATACTTAAGCGAATTGTTTTAAATGGGATAGCTCCTTTATATCGTAATCACAGTTAGCTAACCGTTCCATTAGTTACATGCGGTACAGTTATGCCAGTTGTCGTTCTGATAAGTTTCCTATTTGCATGATTTGGTAGCTCTACGGTGGTCCTTTAATGTTCTATTGTTGATAAGATCGAAAAGGTTATTGAAGTGACCTTCATGTGCGGGTTTTTATTTTATTTATTTATATTCAGGATACAGACAGTGACATACATACATAGAATGAAAAATATTAATTGCTTAAACACCTAGTAGATTCCTAACTTATATTTGTACAGTTTCTATTTCTACTACTTAGCTAACATGATAAATAAAAGAAAATACGTAGACGCAACAAATTTTAGTATAAACATATTAAAGTATTAATAAGAAAAAATTCCGAAATTTAAGAATAATCGAATGAACTTCTGTTCAGTCTGGTATTGTACAATTCACAGGTGCGTCTGAGGAAAGTGTTGCCCGTATTATTGGTCGTAGGTCATTGAACAGAAAATAGTGACTTTTTTAGGTTCCGTACAAAAAAATCAAAACGGAACTCTATAGGATCACTCTTACGTCTGTCCGTCCGTTCGTCTGTCCAAGCCAATTTGCTCCAAATCTACTGAAATGGACCAAATCAGGTGAAATTTGGTAGGATAGTGTGATCTTATGACCCAAACACAGATGTGCAAAGTAAATATTTTTTTTTAAAATATGGTTTATTTATGGGGGACAAATTAGGAAATTATAAAAAAAAAAGTTTTGGCAAACTTATTGTGTCATATATCAAATAAAAGGGCTCGTTATCAGAATCTTAAATATATTTTTGTTAATATTTTAAAATAATTAGTTTTGATTTTATTAATGAAAGAAGACGAAAATTGACCATGCCCCCCCCCCCCCCCCTGTTCTCCGAAACTACTGAGCCTAAAACATTGAAAAAAAAAATATAGTTCATTGCTTGTAGATTACAGGAAAACCTATAAGAGTTCTATCAATTGAAAAAAAAGTGGTAAACTAAATGTAATACGTTCACCTACAGAAAATAGTTCTAGTCATAATAGAAAATAGTTTATCGGTGTTCTTCAGGATTCATTTCGGAGAGTGTGTCCTGGAGCTTCACGACCTCATTGCCCCTCTCCATTTCATTATCGGACGACAAGGTGCGGAGGGCGGTTCCACCCCTTTGTCGTCAATGTTCCACCTTTACACACGAAGCGTTTTGCTTCTTCGTTCATCATGCGAACGGCCAAGGGGTGGAATTCCCTTCCGGCGTCTGTGTTCCCCGATTCGTAAAATTTAGGAATCTTCAAGACGAGAGTGAATAGGCACTTTTTGAGCTTGCATCTCCTCCGCTGCATCGGCACTTACCATCAGGTGAGGTGCAGCCAAACACACTCAAATTTGTAATAATAAAAAAAAATAACTCGCATCTTACTGTGAGGATTTCAAATTCGCATTTTACTGTGATATTTTGTATTTGACTTTGGCATTGTACGGAACCCTCTCCACGCGAGATCAACTCGCACTTGGCCTGTTTTATTTACAAGTCCATTCCTGCCTACGAGGAACACGTTAAGAAATTATATGTAACAGCGAGGGGACATCCATAACATGAACAATTTTATAAAGAAGAACAGCATTAGCACAATTTCGACGATGTTCTAGAGCAGGGAGTTAGTGTCTATCAATAGCAATATCATAATCAGAATAAATAAAACCAGTGCTGTAGTCTCAAGTTATAACGGTTTTAAGTCCGGGTCTCTTTAACTAAAGTCTGTTCAGAAGTTCTCTCGTGCCGTTCAAAGTTTGAGTACCTAGTTGTTTTTGACACCCACGGAGGTGTGCAACACGACCTTCTTACATATCTGAAATCAGCTGTGCACACGTCCGCAGGGGTAAATCTAAATACCCTACACGTGACCGCGGGTGATGCTAAGTGTGACCAGTTAACTGTGCCGCACGATATGAGAGTCTTGAAATCTCTTCTGTGTAGGTGGTACCTCTACGTTGTGGAGCACTATATCGGGGCTTCAAAGGCAAAGGCTGAAGAAAGATATGACTGAAATTGCTATCTGTGGTCGGACTCAAGGCGTGTGTCAGGGCCATAACAGGAGCGTAGACAGGTCACTTTGCTACATACACACACCTGTAAAGAATCGACCTGACGAACGACCAGACCTGCAGGGCCTGCGGTAAAGATTCAGAATAATTGGAGCCCTTACTGTGTCACTGCGATGTCCTGACTAGCAAGCGCTACTCTACTCAATACCGGAGGAAGGCACTTTCTACTTAGTGGAATTGCTGTGTTGATGCAGCACATCTTTGAGTAGGCTAATGTGCCAGGGTTTAGGTGTGATGCCATTGGTATACTCGTGATCGGGTGGGTGCTGTCCGTGTGAACTGGCCTACTCTTGTCAAAGGTATCAATGACATTCAATAATTTTTATGTATGACTTTTCGTGTTTTAATGACATAATCTCGTTTATTTCAAGGATTTAATTTTGACATTATTAACTAATGATTGTTTATTTCTTGATTTTTCACAAATGAAATTACGTTACTATTATTTTATAACTATCAGAAAGAGTGTAATTTGCAACTATTTTGAATAAAAACCTTTAATCTTGGGTTGATGTGTCGCCCGCTGTGATAACAGCCCCCATCCACAAAGATAAGACACACGCCAATATTATCTGTAAGGCTTTTCCACCGCCACGAAGTTGGCTAAAGATGTCACTAGTTAACATTTGTAACTTTTCAAATTAATTTGAAGCTCTACTAACGTGCAATCGATCTCAAATTAAAAAGAAACTATTGATTGACACGTGGAACTCATTTCGTAAGAACTTGGTAACTCGATACCCGTGTCTCTGTCAAACTGTTGTTGCGCATTGCAAGACGCTTCAGCGCCTCTTAGTTGCATGCAGCCATTGATATAAAACTATGGTAATGCACTGGGACGGGCTTCTATTTATTCGTTCTTTTTTTAAATTCACAATTGGTAAGCCCTTGGCATCATCTCACCTGATGGTAAGTGACGATGATGCCGAAGATGGAAGCGGGCTTACCAAGATTCCCCAACGCTATGGAGAAATGGCTATCTTATCTTCAAGCTGGAACACATCAATATTGTTAACAGTGATGTTTGGCGGCAAGACTTAGATAAGATAGTGGCAGCTAGCCAGGCGGGCTTAGAAAATGCCCTATCACCAACAAAACCAAGTTTTACAACTTGACCCCACCGGGGATCGACCCTGCGACCTCCTAGTGTGAAGCGAATGGACTAACCATTACGCCACGATGGCGGAGGCGTTCAAGGAAATTAAGGCGAAAAAAAGATCTGAAGTATTGTTTTGACGTAACATATACTAAATAAAAAATGCAGAATGGGCACAATTTACAACACTTACAAGAAAACAGTATGTTCGCAGTATTGGATATGATAAAGTTTACGAAGTGAGGAAGAATGTCGCCGCAGGGCCAGAAATAATTTCCAGTACAGGCAACTGTCACAACGATATCATTTCCTGGGTTTTGTAAAATATCCTCTTTTGGTAATAAGCAAAACTTATGAACTTATGAAAAATACTACAATAGCTTATCCATGAAAACATACGTCTTTATTTTAGATGCATACAATGTAAGCAATTGAAATCAGATCCCGTGTGTTGGTCCGTATTGGCGCCTTCGCCGACCTATGAGACTGAGTAGTCATTGATTGATGAGTTGATGGCGCTTCACTGGTCACTACATTAATCGCTAATAGTAGATTGATTTCTAATTCTAAAGAAAATTGGGCTCATTAAACAACAAGCTAAGAACAACCTAAAACCTTTTAATTACAAGCTTATAGCCGTCTTTCAGGGTGCCACCTTCCGGCTCCATCATCAGACCCTAAATATCATCTAGGACCGTAGAGTCCTTGTCAAGACGAATCAAACGAGCCTAAACTCGATAGGGTTGCGTCGTTTTATTACAGAGTTCCCATGGCCACCTACCCGCTCTATCATCAGATCAGATCCATATCATAATAATATTGCACTGTAATCCGATTAACATATGCATGCAAAACTTCAGCTCAATCGGAACCGGGAAGTGGGTTAAATTTAACTTGAAAGATTTGATTACAGGCATCGGTTGTGTTGATGTTGTCAAGGGTTTACCAATTGTGAATAAATAAATAATAAATCGGGCGGGACAGGTGAATGTAAATAAAAGCTTGTAATAATTTTCGAAAAACTTAATAACTTTTATTTGAAAAGAGTTTTTATGCTTAAAAAGCCAAATGCTCAAATGAATACAAATACCCGTTTCCAAATTCATAAAAAGCGAACACAGTAAATGTATTTCCTACGATGCTATTGAAAATAGAAGACGATCCCGGGACCTTGATTCAACCTCCAAAGTACATCATCAGATCAAATTCAAAATACCAAATGAATCTATCTGTATAAGGTTTCATGCCACATTTTAGCCTAATCGGACCCCAGCATGGAAGTCGCACTAAAAAGATTTGAACCTACCTAAACAAACTAACATACAAACATTACAAGTTAAATAAATGTTTTTAATAAGCTAGAAACTACGATACAGATATAATAAAAGACTGATAAAAAAATTTGGGCACGTTAAAAGATAGCGGTAGCGTTTGATGTAGCAAGAACTACTAATATAGATAGATTCACAAATGTTCACTGAGCGATCAATGCAATCACTGCTAATGAGTTAATTCAGATATCATTTTTCACTTATCTACTACATGGACAGCGGACTAGATTATCAATTGGAATTGTCAATTGAGTCGAGATTGAGTCTGATGATGAAGGACGAGCCTCCCCGGAGCTGGTCGGCAGTTATATCCGGCCATCATTCAATTATGAACCTTAATGGCATGATTGTGAATGCGGGTCCAATAAGTGACTGTTGAGCTATTATTTCTGATTCCAATTGGTATTTGTGATGGATAGGATTGGAGATGTATGTAATGCAAGTGATTTAAAGTTAACTGAAGATTGGTAGTGTTTGACCTGATGTTAAACGACGATAGAGTCGAATTTGGAAGACGTAATCCCAAACAATACCTGTTCACGCACGCCTCGAAAATCCCCTATAGGTCTGTGCTTTAAATAAAGAGATTGAAAAAGTTTTTAAAGCATCGGCAAAACAACTAAAATTCTTAACACGTGTGTACTTATTAAAGAAAACTGTTTATGTCAGATTTAGACATTCACACTTTGGTTAGTAAAACAACAAGAAAGCTTATATTTAACCTAACCCAATGGGCGAATGAATGTATGGGTGCTTCAGAAGATTCTTTCCATGAAGTGGGCCGTTAGTCTTTTGGCAACCTAAGGCTACAACAAGTGATGACCGGCCTTCAAGTGCCTGAGCAAGGGAAGCGAATCGCAAATGAGGTACAACTCGACAATTTGCATACAGAATTACAGCAAGTTGTGGAAATATGCCTGAATGGCGGAATTGGAATAAATCAGAGGTGTGGAACGGTGTCTGGAGGCGTCGTCATTATGTCTTATTACTTAGGGCTGGCACAACACAAGACGCCTCCTCTAGAGAAGTAGATATAAATTTAAAGACAGCAAATTCAAAGAAATTTATTGCTTGTTGTAGCAATGGATGTGTCAAGTGATCGGAGCACTACAAAATACACATCTTCTTCTAAGTCGTAACACCAGGGGTTGGGGATCGTGACCATCATAAAGTCGAGTCCGTAGATGTAGATTGGGGCCGAGTTAGGTACTTCCATTTTTCCCTGTTTGTGGCGGTGTGGATAGCATCGTGCAGGTGGAGTTGCAATTGTTTTGTTTGGTCACACCATCTGGCGGGTGGTCGGCCCCTTTGTCTGTTCCCCTCCACTTTGCCCATTAGTATCTGTTTTTCAAGGGACTCTGGTTCTCTTCGCGCGATGTGACCGAGGAATTTGAGTCATTTCGTCTGAAGGCTGTCCACGATATTCGCAGCATTTTCCGCCAGCACCACATCTCGAAGGCGTCAATTCTCGACTTCATGGTTGCTTTGATAGTCCATGTCTCGGAGCCGTATAGAAATATAGAAAACACGAGCGAATTAACGATTCTAACTTTGGTGCGTTTGGTGATGTCGTCGTCTTTCCAGATTTTTTCCAGTTTTGTCATGGCGCTTTTTGCTATCTGGATGCGTCTTATGATCTCTCTGTCGCAGTTTCCGTCACCAGTGATGAGTGATCCAAGATAGACGAACTCATTGACGCGATCTAATCCTTGAAGGTCTGTAGATTTGATCAGTACTTGTTCACGGTCAACTACCATCAGTTTTGTCTTGGATTTGTTTATCCGTAAGCCAAGCTTGAGACTTTCATTCTCAATGCGGCTGAATAAGGTGGATGGACACATAGCTACTGTTAAATTTATATTCTTAGACTTTGTGTCTGTCTGTTACTTTTCACGCTAAAAGTAACTAAACCAATTCACCGAAATCTAGCATAGAGCTATAATAGTAAAGGTAGGAGAACAACATATTATGATAGTTCCCCGGATGATTAGTATCCCGGAAAAAAATATAGTGTCCGGATTAGGGATTTGGGAAAACTTGGATCTCTTTGTTACTCTTTCACGCTATAGCAACTGCATAAAGGGTAAAGAACAACATAGTATAGGACAGTGTAGGTCTTGAAGAAACTGGGAAAAACTTAAGTCTGTTTTTTACTCTACGCTAACATTACTGAACCTTTTTTCTGAAATTTGGTATTGAGCTAAAATAACGGGTGGAGAACAACATAGTATACTTCTTATCTCGAAAAATACATAGTTCTGTAGGAACTGGGGAAAAGTCCAGCCTCGACAGCCGTTTGCGCGCACACTTCGAATAGCCATAAACAAACACTATATCCACTTAAGCGAAACCGCGAGCAATAGTCAATAACTATATGTGATTCTCTAAAAACCTTACACTTGCTTATACATAAACAGCGCAGAATGAGTGTCTCAAATTGTTCCTTTATTAAACAACGCAATGCAATCTAAATGGACTATTTAGGATTTGTCGTCAAAAGTTTTTAAAAGCAGCCCTAGTCCACAGGTTGTCAGGCAAGCACCTAGGTGGTACATTAGTAACAGGATTTGTATGTAATACGGTTCGGAAATGATAAATTATGTACCGAATGACGGTCCAACTGCTAAAATTGTTGCTATTTCGATCCATGTAGCATATAGCCTTGGAAACTGTGTTGAGAGCTGGTTGACAGGCCATTTTACTTTATTACTCTGGTTTATTAGTTTATAACATGCAATTTTGTCGATTTGAAAATCAATCCTTACTAATATTATAAATTTGAAAATGTGTTTGTTTGTTACCTTTTCACGCTTCAACACCTCCACCAATTTTGATAAAATTGGGTATGCTAGTAGCCTGTGTCACTGGGAAGGCCAAAGGCTACTTTTCATCCCGTGAAAATAGCACAGACCGATGCAGATCCTGAAGGAACTGAAAAAAAAACTCTTTTTTGGTTAATTTCTTAAACATCGCAACGGAACAATGGATTATTGTGTTGCACAGAAATGGTTGAAGAGATGGGAAATTACATAATTTACTAATTAGCATATCCTAACATAGTTCCCGAGGGATCTGGGGAAAACTCATTTCTACGCTCGCGCACGTCGGCGTCGCAACGGAGCATCGGATTGAAGTGGTTTTTTGTATAAAATTGGTTTAGGGTGTGAGAAGTGACATAGATTACTATTCAGAATAGCATGTTCCTGAGGGATCTGGAGAAAACTCATGGCCACGCTCACGCGGCTCGCGCACCACTCACCCTCAACGATAGTAATAAAAACGATGTCGACGCTGGCGATGCCGCGGGCAAAAGTTAGTCACAAGATAAGGTATAAAGTTTATAAACCGTCACAATCCGTCAATGTACGGAGTACGGACATTAACACCTTTCTAATACTGTATATTTCTAGCCAAGAATCCCAATATGCCCTTGTAGAATCCAGTTCGAGTATTCACATAAACACGTTTAGCTATATACAGCATGTAAACAAATGTATCGCCGCCGCGCCGCGGGACGCGCACTATAAATCGAATTGGCATTGTCCTGTCGCGCCACAAAAATGCACTTTCGTTGGGCTGTGGTGAGCGCTGATTACAACACCCCGTGGAGATGCTTCTACCTATAAAAGTTGGAATATTAGATTTAGGTTTAATGCTTATAGAGTGGGTTAGTTTATTGGGTTCTGGGATTTATTTATTTTTTATTCGTTCGTATTAATTTGTAAAGGAAGCAAGAGGCGCATCTCATACCAATATTATAACAGACAAAATTAAAGATAATGAGCCTCGGACTCAAACGAGTCCGTGAAAATATAGCTGCTAAAATTACGTCAGATGAAATCGCAACGCATACGCGGTGATTACTGCAGCGTGCAATATTGTGCAGTTTTAATTGGGTGCGCGCACGACACGGCTCCACAGCGCGACGAAAGCTCCCGCTGTTGTCGCGCGCTTTGCCAACGCCGACTCGCGGATAATCGCCATACGACGACGACGATGACTTTTTGCTCGTCCCCTCAACAAGTGTGAAATTCGTGTTCCACCAATAAAAATAGCATCCCATGCACGTTTATTTTTGTTAGTCTAAAAAACTCAAGCCGATTTGGTTGGTAACCAATGTGACATTCCTTGGAGAGACACAATAAAATTCTCGAAACTTGTGTAATCCGCTTTAAATGATTTCGATCATAAATAACCTACTCGCGTCTTGGATTCTCGAAACGGTTTATTATAGGCTTTCTCAATATTTTTATTGATCCTCCTCTATAAATCTTGATCCCTGAACTATGGTTATAGGTGCTGTGTCTCACACTTGCGCTCGCTCGCACGATACCATCGATAAATCATCGACAGGAGAATGGGTGCTTATTAAAACACCCTGTATACCTTATTTAGACGATTCTTTCTCGTCGATCCTTATTTACGGCTTTGAAGAAAATAAAATTAGTTCATTATGTAAAATACATTTGATATGCGTTCAATCTAGTTTATTTCAAGCGTTTCTTTGAAATCTCGGGACATGTGCACGGAAATCCAATGTGTCTTTATGTAACTGTGTTTACTTTCATTCCGTTTTCGGAGATCTCCTTTTAAGTCGACGGTTTTACGGTGCCCCTTTTACGGATACGGGCAACAACGGATTTTGTAAGGCGAACGTTTTGCGTTCAACAATGGAATTGTATCTCCTTATGTTTGTTGTGTTGTGTAGGTTCCGCAGTGGGTTTCGTAATTGCGTAATACACGCTGTTGCGACTTGAAGCTCCATTTATTTGCATTGTCTTGAGTCGCCTAGGATTAGGCATGGCTGTAAGAGTTCACGACGTGTGAAATATTAAATGGTATCCAGCAATAGCCGGTGGATCGCCCACCTACGTTGTTTGTGGTATTGTCAAACTTGTGGTGACTTTGTCTCACATACGCCTGTCATAGAATATCGAATCTTGTAATGTTTTTCTCTAGTATGCACCTAACTGTAAATTGTAAATGAATGTTTTCTTTTGTTGCGAACCTAACTTTTGTGTCAATAGAAATATTTTTAACAGTATAGTTTTACGATGTTTGTCATTTCTAAATAACCATTAGGTATTCTGTCGACAACCGTTATTTAGATCCTTTAGTAATAATTGGTATTGTGCAATATATATGTTTCTCAAATAACAACAGGCATTGTCTAATATAACTTCTTTGGCCGTAACGAATGTAACCCTTGCTTTTGTATTTCGTCGGCTTTCTAATTTCGCGTAAATTTTAATTGTTATGTTGTCACTATTTTTCTGTTTGTATAATATTCTTTTGTGTGTATGTCCCGTTTAGAAAGCGTCCGATGAAAACCGTTAGCTAGCTGCGATTATTGTGTAGCTACGTTCCTTACGGAGTCAGCATCAAACCACGGTATAGCTCGGACGTTTTCTCACATGTACTGAGATCTTTATTAAACAGTTATCGTACTATATTTGACGAACTTTTAATTATCTCCGACGCACTCCACACCCTTGTACGTAGCGCGCGACAGTGGTGACCCCGACGTGATCCATTCGGTTATCGTGCGCCTAAGGTGTGTGTGAAGTTTTAATTGTATACGCGTCGTGTGTTAACGAACCTTTGTGACATTTTGTGACTTTTTAAGTGAACTTATTAGTGAGTGAAAATGGTTCCGGAAAATATACCGACAAGCCTGCAGGCAGCTTCAGTGGCGAGAGGCAACACATCGCTTGAAACGCTCGCCGAGATCGCCGACCTCGTTGCCGAGAATGCGAGGCTGCGATGCGCGAGTTCAGTCCCTACGGTAGCAGACATTACTGCTACAGACTCTGCCGACGATCATATACGGCGGTTAGAAGAGGAGATATCTGCCATAAAAGGGTTAATACGAAATGTGTCAAGTCAGCTGCAAGCTTCTAACGCGGTAAGGGACGCGAGGCCACGTACACAATCCCACTCGCGCGGTCACTCGAGGCAACGCTATTCGTCAAGGTTCCGACCGAAAAATTGGTTATGTTGGTACCACTACAAATTTGGATCAAAGGCCAACACCTGTGTACAGCCGTGCGCGTACAAACCGCCGCCGGGAAATGCCAGCGGGAGCCATTAACGGCGGATGAGATCAACTCCCACACAGCATCACGCCGCATTTTTCTCACAGACGTGGACAGCAAGGTGAGGTTTCTGATAGATACGGGCGCAGATCTTTGCGTGTACCCGAAAGCGCTAGTTCATACGGCTCGCAACATGTCTGCCTATGAGCTAGTCGCGGCCAACGGAACCCCAATTCCTACATATGGTACAGTCGCTCTAACACTTAACCTAGGTTTAAGGCGAGACTTCCCATGGATTTTTGTTGTGGCTGATGTTGAGAAACCGATCATCGGTATGGATTTTTTAGCACATTATAACCTGATGGTCGATGCAAAAAATAAAAGCCTTGTAGACGCGACCACTGGTCTCAAGTCCAACGGACAGACAACACGGTGTGAGCAGTTTACGGTAAAAACCGTGACCGGTACTTCACCGTATCACGACCTCCTGGCTAAGTTTATAGATATCACGCGCCCAGATGGAGTCGTGAAAGAGGTCAAACATAATACGAGGCACCACATACTGACCACACCGGGACCGCCAGTGGCACAAAAACCACGCCGCTTAGCTCCAGATCGACTCATAGCGGCTAAAAAAGAATTCGAAACTATGGTAAAGCTAGGAATTGCCCAGCCTTCAAAAAGCCCCTGGGCCGCACCACTAGTTATGGTACAGAAACCCACAAATGGAGAAAAGCCGGAAAACCTTTCACCTTTCACCGGGCCGGAAACCGGGGAACAACAAACTGTGAAGCATCGTGCCTGTGGAGATTATCGCGGGTTAAATAATAGAACTGTTCCTGATAAATATCCAGTGCGTCATATACACGACTTTTCACAGTGTCTAAACGGTAAAAAAGTGTTTTCAAAAATTGACTTAATCCGCGCCTTCAATCAAATACCTACAGCCGAAGAAGACATTCCGAAGACGGCGATAATAACACCGTTCGGGCTATTCGAATTTAAATTTATGACGTTTGGTTTGCGCAACGCAGCGCAAACCTTCCAACGGTTTATGGATGAAGTGCTCAGTGAGTTAGAGTTTTGTTACTGTTTTATTGACGATATATTAATCGCATCAAATGATGAAACCGAACATTTAAAACACCTAGAGATAGTATTCAATAGATTAAGACAATACGGTGTAGTAATAAACCCGTCAAAATGTGTATTCGGCCGAACCGAAATCGACTTTCTCGGCTATTCAGTATCGGCCGACGGTACCCGCCCGCTACCTGAGAGGGTCGAAGCTTTGCGCATGTACCCATTACCCGAAACCGCTAAGGGCCTCAGACGGTTTTTAGGTATGCTAAACTTTTATAGGAGGTTCATACCTAATGCCGCCGCCAGCCAAGCTAGCCTTAATAAGCTTCTGGGCGATAAAAAAGGCAAAACGCCAGTCACGTGGACTGAAGAAACAAAAAATGATTTTTGTTTATGTAAAAATAGTTTAGCACAAGCGACATTATTAGCCCACCCAGGTGTCAATTCTGAAGTAGCTCTATTTTGCGACGCCTCGGATAATACAATGGGCGCCGCCTTGCAACAAAGGACAGATAACGGCTGGGAGCCGATTGGGTTCTTTTCAAAGAAATTAACGCCCACCGAACAAAAGTATTCGACATACGATCGCGAGCTACTGGCTATCTACGCTGCAATAAAATACTTTCGGCATTACTTAGAAGCGCGTCCTTTTGTCATATTTACTGATCATAAACCAATTACCTACGCGTTTAGTAAGAAAGACCAACAATGCTCGCCTAGACAATTCCGTTATTTAGATTTCATAGGCCAATTTTCGACTGACATTAAACATATCAGCGGGGAACATAATATTCCAGCTGATACATTGTCACGAATTGAGTCGATACAGAAGGGCATAGACTGGAAATCACTCGCGACTTCACAAAAGAATGACTCACAATTAAAGTCATTAATTGAAAACAATAGCTCTTCGTTGCAGTTACAACTTATCTACCTGCCCGATAGCGACCAGCCAGTTTATTGCGATGTCTCTACGCGAACTGCGAGACCCTACCTAACAGAACCGTTCAGAAAAATCGCGTTTGATACTTTACACCGGAATTCACATCCGGGTGCGCGAGCCACAAGCAAGCTTGTTTCCAAACGTTTTGTCTGGCCTTCTATGAACTCAGACTGCAAACAATGGGTAAAAGCGTGCATAGACTGTCAAAGGTCAAAAATAAATAGACACGTCGTAACTGCACCTGGCACATTCGCGCTGCCATCATCTCGTTTTGAACACATACATCTGGACATAATTATTATGCCCGTTAGCGAGGGATACAGATATTGCCTAACTTGCGTAGATCGGTTTTCAAGATGGCCTGAAGCCATTCCGATAATGAATCAAGAGGCGGAGACAGTCGCACGCGCATTTTATTTTAATTGGATAGCTCGTTTTGGTGTTCCGCTTAACATAACGACAGACAAAGGACGGCAATTCGAGTCACACCTATTTAGAGATCTAAATGCCCTAATAGGTACGCAACACTTTAAGACCACTGCCTATCACCCAGCTGCAAACGGTATGGTAGAGCGTTTTCACCGACAGCTAAAAAGCGCTATAATGTGTCACGGATCTAACAGTACCAGTTGGACGCGAATATTACCGACTGTTTTGCTAGGCGTTAGAACCGCATGGAAGGATGACCTCCAAGCTACTTCCGCAGAATTAGTTTATGGACAGAGCTTACGTCTTCCAGGACAGTTCTTAGGAACCGATACAATACCTAGACCGTCGCAAAGTGAATTCGTTAAAGAACTATGTAATAACTTCAGACAGCTTAAACCCATAGCTGGAGCGAGCCACGGCCAGAAAAGTACCTTTATCTATAAAGACTTAGCTACGACTAGTCATGTCTTTGTTCGAGATGACACAATCAGAGCAGGTCTTCAACAACCATATAACGGACCTTTTAGGGTGGTTAGCCGAAAAGAAAAAACGTTTGTCTTAGACATGCGCGGTCGCGAGATCGCGGTTTCAGTCGATAGGCTAAAGCCAGCTTACGTGTTAAGGGAAACGGCACATCACCCCGAGAATAGCTTAAGCGACACTGAAGACACCGTAATACGGTACAATAGCCATCCCCAACAGGGTAATAATGGGAACAATGGGAGCGGTACCTCTGAGGCGCACACGCCGAGCGCCACGCCAGATTCAACAGGTGTTAGGCATTCAAATATTCCTCGACGCACAAACAGGTGTGTCCGCTTCCCAGATTTTTACCAAGCTGGTT
This sequence comes from Coleophora flavipennella, assembly GCA_947284805.1. Classification (NCBI taxonomy): domain Eukaryota; kingdom Metazoa; phylum Arthropoda; class Insecta; order Lepidoptera; family Coleophoridae; genus Coleophora; species Coleophora flavipennella. The sequence continues at coordinate 8,085,800 of OX369293.1, read as the reverse complement.
TTGCGTGATTTATATCATGGCGTTATTATTATTAATTTTTTTTTCGTGATTTAGACCATTGTGTGTATTAAATAATCTGTATCTTTGTTTGTTTTTGTTTTTTTCATGGTCTAAACCACTGGAGAGGGGATACTGTGGTGACTTTGTCTCACATACGCCTGTCATAGAATATCGAATCTTGTAATGTTTTTCTCTAGTATGCACCTAACTGTAAATTGTAAATGAATGTTTTCTTTTGTTGCGAACCTAACTTTTGTGTCAATAGAAATATTTTTAACAGTATAGTTTTACGATGTTTGTCATTTCTAAATAACCATTAGGTATTCTGTCGACAACCGTTATTTAGATCCTTTAGTAATAATTGGTATTGTGCAATATATATGTTTCTCAAATAACAACAGGCATTGTCTAATATAACTTCTTTGGCCGTAACGAATGTAACCCTTGCTTTTGTATTTCGTCGGCTTTCTAATTTCGCGTAAATTTTAATTGTTATGTTGTCACTATTTTTCTGTTTGTATAATATTCTTTTGTGTGTATGTCCCGTTTAGAAAGCGTCCGATGAAAACCGTTAGCTAGCTGCGATTATTGTGTAGCTACGTTCCTTACGGAGTCAGCATCAAACCACGGTATAGCTCGGACGTTTTCTCACATGTACTGAGATCTTTATTAAACAGTTATCGTACTATATTTGACGAACTTTTAATTATCTCCGACGCACTCCACACCCTTGTACGTAGCGCGCGACAAACTTTATGATCTGTCGTGTCGTTTCGTATAGGTTTTTGTTTGTAGCATTCTTAGATACGAGTCTCCGATGTACTAAGTCACCTTAGGCACAACCTGGACACTTCATACAACGGGTCAGAAATTACATTTCAAAAAAGGAATGACGGAACAAACAAAACGGCGGCAATATCCTATAGGTTTGACAACCAAACTGTAACCAATCTGTATCAATCTAGGTGACGAGGGGGTGAGGTCGCAATTTAGAGAGCGGCAGGGAGTGTCCATACTGTATGTTAGTACTAATATAATATACTTTGCCTTAGGTGCGCAATGAGAACTAATGTCATACAGTGTTGTGATGTTGATGTGACTGCATTAACTGTCAAAATAATACTGAACATGGGACTACTATACCTATCGGTAGAAGTCTTTGAACGCAATAAAACCTCCCTTAAGTCCCATGAACTTCTAAAGGGATGCAACTTACGTACCAGCATTATGTACCACACCAATTAAGCAAACATTGTCGGCGCGTCACCTCAAGAGCCGAAAAGGCCGTGTCGCCTCAATGCCGACATACCGACACGGGTTTGCTCTCCACATTTTTGTGAGACCACAAACCACCCATCGGACCAGTTCATTTCGTGTTCGTTTTTCTCGCCCCCGACATTTCCCACCTCGCGCAGACCCATCGGGAATTTAAACGAGCGAGCGCACTGATTTTGATCGCGGCTTGCGCCCGCGCCGGGGACTTGTTTTGATTCGGCTGCGGCGCGAGGATTTTTTGATTTTGAAACATTTAATTAAAAATAAAAAGTTCAGGCGACATTTTTTAAAAGATTTTGTAGTGGTATTCGATGTTCAGCAAAGTGACCGTAGTTTGAGTGTTTTGCCTTTATGTACGTACCTGGATGCTTGAAAGTTGTGTGGAGCCTTTAAAAGTCTCCAGAAGGCTCGAGTTTCCATGCAAACGTAGTTCCGCTTTAATACAAAAACTACATGCCGGATTGAATCCAAACTTTGTAAATATATTGAGTAAACACATATCGCAGCGCAGGACCGGTCGTCGTGGAAATCCTTGGGGTAGGCCTTTGTCCAGCAGTGGACGATTTGTGTCTGATATGATGATGATGATGAAACACATATCGATGTTTGTAATTAGTTTTCATCGTAGTAAATTTTAACGTAACTAAAAGAAGGCGTAAATTCGTTTTGTACTGAAAGTTTGAAACTGCTCTTATTTTTTCCGTTTTATATTAGTACATCTCATACATATATGTCTCCTCAATATATTTACAAAGTTTGGATTCAATCCGGCATGTAGTTTTTGTATTAAAGCGGAACTACGTTTGTGTGGAAACTCGAGCCTCCTGGCGGCCCTTAAATGCCGAATACCAAGAGGGCGCTTTATTTGTTGTTTGTTTGACTCTTTATTTACAAATTCCAACTAATCCAACTCTTCATTCATACATTATCGTATGCCCGCATTAGCAATCCACGTTTGATATTTAAATGTCAACATATTAGCATCTTGCTGGGTGTTTACTTTCATTCTTAGGGTTCCATATCCGTACCAGGTAAGGTATATAAACATATAACTCGCGCCGACAAAGTGGTAAAATAAAATCATGAATTTTTTTTTTTATGGTACCTGTGAGTGTTTTTTTTTTGTTGGCGTACCCTATCGTGTGGGGTATCAATTTTGTTAGAATCAAGTGTTTCCCCCCTCCCCCGTCCCCCCTCTACCAGCTAAACCGATATTTCAGGACACCTGAAAAAAAATGTGAGTAGTAGAGTATATGTATAACCGAATTGAAAGGAAAGCTATCACGGCTAAGTAGGATTTCTTAGTTTAGGAGTAATAGTCGACCAACTTAAGGTGCGCAGTTGGATTTGTAAAAAGTTCATAGATTTTCCGTATAAAATGTTCTATTACCTAGTTTACCTACTTGAAAAATAATTTTGATTTTGTAAAATATACATTTTTTAAATACTACGGAACCTTACTTTGCGCGCGTCCGACTCGCATTTGGCCGTTTATTTTGTTTTAGTTTTTATTTTTAAGGTTTTTGGCTTTTGCTCTATCATAGAAATGGTAATACATACAAACGTGGAAATTGATGTGATTATAGTACTAATTCTAAAGTGAAACAACAAGAAATAAAAACAGGCCGGGTGCGCCTCGTACTCCCAAAAAAAAATATATTTTTTTTGTCGCTCGCGTTGATATCTTTTGTTGAATAGGTGTTATTGTTATACTTGTGTGGAGAGGTGTGGTGTTACAGATTACCTTCGGTTCGCGAGACCGACTTGCACCTGGCCGATTTTTTGACGGCTTTAAATAGCTTGACCTGAAGGCTAGTTTCTTAAACCTTAAAATTAACCAATTGATTAGATTACCTTTCGCGATTTATGTAACAAGATAACACGGTCGCGTTGTACACGGCCGTTGCGTAGTTGCAAATCTGCAATGCCGCACACGTGACCGCGGCTGATGCTAAGAGTGGGACCAGGCAGTCGCCGCCGCGCCGGACTATCCCTTCGTTTATCTATCACGGTCATTAAGGCGCTAAGATCACTCAATCCGAGCAGGTTGAGCTTGCGTGTTACATCCTCGGCTGCATCAGCACTTACCATCAGGTGAGGTGCAGCCAAACGCACTCAAATTTTAAATAAAAAAAATAAAAAAAGGTTGATACGTGTTTCAATAATATATGTTTATTTATTTCAATAATATCGTTCGTAAGTTTATTCATTTTAAGTTAAAATCAAAGCGGGCTTCAACGCAACTGTTACGTTGAAACCAAACGAACTCTAAGTGTTGTCGATAACAAAAAATTGGAAAACATCCTTAGCGTAATTTTTCAGAAATAAATAATTTTACTGTTATGTATTTAAAAAATTAATACAAAATCCAGAAAGTAAAAAAATTCCCTATTAAATAATTTAAAATATCCATGTGCAAAATTTCATCAAAATCTGTCCAACAGTTTCTCTACAAATACGGATATACACGTACACACCAATCTTTCTAGAACACTTTTTTTGGTGTCTCTTCTCTAAGTGATGTAGAGTGCGTTTTCGTAAAAATCTCGTAGTCGGTCTTTCTGACGATCACATAACCTATTTGCTCCTTCATCACATGGTACAAAATTTAACAAAGACTGACGGTCAACCTATTGGATGGAGGTGGCTACTGCCGCCAACGCCACCGTCTGTAATACGAGGAATGTCTTAACATTACTGCCCCAACTTAACGACTTCAAGACTCTCAAGTCTATTTCGAACTTAACATTTCTTCTTTTTATGCCAGTAAATTTTCATGTTTAGTTTTATTTAACAATGAGTGCTGTAAAGTTAATCCTTTGTGTTCCATTGTACTGTACTACCTCAACTCTTGATCTTAAGCATCTGTTAAAAACAACCGGTCAAAGCACGATAAACATATGCTCTAAAACTAAAAACCGACTTCAAAAATAAATTCACTCAAAATTGTGAAATAATATTTTTTTTATAAATACACGTAATTAATTTAACAACAATTAAGAAATCGAAGGTAGGTACGAAACAAATTAGGGGCCTACAATTTTTTTGAGGTCGGTTCCCAGCACTTGAGAAAGTATACTTACTTACATATAAAATGTTTTAGTTTCGATAGCTTTGTTGGCATTTCTTTTTGTGGTAGATTTTTTTTTAACTTTTATTTTTATTTTTTGTTATTAATGAATGAATACGCTATCTAACAACGTTAAACCCACCCAATCACCCACTTGCCAATAGGATATCATCAAATCATAATGCATGTGTTTCATTAACCGATACATACACAGTCCTGTGGCATCCATTATCATCATCCAAGCAGCATTCTAAATGCTCTAAGTAGCAGCATGAAAGTTAAGGAGACAAACCTTCCATCATCAGCTCACCTTAATAAACTGAAAGAATACATCTATCGGTCTATACATCATATCAGCTGAAAGATGTCCAGTGCTGGACAAAGGCCTCCCAGAAGGATTTCCACGACGACCGTTCCTGCGCCGCGCGCATCTAGTGGCTTCCCGCGACCTTCACCAGGTCTTCGATCCACCGTGTGGGATGCCTGCCTGCGCTACGTCTCCGGCTTCGCGGTCACCACTCAAGAAATTTACTGCCCCAACGACCATTTGTTCTACGAGCTATGTGCCTTGCCAACTACCACTTAAGTTAAGCGGTCTATACGTACCTATAATAAAGGGTTTTCCAATAACAGGTGTTATTTTGAATAGCCCGCTTTTTCGGTAGATGTCACTTTTGAAGCTGTCATTTTTTGACATTTGACAAGTAGAAACTACGCCATTAATAAAAATGGAACGATACACGCTTCAACAACGCAATGAAATTATTAAAATTCACTATAAAAATGGTGAAAATTTGGCAGGGACGGTTCGTAAAACTCGAACATTTTTGGGTCGTCGTGAAGTACCTTGTCGGACCTCAATACAGAAATTGATGGAAAAATTCGAGCTGTTGGGACAAGTTAGTGATGTGAAGAATAAAACCCGTGTACGTCGCTCAAGAACAACCGAGAATATTGCTGCTGTAGCCGAAAGTGTTGAAGAAAACCCAGGTTTGTCCATTCCTCGTCGTTCTTTGGAATTAGGCATTCCACAAACGGCATTACACCGTATTTTGCATAAAGATTTGGGTCTTAAGGCTTATAAAGTTCAGTTAACACAAGAACTCAAGCCGGCCGATCATCAACAACGTCGTGTCTTTGCTGATTGGGTCTTTGAAATGTATGTAAATGACCCGGAATTCCATCGAAAAATCATCTTCAAGCAAAATTGTCGCATCTGGGGGTCGGAAAACCCAAGAGTTATTGTTGAAAAACTTCTCTATCCTCGACGTGTGACGGTGTGGTGCGGTTTATGGTCCGGTGGAGTCATTGGACCTTACTTTTTCGAAAATGAGCCTGGAGCAACAGTTACGGTGAATGGATTGCGCTATCGAGAGATGATTAATGATTTTTTATGGCCGGAATTGGATGGTATTGATCTGGACAACGTTTACTGTCAACAAGACGGCACTACGTGCCACACAAGCAACGAAACCATTGATCTTTTGCGGGAAAAGTTTCCGGACCGTGTTATCTCTCGAAGAGGTGATCACAATTGGCCACCGTGATCTTGTGATTTAACACCTTGCGACTTCTTCCTTTGGGGCCACGTGAAAGAGAAGGTACACCTTCACTGAAAAAAAAAATCGGTAATACTAACCGAAATTTCATTAAAAAGAACTGTTTTGTCCAGTAAAACTGGAGCCAACTGAAAGAAACAGTGATTCTGACTGAAAGAAAACAGTTAAGTCCTTACGGTTAATTTAACTGTTAAAGTCAGTAAAGTGAAACAGTAAAAACACACAGTAAGAGGAAACAGTAAAAACACACAGTAAGAGGAAACAGTAGCGCTTACTGATCGGTAAGCAGTAACTACTACTGTTTTAATCAGTAGCGCTTACTGATCGGTAAGCAGTAACTACTACTGTTTTAATCAGTAGCGCTTACTGATCGGTAAGCAGTAACTACTACTGTTTTATGAATACTTACTACTGCTTCTTAACAGTACTGGGCACTGCGTGGAGATGTGATTACTACTGTTGAAAACAGTGCCAGCTACTGTTGTTTAAGTAGGTAATACTGTTTGTCAACAGTAGTGGGTGCTGGATAGAAACGTTATTACTACTGTTGAAAACAGTGCCAGCTACTGTTGTTTAAGTAGGTACTACTGTTTGTCAACAGTATTGGGTGCTGGATGGAGACGTTATTACTACTGTTGAAAACAGTGCCAGCTACTGTGCCGTAAGTAGGTACTACTGTTGACGAACAGTAGCTGGCACTGTTTTAACGTTATTACTACTGTTGAAAACAGTGCCAGCTACTGTGCCGTAAGTAGGTACTACTGTTGACGAACAGTAGCTGGCACTGTTTTAACGTTATTACTACTGTTGAAAACAGTGCCAGCTACTGTGCCGTAAGTAGGTACTACTGTTGACGAACAGTAGCTGGCACTGTTTTAACGTTATTACTACTGTTGAAAACAGTGCCAGCTACTGTGCCGTAAGTAGGTACTACTGTTGACGAACAGTAGCTGGCACTGTTTTAACGTTATTACTACTGTTGAAAACAGTGCCAGCTACTGTGCCGTAAGTAGGTACTACTGTTGACGAACAGTAGCTGGCACTGTTTTAACGTTATTACTACTGTTGAAAACAGTGCCAGCTACTGTGCCGTAAGTAGGTACTACTGTTGACGAACAGTAGCTGGCACTGTTTTAACGTTATTACTACTGTTGAAAACAGTGCCAGCTACTGTGCCGTAAGTAGGTACTACTGTTGACGAACAGTAGCTGGCACTGTTTTAACGTTATTACTACTGTTGAAAACAGTGCCAGCTACTGTGCCGTAAGTAGGTACTACTGTTGACGAACAGTAGCTGGCACTGTTTTAACGTTATTACTACTGTTGAAAACAGTGCCAGCTACTGTGCCGTAAGTAGGTACTACTGTTGACAAACAGTAGCTGGCACTGTTTTACCGTTATTACTACTGTTGAAAACAGTGCTAGCTACTGTTGCTTACGTAGGTACTACTGTTTGTCAACAGTAGTACCTACGTAAGCAACAGTAGCTGGCACTGTTTTCAACAGTAGTAATACTGTTTGTCAACAGTAGTGGATACTGCGTGGAAATGTAATTTCTACTGTTGAGGAACAGTACCACCTACTTACTACTCTTGGATAAGTAGAAGTTATTGTTTCTCAACTGTAGAAATGACATCCATGCAGTACCCACTATTTATGAGAAACAGTAATACTACTGTTCCCCATGAGTAGCATAAACTGCTTTTTAAGAGGCTGCACAGTGAGCTCTAGCGAAACTTCTAAAAAATAACTATTTGCTACTATCACAATTTATTTTAAATCTAATTACACGATTATTGCTTTATAGTTTATTGGTAAATCTCAATAAACTATACCACAAACTCAAAAACTGTATACAATTAAATAGGTTTTTGATAAATTGTGTTTATAGCGAATAAAATTTTATAAATTTTATTTTTACGTGGCGCTGGGGTCACAATGGAGCCTCTTAACAGTATCAGCTGAAAGTTAAATAACACGAAGCATGAAAAATGTGAAGGCCTTGTAAATAAAACCTTCATTTCGGTACTGCATTATATTTTTATTAGAAAAATACAAAAAAGACAGTGTCCCATATTGACTTCAAAGACTTATTTGTAGATAATAGGTGAAATAAAAATTAATGCTATCAACATTATAATAATAGGTACTTATCCTTAAAGTTACTTTTAAAATAATTTTATTTTACATGTAAATACTTACATGACAAGTAGGTACTATTGAAATTTTATTTACAAAATCGTTTCTATTCTATTTAAAAAAAAATTTAATTATTATTTCTTGAAAATGGATGGGGCCGATTCTAATGAAACTGTATACACATAAGCAAGTGACTAAATTCTAGTTTATGGATAGATTACATTATCAAAAATATAATGTCACTAAATAATAGCAATTTCAGGTTTTTACTAATCTTAAAATTCGCTAAAAAATCTTTTAATAATAAAGTATTATGTAAATGTGACCTATCCACAAAATAGAATTTCGTGACTTGCTTATGTGTAAGTATAGTTCCATTAGAAACGGCTCATCCATTTTCAAAAATTGAAATTTAAAGTTTGTAAGGGATTTTGTGAATTCGCTCTTAACTAGAACTTAACATTAAAGTAAATGCTAAAGAGGACTAACCGACAAAAAGTACACAGTAAATAACATATTCAGAGTTATTTCAAACTAGCTAACACTACACAACCCTAACCTACACTACATTACCCAACCCTACCCTACACTACACTACCCTACCTTACCCTACCCTAACTACACTACACCTACACTACATTAGCCTACCCTACACTACACTACCCTACCTTATACTACACTATCCTACCCTACACTACACTACGCTACCCTACACTACCCTAACCTACACTACATTGCCCAACCCTACCCTACACCACCCTACCCTACACTACACTACCCTACCCTACACTACACTACACTACCCTACACTACACTACCCTACACTACACTACCCTACCCTAACTACACTACACTATCCTACCCTACCCTAACTACACTACACCTACACTACATTACCCTACCCTACACTACACTACCCTACCCTACCCTACACAACACTACCCAACCCTACACTACCCTACCCCACCCTATACTACACTGCCCTACCCTAACTACACTACACCTAAACTACACTACCCTACCCTAAAACCAATTAATATTTGACTGATATTTTTTTTTATTTAATTCCAAGCATTTTCATATTTATTCACCTTTTAAACCTTCTCTAGACTTCAACAAATAATTCAATACCAAAATAAGCCAAATCGGTCCAGCCGTTATCGAGTTTTAACGAGACTAACGAACAGCAATTCAACTTAACAAAATTGACAAAATACAAAAAAGATAGTTATTAAAAAAATACAAAGAGGCATTTTCTTGTAAATTTTTGACAGTTAAAGTAGTTGCGTAAAACTTGCAGCATAAAGGCAATAGGAGAACCGTAAGCTATCACCAAACATGAATAGATGCTATTTATTTATTAGAATCGTCGATAAAAAAACCGCAATAATTTTACTATGGCTTCTACTTATGAAACTGAATAAATTTCGTCAAGAAACCTATACCTAGTCAATTAAATTTATTAGTTGTTTTTTAAAGGAACCGCTTGTTGGAGTGGGATGATTCCGATTTGCAAATGGCGTGCATTGCATCAAGCGGGCGTGCATCGCATTTATGTTTGTGAGTCCGCCAACCGCTCAACTCTCAAGTCGCGCGTGATCAATTTCATTATTTTTTTCAAGAGATTTAAAAACCGTTTTAAAAAATTTTTACAATCCACAAGGTGCTCACTTGCAGGAAAGCTAGTGTACAATAAGTAGTGCGTGCAGGTAGTTTTTCTTTTAAATCTGCTGCCTTGGAAATATACACAGCTCTTTGCAAAAATTGCCAAACTGGCAAGCATTCACCTGCGTATTTCAGGTTTAATGCCCATATAATTTTAAAGCAAGTATCCACCGCATTACATATGTTTGGCAGTTCGTATATCAAGTTATCAACGATAACGTACCTTCCGGTATTTTTTTCCAGTGGACCGATGACAATGACGTACGGTTGAACTGTAATACCGAAAGTCTTGTATGTGTCGTGTCGTTTACGACATTCTTCGTTTATCAAGGTTTCCGTTTCAATGCGTGTAATGAAGCTTTCTCGGACTTCTGCCACAGAACATTTCTTCTTCCTGATTTGCACTGCTCCCAGAAGATGTGGAATAGTGAGAAGTGTAGCAATATTGCTCGTCTCTGGATCAGAGTCTGTTAAAAAAAAGATTATTAAGTCTAAACATTGTAACTGGTTATTGGACAACAATGAATGTTCTTTCATATACCTATCCTAAAATTTAGAGTTTTTTCTTTGGGGATTTTGTAACCCTGGCTATGAACTGCTTACACAAACAAATACAATAAACTTTATTTAATCTTTACTTTAATAAAAATTAATAAATTTTGGATTTTACGAAAGTACTCAAATCAAAGGTAGGTATTTTTTAAGGTTCCCCTCGATTTATATGGGATGCCATCATCAGATCCTCGTTTCCTTATCATGGTACCACCCTTGGGATATCTCCTTTCCAACAAAAAAAGAATCATCAAAATCGGTTCATAAACGAGGAAGTTATCCACGAACAAACAAATTATATATATATATATATATATATATATATATATATATATATATATATATATATATATATATATATATACGGTCGAATTGATAAACCTCCTCCTTAATTGAAATCGTTTAATAACTCATACTCGGTGAGTATGTTTATATATAAAAAACAATTACGGTCAATTATTTGTTACCTACTACTTACGAAAAGGTTTTAGCAAACAAATAATTATTTATAAAAAATATAAAAATCAGTTTCAGTACACCCCTTTCTGAATCAGGGGTTAAGTAGGTAAAATAAAAGAAAGCAAAATAAAACTTACTTTTCACGAGATTCTTTAGTTCCTGAACAAATAGACTTCTGTTTGAGACATTTCCTAACAGTTGAATCAACTTCTTCTTCAAAAGTGGAAACTTATTTTCGAAGCTATTTTCATTTCCAGGGTACCACTGGTCAAAATCTGCTGTAAGCTGAAAGAATTTTTACTTTTAAAAATAAAATGTATTAATTGATGTTTAAAGAATCGCTTAGCCATTAGCTGAACCCACTAAAATCAGAAAAGACAACATAATCTTATGGCACCAATCAATAGGGTCCATCATCATCTCAGCAGCATGAATATTAAGAAGTCAAACCTTCCTTCGTTAGCTCACCTGAATAACCTGAAAAAAATCGACTAACGGTCCATACCTACCTAAGTATCTACGTATAATATTTAAAGAATTATCCTCCAACTCATAACCGTTGAGGAGTTGCACCTTCCATCATCAGCTCATAAACATAAAATTATTATCAGATGTAAAAAATTGAACACTTTTAGAAAATACATGAAACACGTTATACATGCCTATAAAATTTAAGGGTGCCCTCGATTTCCCCAGGATCCCATCATCAGATCCTGACTTGGTGAAAATGGGACCACCTTGGAAGTATACTTTTTGAAAATCGGTCCACAATTGACGAAGTAATCGGTGAACATACATTAAAAAAAACATACAGTGGAACGGAACCTACTCCTTTTTTGAAGTCGGATCCTAGGGAAATCGAGGGTAACTCTCAAAATTTACAGGCACGTATTGAGTGTGTGTTTCCTAAAGCTAATTGAGTTTCTGCGTCTGGTAGCCATCAATTCGTGTTGATGAGCTGATGATGGAAGGTACAACTCCTCAACAGTTAGGAGTTTGAGGATAATTCTTTAAATATTATATGTAGATACGTAGGTAGTTATAGACCGATTATTACTTTCGGCGTGACTAATATGTATACCCTTAGCAAATTACAACTTTCTAGTATTAATAGTCTCTGAGCTAAACCGCGGACAGACAGACATAGCAAAACTATAAGGGTTCCTTGTTGACTGACTATGGAACCTTAAAAATAACCCAATTCGGGTCTCCTTCTCGACCCTGTCACGTTAAAAATAAATTGCACAGCCAACCTGTGCATACTTTCTTGTCTTAACATAAAGCGAAGTCAGGCTTACACAAATCAACAATAAATTAAACATTACGCTTACTTAATGGCAAAGAATAAAGGCGTATCAGACTTGATGAAATATTTACAAATAATTTGGGTTTGTGTGGGAGGTACCATATTTATGTCATATATTAACTTACCAAAGAGTGCCCCCATGAACGCTTTAAACATGAAAACTCCAGGAGATAAGTGTGAGTTTCTTCCGATACGACACGCTGTAGTCGTCGTTTTCTTGTTTTAGACCACTTCTCAGTGCAAAGAGCTAAATTATCTGCAGAACAATGTAGCCACTCCAAACATTCCTCTACTTCAGCTGAATCGAGATCTTCTTCACTGGTTAAGGCAGAATCTTCTTCCGACAGCGAGGTTATCCTTTTGTTAGCATGTTCTTTGTTATGTGGTTCTGGAGTTAGTTTTTTCAAGAAGTGAACCGCGCGGCCTTGGCTGGTACACTTTGTTTCGGCGAAACTTTGCCTTTAGATTCGTTACTGCGTCATATAGCCGACCATGGGCTCGCCCGGGCCCTTCAGATGCTTTAGTGTAATAAATTGAGCAGTTTTCAGCAGGGAATACTTGTTCTGTTAAAATGACAGTTCTTTAAAATTGCTATAACATAGATTAACATAAAAGTAATTGCAGGTTAACTGACCCTAAGCATGGACACTGCTTGGATGGGTTTGAATGTTACTGGCATATTTCTCTAACATAGGCTTCAAAAGTTCTGACAGAGGGGTCCGCCACTACCCCTACAACTGCCACCAACCTGGACTTGGCCCCCGTGTTTGGAGTATGGCCTAGCCTTCTTGGGAAAAGACCCGTGCCCCAGCTGTGGGGACGTAATGGGGTAACGAAAATGTTTATTGTATAGATACTTTTAAACTAGCCAAATGTGTATCAGGCCTTATACTTGTATTAATCCCTACTTAATCCTACTTATTATAATTATAATAATAATATAATAATAATAATATAATAATAATAATATATAATATATATAATATAAATGTGAAAGTAACTCTGTCTGTCTGTTACGCTTTCCCGCAAAAACTACTGAACGGATTTGACTGAAATTTGGTAGGTAGACAGATTAGGACCTGGGTTAAGACATAGGCTACTATTTACCACGCTCGCGAGCCGCTTGCGGCTCGCGCACTGCACACCCTCGCAAAGTCATAGAAAAGTGGTCCACGCGGGTGAAGCCGCGGGAATCAGCTAGTATTTAATACTTACCAATTTGTTTAATCCAATGTAAATATATGTCATTTGTTACAGGTGCTTTGGGGTCATGTTTAACTATTTCTGAAGAAATTTCCTTTGTCAGTTTTTCTCAGACCTTCTCCTAAGGGTTCCGTACGCCGTTTAAGGAGCAGTCTACCTTCTTGAGTAGTTTTGAGAAGTTTTGTTAAGTCCTGAATTGTGTTCTGAAAAATACAAATGAATATATTTTTTGAAGATAAAAAAACTTAAAATTTAAAAACCCCCAACAGAAACCTCTAAAAAGGATAAAATAAAACGTACTGGTCCTTTAATTTTAATATAAGTAGTAACATTTTGATCCAAGAGTCGTCGCGCACGGGGACCGCTAAGTTGTGAAATTATAAGTAATTAGTTGTAGTAAAGTAAATCAGTTGTATTCTGTTTTTATTTTAATCACTTACATACATACTTACCGATTGCTTTAACGGTGAAGGAAAACATTGTGAGGAAACCTGCACACGCCTGCGAAGAAACTCGAAGATTGTGTGTGAAGTCGACCAACCCGCACTGGGCCAGCGTGGTCGACTAAGGCCTAATCGCCCTGATTCAGGGTAGGCTCGAGCCCCTCGGTGGGGACGTATATGAGATATTATAATAATAAATAACAGGACACCAAATTTCGAACCGTTCAGTCCGGTGGAAGGTGCCCACACCCCTTCAAGTCACCTATCAAATAAAAAAACTAATCAAAACTGTTTCATCCATTTGGGAGCTACGATGCCACAGACAGATACACAAACACTTGAAACTTATAACACCTCACCCCTCTTTTTGCATCCGGGTTTGAACTTTTAACATCACCCCTCTTTTTGCATACGGGGTTGTCTTAACAAACATATTTGTCCTTATCCATACTAATATCATAAATGCCAAAGTAACTGTCTGTCTCTCTGTTGCCTTTTCACACTTAATCCCCTTAACGGATTTAGATGAAATTTAGTATGGACTGGACAAATTTATGTATTTTGAATGACTCAACACAGTTTAAATAGAATAGAATAGAATAAACATTTATTTAGCAGACCATAAATGAGAATGTGTAAACCTGGGACAAACAGTCCAGCTAAGTAGGTAAAACTTCGAGAAAGAGATCAATCGACGAATAAAACTCGGCCTGGCAGTGTTCGGAAAGCTTCGAAATATCTTCACATCCCAAATACTGCAGTGTCTTAAGACCAAGGTTTTTGACCAGTGTGTGTTGCCAGTGATGACATACGGAACTGAGACATGGTCGCTTACTATGGGCCTCATAAGAAGGCTCAAGGTCACCCAAAGGGCAATGGAGCGTGCTATGCTCGGAGTTTCCCTGCATGATCGAATCATAAACGAGGAGATCCGTAGGAGAACCAAAGTAACCGACGTAGCTCACAGAATGGCTAAACTTAAATGGCAGTGGGCACATAGCTCGTAGAACAGATGGCCGTTGGGGCAGTAAAGTTCTCGAGTGGCGACCTCGCATCGGAAGACGTAGAGTAGGCAGCTCTCCCACACAGTGGACTGACGACCTGGTGAAGGTAGCGTGAAGCAACGGATGCGAGCAGCGCAGGACAGGTTGTCGTGGAAATCCTTGGGGAGGCCTTTGTCCAGCAGTAGATGTGTTTCGGCTGATATGATGATGAAATGACAACATAGCTAAGTATACTCACCAATTTTTCTGTTGAGAAGTCAAGCGAGC